>CM076675.1:110504992-110819992 GCA_038501925.1 Xenopus petersii | reverse complement strand
TGTGCCCCTACCCTAAGGGTGAAGACAACGGAGCTACTAGTAGCAGCTACTGTTGTGGCTACAAAATTCCACAAAAAAAAATACCCCGCCAATAACAACATTAAAAACTTAGTATCTTAGCATAGCAAATTAGTACTATTGCCTATTTTGTAGCTGCTACTAGTAGCTCTGTGTGTCTCACCCTAAGGCACACGGGGAGATTAGTCTCCAAGAGATAAATATTCACTGCTGTGGGCGACGAATCTCACAAAATGCCTTCCCACCAGCAAATATGTGAATCGCTAGTGGGATGGCATTCGCGTCGCTTTGCTTTCAGATGACGCCGGTAGTTGCCTCGCAAGGAAACTTTTTCCTTCGATTTTGTAAAAATGAAGTAACGCAAATGCCATCCCACTAGCGATTCACATTCTTGTCTGTGGAAAGGCATTTCAGGGAGATTCATCGCCTGCAGCAGCGAAGATTTATTGCTTGGCAACTAATCTCCTGTGTGCCACCAGCCTAAAGGTCCCCATAGACGCAAACATTTTTCTTTGGTGAACGACTGATTCTAGTGAAATCGACCAATCCGTCAAATTATCGTGAAGTTAGTGTGAATCGAACGATCATACATCTGTCAGAAACCGACCAGGTTAAAATATTTTCATTGTCACAGCGAAATCTATCTATGTTTGCAGGGCCAAGCAGGCAGCTACCCTCAGTTTTTCTGGCTTCAACTAGACAACATCGCTTGAAATGATCTTTTTAGTTGATGGACAAATCGTTTCAAGATAATCTTGGTCTCATGATAATGAAAAGATCTTTTAAAAATCTTTACATCTATGGCCAGCTTTAGAGTACTGGCATTTGAGAAATTATTAGGGTTGCCACCTTTTCTGGAAAAAAATAACGGCCTTCCTATATTCTTGCTGTTTTTTCCTATTAATAACCTTGGCATCAAGCATAATTTTTACCGGCCGGGCCGGTAAAATACCAGCCAGATGGCAACCCTAGATGTTATGTTGCCTGCTTTATATCTGCACTTCTGTGGAACAAAAAACATCCAAAGTTTCCCACCAGCATTAATGTAAATCGTCAGTGAGAAAGCATACACGTAGCGCAGTAGCCCAAAGATGCCTTGTGGGCACCTGTGAGCAACTTCCGGCTACATCGGAAAGCCCAAGTCATATGTATGTTTTCCCACCAGCAATTTACATTAAAGCTGTGGGAGAAAAACTTCAGATGTTCTGTAATCAGCAGTAGTGCAACTTTACCAGATCCACCATAACATCCTTCAGTACCATAAATTTAGAGGATAGGAATACATAGTACATTGGGTCAAATAAATATTTTGTAAAGTTCCACAAGAGAAAACCAATACACAAAATATATATTGTTATAAAATCGGTGTGATCCACACAGAATGAGCAGCTAATCGAGTTGAATGTATAAACATTATTTCATTCAGAGGTGCATTTCCCAGTGTGGTTTTGCTTGCACTCAGCTTATAACACGTGTATGCCTTGTGAGCACAACCACCGCATGGTCACTTTGCTTGAATGTTGATAACCCACTTTGCTGGGTTAATCCAAGGAAGGAAGGACCCTATATGAATGCATACTGTATATGTTAGAATAATAATGAAAAGATGTGAACACATATTTATGAATACAACAAAATATTCTTTAAAAAAATCTCAAAGCAAGCCAATGCACAAATTACACAAATGGAAAGCCAAATCTATCTGTAGGCTCAAGTTATTGAAACACCTCAATGACCAGGGGATAATCTCAGTTCCTGAGCTTTTCAGCAGATGGAGAATGGGGAGGCCATTGCACCCATAACATATACATTGTGCAGCTAACTAAATATAACACTAGCAGTAACATGTACGATAGCTACAGTCTCTGTCTGTTCCACAGAACTGCAAACAATTTACTAGGTGGAAAGAAAAATCCCAGCAGTGAGGTTTGTCCTGAACAGTCATCCATTACCCACAAATAGTAACAGTTTCAGCTTATGCTATCCAATAATAAGCACTAATAATAGATATGCCAATTTTTCATAAATTCTTTCATGCAAGGTTGAGGTCCGATTATGTTATTTAACTCATCGTACATCTTGCATACATAGTGGCGACCTTACAGAGGGGCTTCGATACTGCTGCATCTTATTTCTAACTTGTTATATAATGAAGAAGATCTGTCTTAAAAAAAACATTGCCTTGTATTTTACATCATATATACAGACTTAAATTAATATAACCATATATTATAACAGTTATTTTCCCCAGTGTGTAATTATATATATACATTGTTTGAACTCAAATTGACTCTTATACTATTTATTTTAGTTTTCTCTAATTTTACATTATTAGAAAATGTGAAAACATAGCACTGGCACTATAGCAATGGTGGAGGCAAAATTATAAATAAGTTTCACAGGACTGTTAAAAATGGTTTAGTTATTGTTGAAAAAGAACCCACATTTTTTGCATTGGTGGAAAGAAAAAAAAGACAAATGGTCAGAGGGGGGGTTTACAATCTGGAGACAAAGGAGTAAGATGGGATTTATCCTTATTAAGGCGATGGGGGGTTGGAAGCAGGGTATGCCTTCCCATGATTTCTGTAAATACAGTTAATGCTTCAAAGCCCTGAGAGAGAGCCTGGAAAGACTATTGACTTTGCTAACTTAAGCTGCTAACTTGTGCTTTACTGGCACATTATGGAGCAATCATATGGACAACTACTTACATCGAAGGGAACAATAAACAAACTATATCTTTGTTTATTCATCAATTAACCAGAAAATATATCTCAATAGAGTCAAAGTAATTTATTATTTAGCTAAGTAGCCGGTGATGCTATTTACATTAGTCAGGTGATGCATAGATATCCTGGCTGAAAGCCTAGTAAAAAGCAGAACATTGCAATTTACACAACAGAAGTGGAGTTAAAAATCTTTATTTTTTTCAGAATGTCAGAATGAGCGGAGCAAAAATCCACACTGGTCAATAATTACTGGGCATGTTGTACGGTAAAAGCATATTGCCTTTGAGGCACAGGGGACCCAAGTGTTATATATTCTGGGTGCTCTTCAAGGAAAAAATGGTCTCTCATGGAGACATTGTATGATGGTGGAGATCAGATCATGTTCAGAATTTGAAGCGGAGAGGCAGAGTACAACAGCTATGGCTTTATAGGGTGAGAGACAGGAACTTTTCAACAGTCAATATTTTAAAAAGTCAGTTCTCAAGGTCAAACCAAAGGTTGTTAATACACTCTTTTGAATTTGATATATGAAAATGTACTGTTCTGTGTTTTTTCTCTTTTCATATATCAGACAATGGGTGCAAACAGAATCTGCCATCCTTAATTACTAGCTGTCTGAAGTCATGATTGATTGGCATCTGTTCACGTTGACACTATGCAGGGGTCTAGTTTACGGTTCTTACAGTCTGTAAGAACAATGAGTTTCTAACCAGGTACAGATCTGGTTTTCGCTTCCACTGCTAAATCAAATCAGATGAGCCTTGATCTTATTTTGTCTTCAAAGAGGTGTGGTTGAGCATGGTTATTTCATGAGCAGCATTTCAGGAGCCGGAACAGGAGGCCAAATGAGTGAATCGAATACAACCAAGATGGAGTAGGAAGCAACTTTCCACACATGATAAGTGGAACAAATATTTATTAATACATGAATAATGGAAAGGAGACCCAGGAATGCAGAGTGGAAACAGAACAGGATCTGGCTGTATCAATGTACACTCTCTGTATATGTTATACATAGGGAATAATATTTCATTATGATATAGGCATGAGACTAAAGGGTTATATTTGACAGTGGGTCGTTATTTCTTTTTTTTCATATCTGTTTTAGTGAAAAATGTGGTATAAACAATACTAAGCTCTAAATACATCTGATAGCATTGTGGTTTATTTCACAGGTCTCTTTTATTATAGGGAATCATGCACCCCCCTATTGTAAAATATACTGAACAGTTCCATGACAAGTTTGCAGGCTGGCACACCTGGGTCAGGAAAAGTGTTTCAAAAGCACTGCATAGTATGGGCTATGTAAAGGAACCATGTGAGATAGTTTGACAGAACACTGAATGTCTAGTTAGCTAGGGTTCCTCTGTGGGGAAGATGCTAGCAGAAAACAAAGGAGCTGAATGGGGCATAGTTTAAGCTTGAAAGCAATTTTACATTTCCCAGTGTGCCTTTTTTGGTAACTGGGAAAGTGCTATTGGTACTAGAAATGGAAAGCATGGGGGAGGGTAAAGGTGAATAATTGGTGAGATGAAGAGAAGCAAACAGATGGTAGAGTGCAAGGAAAGGAACAGCGACAAAGAAATCTAGAGTGGCTAAAGGGAAGGAGTAGAAGTAGACCTTGTGACTGGGGGACAAAGAAGGTACGGAGGACCCAGTCGGGAATTGATGGATACGTTTCAATATATTTTTATTCCCAGTGTGTGAGGTGACAGCAAAATGATACAGTTGATGGGCCTTTTAGTTATGCAACTCCAGCATACTGTATGAACATATTGTTTGTGACCAATTCTATACAAATTTTAATAATTAGTGTGATTATTAATGTCATTATGTGTTTATGTAAAAACTTTTACTTAAAGTATATATTAGGCTTTTACCAAAAGCTGTAATTTAACTTGAAAAAACCCCAATAAAAAATTATTGAAATTAGTTATGCTACTAGCTACAAATATCTAGTCACTCCAACTATAGGCCAAGAAGACACTATTTGGGGTGCAGGAGAATTGGTAGACATTATACGAGAAGTGGCACAAAGCAAGCAAAACCACTGCTCCATCACTTATGTGAATACATGTGAGGCTAAAGTCACATACTATGGTGTTTAGACCACTGCTGCCATCAGACAGATACAAAGGTGTCTAAATACTCCTCAGTCGTCTCGGTTTCTTATAATAGTGTAAAAAAATATACTGCTCTCTATACTACAACTGTACAGAAAGTGAGACAAAGCTTTTTGAAAGGGAAGGCATTTTCTGATTTATCTTGTCAGCCATTGCCCTCTGCATGCTCTTCAGACAGCATGTTTCTGGATATTTGTGGCTAGTGGTTTAATAACTAAAAGCCCATATCAGTATCATTTTATCTTCACCCTAAATTTGGCAAACTACAAAGTCAAGTCTCATCTTCTAGGGACCTAAGGCTAATGGCACACAGAGCGGTGGCTTGGTTCCTGCTTCTTTGTATTTACAAGCACAGTAGATTGGTACATATCAGTGCAGACACGTAAAGGTGGTAATAGGGGAGCATAGTCTTTTCCCTGCTTGCAGAAAAAACGTTGAGAAATGCAGAGGCATAGCTCTGTCATTAGGCTTATTGATGGCTATTAATATAACATGAGATGTTTACCTCAAGGAGATTACTAAGGCAAATCTAAACCAATATCACCAAAAACCACTGGCATATGAATTCCCATTCATCATACTTTTTGAAGCCACTGTAAGTTAAGGCGTGAATACATGTACCGCTTTACTCTGAAAACCAGCTTTGAAGCTAAAATAATTTTATTTAAGGTCTCGACCGCTTCTTGACATCCATAAACCATATAGTCCACCTTTACATTTACTAGCACCTTAGATGTATTTCCAGGTTATTGTTTGAACTCTGGGCTCACAGTGAAAGGAAATTGTAAATATATCACCATATAAAGGCAAGGCATAGTTTTTTTTTTGCAACAGTTCATACAAGTTGTGCTACTCACATAGAGATGCTGCTAAGTTTGCCACTATGTAAGGGTATTAGATAGGAACGGCTCTAGCCTGTATCTCAGCAAGCACACTGCACTGGCATATGGAGACTTGGGGTAACAACCAATATAAAACATAAGGGTAATATACATTTTTCAGTTCCATGTGGATTACAGCTTTATATGTGCATGTGTAAATTTGGCATGGTAAATGATTTCTTTAGATTTCATGCACAGCAAATGCTTTTACAGAGTGGCTGCATGCAGTTAGAGTGCAGTGCCAGTGCAGCAACATGGCTATTATTTACAACAGGCAGAAAATGAAGCACTTCTTTATGATACTGCACCGTAAGGAGTAATGCTCCATCCCTCACCTCATTTATATTATTAATAGCTGAGCTCAATAAAGATCTGTGTGTTTGCTTCAGAAACACCCTTCAAATCCACATGAATTATTATGCCACAGCTCAGGGTTAGAACTTACCGAGAAATGTACTGCAGTAACATACACAGAACAAATGCAAATAATCACACAAACAGCAGTCCTAAACTACTTTTGCATAATGATTATTGTGCATAGTGAAATTGAATGCAAGTCTAAGCAATTTTCTGATATAAATCAATAAAATCAAGAATTATTTGTAAATCTAATTGCTATTGAAAGCAGTATGTTGGACAGTATTATATGTCCCTTCACTTCTGGCTCTGACTTACGAAACATTTGCAAGCCAGCTGATTAAAAACACAGGCAAGTAAACTCACAGTAGAATTACACAGAGACTACCAAACAGAAATCTTGATATCACAGCAATCATATCTCCTATGCATATTTATTTCTGTCTGTGTAGCAGACTCCAACATCTCAAATATACATTTCTTGGACGAAATAACGCAACAGTGTGGTATAACAAAAGAAAAAGGCAGATTAAAAAAAAAAGTTTATTTAACAGGTTTTCAGGGCATGAACACTTAAATCTTTTTGCAGAAATGGAAACAAGAGCACAATCTTTTTTTTGCATGAATGAAAACATATGTATGGCAGTATTGTGGAAGAAATTGTAATTGTTAAACATTCGCATTGATAGGACCGTTATTTTATAGCTCCAGCAATGTCTGCTCTTCATTTTGAGAAACATGTTAGGGTCCAAAAATGCTACTTCTACTTGAGACGATGAATTTACTTGATTGCAGCTACATGCGTCTGTGTTATAATTAGAAGGCGTTAGGTATTCAGGCATTTGTCTAAGGCAGTTAAGCCAACCAGCTGTTTAAACATGATACCGCAGCTGTAAAATAGGACTCTGCCAGAATAAAACTAACATTCACATAACAGCAAGCTATTTCTTATAAAAGAAATTAATAAATATGCATGCAGCTAAGAGTTTTCTTGGGAAAGTGCTGGATAAAGCAAGAAATCTAAATTCCAATCCATGAAAGATACCTTAAAATATTCACAACATACGTGAAACATTTAAGACTTTATTCAGCAAATTGGTGTATTTACATTGTGGGGAAAGCTGCTTGAGTCAATGTTATTAAAAACGATTTTTGAACAGACAATACAGAGAATTTAAATTAGAGTTTTGTTACACATCTGTATCCTTACCTGTACCGGAACATCAAGAGCAAGAGATATAGTATCATGGGGACACTGACCCTTTAATACACTACAGAGCATGGACAATACTGTGGTAGGTATAAAGATGTCTAATACCATCTAATGTTTTATTCAAATGTCAAAAAAAAAAATGAAAAGAAAATTGTAGTTTTGTTAGTTAAAACCTTAACAAATCATACTGAGCAATTAGCAGTAAGCTAGCCAATTCAGGACTGGCATTCAACTAACTAAAATATGCATGATCTGTTAAGGATTTGACTTCAGCTGAAGAAAAATTATATTAAAAAATATGGAATTTAGAGCACAGCCCCTTTTAGAACAAAATAGCATCCAGTAGTAAAAAAAAAAAAAAAAAAGGAGGGGGGACACTTCAACATGAAGCTAACATACAGTCTTGATTTGGTGACAAATGTTCTTTTAGCCATTTAATCTGGGTTTTTAAATGAGAAAGACAATTTTGGTCTTGATTTCCCCTTGCCCAATATGATTTTTTGCTCTTCTTTTTGCTGCCGTTGCCTTTCTTGATCTAGTTTCATCCTCTCCTCATGAATTTTCCTTTGCTCTTCAACAATTTTCAATTGCTCCTCGGCCTACAAGAGAAACATAGGGTGAAAACCTATATTGAAAGGGAAACGTATACAGACGGAGTTGTGGTAAGTCTGCGCATGCTGTGCAAAGAATCGCAAACATCTTTTTGTGAAATCTCACCAAGTGCTATCATAATGAGAAAAGATGAGAATACGGATACTTGGCTTTCTGAATCACAAGCATTACAGCAATTCCCAAAGCCAATATTAACAACTATTATTATCTAGTATAGGTAAATCTAAAAACAACTGGACTTGCTGAGTAATCAATGAATTGATTACTCAGCAAGTCCAGTTGTTTTTAGATTTACCTTTACTAGATATACCATGACCTGGATGAATGAAAATCTTCATAGTCAACAACAATTAATGTTTAGATATTAGTATCCTCATATAAATAATGACATTTCTGGTACCTATCTTTGGTTATATATATATGTTCAGAAAAAAGTAGTAAACTCACCAGTTTTGCCTGAGCATCAGCAATTTTACGGTTATTCTCTTCAAGTATTCGCTCTAACTCTTCACGTTTTTCTCTTTCTTCTTCCTAAATGGAGGATGCAATACAATGTGAGAAAAACATAATACCCAGGGCGTCAGCTTCCTCTAATCTGCCTCAACTCATTTTGGGATTTAAGGGGCAGCTCAAGAGCCAATGTTTCAAAAAATAAAAATAAATAAAAAAAAATACATTCACAGACACCGTCTAGATCTAAATTCATCTTAACCCTCCCAATCAAAACAGCAATCACTTAAACCCTCCCTAGCCATCCTAACATTAAAAGCTTTATTTTAAGTCACACAGAACAGGGACAACTAAAAAAACTGGGAAGCATTTATCAAAATTAAAAAGAAAAACGGTAAAAGATAAAGGGAATAGTTTTTCTCACCAATAACGTATACCTACGTATTCTTTACCTATACTCCTTTAATCAGCTTTAAAAGTTGAATATTTACTGTCTTGTCCAGTGTCCTGCAGAGTGTGCTCCTCAGCTGCCATACGCGCCAGCTTCCTCTTTAAAATGATTTGTACTGTTAGCTTGGCAACACCTGCCATCAGCAGCTCAACCAATTATAAGAAACATACAAGGAAGGCTGAGCTGAGGAATGCAGACGTTTATCGTAAAAGGGAACAAAAATATGTAATTCATCATTCCTAAGGCAAACAATTCATAAGAAACATACATTTATTGTTAGTCAAAAACATAACTAAAACCAAGGCTCTAATGGGACTAACGTTTTTATCAGTTTAAAGGTGCAATCCATTAAGTCAGGGCTGTCCAATCGGAAGTTGTGGCCCTCTAAAGAATTTTTATGGCCACATGTATGTTCAAGGGCTTGATGAACTGTTTACATCAACATTTGAATATAATCTGGTCTCAATGTTGTACAGAACTGTTTAGTTAAAAGCCAAAACGGGTTTTCCCATTTATAAATATATATTCTTTGCATTTCCCTTCAAGAAGATGCTACTATGATGAATTACCAAAAGCAGGCACTTTTTATGTTAATGCTAGCAGTCTAAAAAAGACCCAATTACTTTTGAAAGAAGGTGCAATCTAATGACTTAAAGGAGAAGGAATGCTACCGAAGCAGTTTATTGCCAATAGATTAACCACAACAGTGCAAGCTATAACGCTATATTTATTCTGCAGAATGCTTTACCATACCCAAGTAAACAGCTCTAGAAGCACACTCTGTTTGTTTAGGATAGAGCTGCCATATTAGCTTGGTGGGACATCACTTCCTGCCTGAGTCTCTCCCTGCTCACTCATAGAGCTAGGCTCAGATTACAGCAGAGATAGGGAGGAGGGAAAGAGGGGCAAACTGAGCATGCTCACGCCCGGCGCAAGGAGGTTTAAAATGAAAACAGGAAGTCTGCTACAGAAGCCCATGTGTGTACACAATAGAAGGAAAGAAATGCTGTGTTTCCTTTGACAGACGACTCAGAGCAGCATTACTTTGAGGGTTTATTGGTGTAGTCATGAAGACCTTTCTGATAGATTACTTAATTTTAGAATCTCCTTCTCCTTTAAGATTTATGTCCTAATGAACATAATGACCTAATGTACTCCAGTTACAACACACATTTTACTAAATGGGAAAAAACATGCAGATGGTTCAGTGGGGAAATAAGAGCAACTGATTTAATTTTAAAGGGGCAGTATACACACCTATGTACACCTTAGCCAATAATGAGCACAATAAAGAGGACTTTACCACATGTTTCTATTTTTGCAATAATGGAAATGTTTTTGTTTCAAATGAACATTTACATCTTACACTGTAAACAGGTTAACATTTTCTAAAGATATACTATATGCTCTGTATAAGTAATTCCTTCAATTTGGTCTTGTAAAAGTAAGAATCTCATTATACAGAGGCTATGTGCATTAGTAATTTGATTTCCAGCTTTTACTGTGTAAACAGTCATTTGGCAGAACCAGCAAGTGCTACCGAAAAAAGAAGTTTACATTTCTTGTTTAAAGTAAGAATGGCAGACATTTTAAATTAAAATAGGCAAAACAGATGATGAGCACAAGCCCTATTAATTGAGCTCATATTGTAAAGGATATACTGCTACTTCAAGTTGTGTCCTTTTTAATGCAATACAACTGCACAAAAATACCCTCATATTAAGGGTGCATCTGTTTAAAGGAGCCCTGTCACCCTAAGAAATAATTACAAATTATTTTATTTTATCGTGTTAGTTGAGCAAAATAAAATTTACTTACACTACATTATTTACATTTTGTTTCATTTGATCTTGGAATTACACAATCACAGCACGCAGCCATTTTGTGGATACTGTTATTAAGGCAAGTTGTGTATCACCCCATAATGTTGTGTATGCACCAAAATGGGGGACCTAATTAGTGCCCTACACAATTAAAGAGTGTAAGGAGGAAAGGGGAGTGTGAAGAAGGCAGTGACATCTAGGAAGTACTGAATGAAAAGTTAAAGTAATTGACTGTTCCACCTCTATGCATCAGGCATAGAGGCGGGGACAGGTAATATTTGATTGGCAGTTCTCATATTTAAACACCTTTATAACAAGTATGGATGCTTTCATGAAAAAGAATTTGGGTTCCATGTTTAATTTGCAAACAGCTTTTATCATATGCTTTTCTGTGTAGGTAAAAAGGTCTGCTTTTAATAGACTATAAACACTTCAGACAGTATGACTGTATTTTTGTTTTTGGTGCATTTAAGTTAAAACAAAAGTCTGTTCTGTCAATTTACGTGACGGTTTGCTGATCCAGCAATACAACATATTTTGTCCTGTATTGTATCTTTCCTCAACTGCCTGAATTTCACTGTTCCCAGAAAAGAAAATGAAGTTTAAGAAAAGTAAACTTAGCAATACCATATTAATAATACTGCAAACCCAGAGACCAGTTATGTAGAGAGCCCAGAATTATAAAAAAGCCATCTCCCATAGAGACATTTTAAAGAAAATAATCCTCATTTTTAAAATGATTACCTCTCTGTAACAATAGGAAAGTACCTTGTACTTCATATCAACTATGATATAATTAATCCTTGGAGGCAAAACAAGGGTTTATTTAATGTTTTGATGATATTTAAGCCTTTCCAAATTAGAGATCCATTATCCTGAAAACCCCAGATCCCAATTGTTTTGTATAACAGATCCTATACACATACCAGGTATCATCTCAATTCATAATACTGGATGGTCTCTGCATAATTGCTGGTATTACCCACTATAACAAAGCCTTAGCTCATAATACAGTAATACCTAAAGTTTTCCCTCATTTTACATTGTTGTTTTGTGGTCCCACCTATAGATTATGCATAATCTCCCTGATTTTACATTTTCCTGGATTTTACACCATTTTTTTGGTCCACTGAAAAACGTAAAATGGGGGTTCTACTGTATTTGTGTTTAATACATTATAAAACATTAAAGGCCATCTTAGTCTTATGTTTTCTTCATGGATACTAAACAGGGAAATATCTATAATAGCAAAGCTCTGGATAGCCTTGGTGAAAGCAAAGCCATGAAGAGTTCAAAATATATGGCCCTCTTGTGCTAGCCATGTCATACCATGTCCGATTTCAGATCTGGACTGCGCTATGTCATGAACCCTTTCTGTTAAGGGATAAGAACACAATGCATTCACTATGGGAGGTGGTACTGTAGCAAATCAGCCAGAGGCAAAGGTATCTTGGCACAGCTAAAAATGGCCAAATGAATAACAAATACAGACAATCTAGTGGGTAAAAAGCAAGGGAAATATTTGGTCCATAATATTTACAAGTGCCAAATACAAAGAGGAATGGCCTCTGATAATAAACTTTAATTATACTGTAAAAATTATTTGAATCTAGTTTCCTTCCGTCTTGGAATTCATAATTATAGCAAGCAGGCAGGAGCCATTTTGTGGACACTGTTATTAATATAAGCCTTGCATCATCTTAAAATCTTGTTTGCGCACCAGAATGGGGGACCTGATATCCATCCAATGCACTGGCTACACAATAAAATGGTTATGTGTGGAGAGCAGTGATAACTAGGAAGTGCTGAATGGAAAGTGAAAGTAATTGTCTGCCCTGCCTCGATGCCTAAGGCATAGAGGAGGAGAAGACAATATCAGACTGACAGCTGAGATTTTTAAAAGAATTTACAACAGCTATGAATGCTTTAATAAAAAAAGAATTTGGATTTCACGTTTAATTTGAAAAGGACTTTTATTATACAGCTTTGGGTGTCTAGATGACAGGTCCGCTTTAACTAGTCCTCAAACATTCATAGAAAAACATAGTTCACCCAATAAATCTGATCACCATTAGCAGACCTAGCTTATCCCCTGATCTGTATCTGTTAGACCAGGAGGATTTCTATGTGCCTTTTAGTCTTCTAGTGTAATGTAAATCAATAGTATAAGCTTTTGTCTTTATTTTTCTTAGTCATGGGAATCATGCTTTGGCAGAAAACCACCTGTATTGAGCAGCACAGTATCTGACTGATGGCAGAGTAGCAGCACTTTGTTTAACCGACTAAAGGAGTCAAGACTTTGAGCCCTATTTATGGGATGTAGTCTATTCCAAACATCGTAATTAAAGTGCCACCAGATGGAAAATACTGCACTCTGTTTTTGAATTATAAAAGAACATACTTTCTCACTGAGGGACTCTACCGAAATAGAGAAGTCCTAGAAACAGCTACTCTGCTTGATTAACCTTGTAGCTTGAAGCTGACCAAGCAACACACTATCTATCTATCTATCTATTAGAACATACAGATGAGGAAATTATCCAATACAGATTGAAATTTAAAAAATAACAGGCATTTCATTATTTTTACTATGTATTTGCTCTGAATATTTGCATACCAAGAGATTCACCCATGGCAAAGAAAATGATATAAAAAAAGCAGACCTGATGTGTACGATCTCTCATACAGTGGTGGGATTCATAGAACACCTCTGCCTGCATGATATGGGGCATCATTGGCTATGTGCTGGCATCATAGCCCTAATTACATTAAAGTTGACTTATCTGAACACTAAAGCACTACAATTTTGGAAATAACCATCTATGTGAAACTAAGGTTAAGCATAAATAAAGCATGTCAGAAACCTGCAGTAAAAAAAAAATAGGCCTGCACCTTGTAAACTGACAAAAAATATTTATATATCTATATATATATATATATATATATATATATATATATATATATATATATCTATATATATCTATATATATCTATATATCTATATATATATATATATATATATATATATATATATACACACACATACAGGCATGGGATCCGTTATCCGGAAGCTCATTATCCACAAAGTTCTGTATTACAGAAAGGCCGTCTCCCATAGAATCCATCAATCAAATAATCCAGATTTTAAGAAAAGATTCTTTTTTTTCTCTGTAATAATAAAACAGTAGCTTGTACTTAATCCAAACTATGACACAAGGAATCCTTATTGGAGGCAATACCAGCCTAATGGGTTTATTTAATGTTTCATAATTTTCTAGTAGACAAGGTATGAAGATCGAAATTACAGAAAGATCCTTTACCTGGAAAACCCCAGGTCCCAAGCATTCTGGATAACAAGTCCCATACCAGTACATGTTTTGTACCAACACCAGTTTGAAGAATGGCTGCGCAAAAGTCTGATTAAAAATGTTGCAGTATAGAGTACCAATAAAAAAGTGAATTCATTAGCTAATAACTATTATAGGGAAAGTGTTTCTGCATTGGCTGCACCTGCTAAAGTGAAATATATTAATTGAGGGCAACATAATATCTTCATGGAAATCTAGGAGAGAAGGAAATTATGACTAGGTTCCTAGATGTGGTAATCACAATCTGAACAAAAAGGAAAAAAAATGTTAATCAAAGGACAATAAACAAATCTAAATGGGTTAGTAGCCCCGCCCAGATTCTGAAAATTACTTGTGCACATTTGCAATGACATCACAGAAGAGCTGTAACTCATAGGCCACATGCTTAAAATGGATCAACCCTTTAACCCCCATCGAAAACACCAAAGACTGAATAGTATTGCATTTTTTTTTTCCATATATTTGAATACAACGTGAAAACATACATTTGATGTGCAGACGCACTAACGATTTGCCAGCAAGAAGATTCTTTGATGCTGTTAAAGGACTCAAAAGCTTGGCTCATTAGTCACAGGAGCGACTGGTTATAAAAAAACAAAACAAAATAAAAACACACAAAAAAACAAAACAAAAAAAACAAAAAAAAAAAACAGGTTTGCTCTGTGCTCAAAATATTAATTCTACAGCCATGGCAAAAGTTTCAAGAGTATTTCTAACAAAATGCAAATATTGGTTTCTAGGTTAAATGAAACCCTCTAAGTTTCTCTATTCATTCTAAAAAGCATCTACAACAAAGTTTTCTATTTTGCAATTAAGCGGAGAATGCTGCAAATATGTCCAGCACTGCAAAACAAAAGAGGAGTATGGAGAGGAGTATGCCTTCTGTCAAACAGCAGCACAAGATAAAAATGGAAAGTTTTGCCATGGACTGTTGCTACTTTCCAAACGACCAAGCGTTACCTCTCTGGCTTTTTGGGCAGATAGCTCGGCCTGCCTCTGTCGCTCGAGTTCTTCGAGCAACTGCTTTTCCATGATGCGTTTAGCTTCCTCAACCCTGCGTAGAACCTCTCGCTCAATTTCATCTTTCCTCTTCTCCAGCTCTTCCTCGACACGTTTGGCAACTAATTCTTCTACTCTCCGCGCCGTCTCCTCTTCTATGAGTTTTTCTTCAATTTCTTGCTGGCGACTTACCAAGAGAGCGAACAAGATACAAATATAAAAATCAGTACTTTAACCAAACATGTATTTAATAGGGATGCACCGAATCCAGGATACGGCATTTTTCAGCAGGATTCGGCCGAATCCTTCTGCCCGGCCGAACCTGAATCCTAATTTGCATATGCAAATAAGGGGCAGGGAGGGAAATCATGTGACTTTTTGTCACAAAACAAGGAAGTAAAAAATATTTTCCACTTTCAACCCCTAATTTGCATATGCAAATTAGGGTTCGGATTCGGTTCGGTATTCGGCCAAATCTTTCACGAAGGATTCGGGGGTTCGGCCGAATCCAAAATAGTGGATTCGGTGCATCCCTAGTATTTAATAACATACATTATTCCAATTAGATTGTACAGAAACGTAATAATAATTGTAACTTTTTTTTTTTATTTGCAGGGAGGACTTAAAGGGATTCTGTCATTATTTTTATGTTCTTATTTCTAAATTACACTGTTTACACTGAAAATAATTCACTCTACAATATAAAATTGAATTCCTGAACCAGCAAGAGTATTTTTTTTTAGTTGTAATATAGGTGTTTAGGCAGCCATCTCAGGTCATTTTGCCTGGTCATGTGCTTTCAGATAGAGCCAGCACTTAAGGATGGAACTACTTTCTGGTAGACTGTTTCTCCTACTCAATGTAACTGAATGTGTCACAGTGGGACCTGGATTTTACTATTGATTGCCGTTCTTAGATCTACCAGGCAGCTGTTATCTTGTTAACATCTTAGCTCTACCAGGCAGCTGGTTACTTACCCATTGTTCTGTTTGGCTGCTGGGAGGGGGGGGGGAGGAAGTGATATCACGCCAACTTGCAGTACAGCAGTAAAGAGTGACTGAAGTTTATCAGAGCACAAGTCACATGAATGGGGGCAGTTGGGAAACCGACAATATGTCTAGACCCATGTCAGATTTCAAAATTAAATATAAAAAAATCTGTTTGTTCTTTTGAGTAATGGATGTCAGTTCATAATTTTGCTGGAACAGCACTATTAACTGATGCCTTTCATTTCCTGGAACTTGTGACTATTTGCATTTCCTTTCTGGCAGGAAACAGATTCCTTGTTTTTCTTTATGGAAGCAATTCTGTAGCCAGTATGCCACAAAACAAGGCAGGATGAACTACCCTATTTGAATTATCCATTATCAACGTATGAAAGCTAAAGATTCTGTGTACAATATACTTGTGGTGCTCAATTCAGAAACAAGTTCCAACGATCCATATAATGTAGAAAAAATTAGATGGCATACACTCTGGCAATTAGTTGTGCTAAATATTTTTTGTGATTTATTGAGATCTCCACACAACATTATGGAGGTACAACCTCCTTTAAGTACTTTCATACGTGTAATCTCCACACAAAGTTTCGGAGGTACAACCTCTTTTCTCAAGTGCTCTCATACATGTAATTAATGGTCACAATTATGGGCACAAATACTAAGCACTTCTTGTCACTATACAGGTATTGTTACAATCCAATGTAATACTGCTTATACCTAAGTGATGTCACTTAGAGGGGAGGAGTGGTCCACCTTTGTATGTTTATATACCTGTAGACTAAGTTCCACATATGCGAGCACTTGAGAAAGGAGGCTGTACCTTCAAATGTTGTGTGGAGATGTAAATAAATCACAATTTTTTTTAGCACAGTTGCCAGAGTGTGTGTGCCATCTGTTTTTTTCTGAATTATCCATTATGACTGACTACTGCTTGGCAACACCTATAGTGAATTTATCAAAAAGTGAGATGTAAATCTTGGCTGAGATTAGGGTTGCCACGACAAAAGGGGTGGGCCGTGACATCAAAAGGGGTGGGGCCACAGCACAAAGAACTGAAGACTGAGGAGAAAAGATAAATTACAGGGGATTGGGGGCAGGCCGAGGGCTCTCTTTGAAGGGTATTACAAATTTACTAGCAGCTACATGCCGGTAAATTTGTAATACCGGCCCCGGTCTTGGCAGGTGTTTTACTGGCTAGGCCAGTAAAATACCGGTGGCAACCCTAGCTGAGATAAACCGAAACATAAGAAAATGATATAGAATGTTAAGTCTGAATACCTTTAATGCATTTGGCTGACTTTTTATGGTTCCAGTCCCCTTTGAGGCCCATTTGTTTACAGACCTCTAAGTGGGCTCAAGGAGGGAATAGAGGCTTCACAGACAAAATCTGCCTGTGTATGGCCACCTTTACAACTGGTCCATTACAGACATTGTGATGACTGATGGACTATTACTTAGAAACTGCAAAGCAAGCATTTCTGTGCAGAGGTCCACCTGCCACTGCAGGATCTGGCATATAACCGGCAGAGAAGAGTTATTGTGACGTAACCATTTTCTGGCCTCAGCACAGTGGCAGTTGACAATGTTTATGCAACATACAGGCAATGATGCAATCTGTTTTCCTTGTCGGTGCCAAAGCAGCAAAATCAACGGTAAAACATTTGAATAGCTTTTAGGCATTTCTCGGAAAAATAAAAGTTGCATTGTACCTGTGTGCATCCTAATAAATGGGGTATGTTATGCAAAACCTAATTAACGGGCACCTTTCAAAGTAAAATTGGGGCATGAAAAGTGCGCTTTAAGGGTGTGAGCTGCAAGCTTAACAAGTTTACATTTTATGAGCACAATTTGTACGATTAAAGTACCAGGAAATTCACTGGGGTGCCACTATTAAGGTGGCCATACATGGGCAGATTAAAGCTGCCGATATCGGTCCTTTAGACTGATTCAGCAGCTTATCTGCCACGTGTGGGGGCTCCCGACGGGTCCTCCCGATCAATATAAGGCCAAAAATAGGCCTTGATTGGTCAAGTTTGATTTTTTTTTTTATACGATCCAGGACTGCATCGGCTAGTTGATGAGGTCCTGCGACCCGACGGAGTCCATTCGTACTACTGTATCATCCGATATTAGCCAGCCGTTAGTGGGCATATCGGGGTTAAGATCCGCTCATTTGCCGACCTTGCCAAATGAGCGGATCTTATAGTGTATGACCACCTTTAGGCTCCAGGCAGTGAATCTCTTTGCAAAGACTGATCCCAAGGTCTTGGGGGAAAAAACACACAAAGCCATCTTTTTCTAGGTGTTCCTGGCCCATTGCTGTTCAGCTTGGAAGTGAATGGCAAAAACATTGTCACCTGCCAAAGAGATGCCATCAGAGAAATGCCTGATGTGTCATTAGCACATACATTTTACAAATGTGAACCTACCCACTGCTAATCTTGTCTGGATCATCATTAGGTTAAGGTGGCCATAGTCGCACTGATACTATTCGTGATTCACTGCACATGCTCTGTGCTGCTGTTACTTACTGAGCTTAAGGATTGACTCAAAACATACAGTACTCAGAATATAAATGTCACAATATAAGGCTGATCGTACTTTATACATGGCATCATATTATGGCAGCACAGAAACCAGTGCAGCTAGCATCAGAACAGCCCTGCAGCATCAGCTTATATTACAGACAAACCTAATTTTCTGCTTGATAATTTGCAACGACCCCTAAGCTTAGCTTCTCAACAGCTGCTCAGAGCCCACTGAGCATGCGAGTGTCACAGACACTTTCAAAGATGGAGACCCCCCCCCCCCCCCGTGACAATTTTGAAGTCCTGATTCAACGAAAGCTGAAACTTTAGGCTGGTGCAATAAGTTCAGTATATAAAATATGGCATTTATAGCCATTCATTTTAGGGTCTAGTTCTCCTTTAAGCGAGCAAGCAAACAGAAGGCCCATCATAATTAGGGTATGGGGCTAAAAGCTTTTCTGGTGTAAGATATGTAGTTTTGACTTTCCTTGTGTGAACAAGGCCCGGCATTTTCAGTAAAGGAGGCTGCCACATCATCCGCAGGCCCGGACTGGCAATCTGTGGGTTCTGGCAAATGCCAGAGGGGCTGCTGTAAGATGCCATAGAAAGTCACTATTAAGTCGGCTGATGGGGGGCTGTTGGGGCCTCTGGGTACCTGAAATGCCAGGGCCTATTTTGATTCTCAGTCCAGACCTGTTCATCCATTGGTGGCACATCAGTGTTGCACTACTACACTGCAGCGCGGAAGAACACAAATGTAAAGCAGTGATAGGGCAATCCCAGCCAGCCTCTTGGCCTGCAACGCTATGCACTTTCCTACCCCACATGAGCAGCCCAACCCCCATGGGCCGCCGCATACTCACATCCTACGCTGCCTCTCGTACTCTGCTTTCTTCTCCTCCTCCTCCCGCTTTTGCTTCTCGTCCAGGCTGCTCCTTTTGCTCACAGTGCGACCGAAGATGTCGATTCTGTCGGGCGGTGATGCCGGTCTCTCCCTTTCCCTCCGAGAGGCGGTGTTCGAGCGGGACCTAGAGCGAGACTCCCGGCGCCGGTTCCTCTTACTCTCCCTTGACTTTGAGCGTTTTCTAACTCGTTCCTTTTCTCGGGAGCGGCTCCGTTTTTTGTTGTGTTTGCCGCTTTTTACGTGTTTTGATCGAGAAGAGCTCCGGCTCCGGGAACGGCCCATGACACTCGGAAAAGAGCAGTCGGGTTGTCTTGCGGCCTGGACAGCACAACCTGCAGACGAGGACAAGATGGCGGAAGCCACTTAGCTCCTGACCCACAATGCAGTCTACTAACCCATTGCGCATGCGTCAAAAGCGCAGTAGAGGCCAAAATTGCTGTGAACGCGTTTTCCCGAGATGCCACTGCAGTGCACTAACAAACACCAACTTAATCAGCAACATTCTAAAAGCACAGAACCAAAATGTATTTCACCCAGACCAGAAATCTATGTCAAATCTTTCTTTCCCTTCCATTATGCATATCTTTTGGGTTTGTAAACGAATATAAATGTTTTGAAGTAGAAATTGGAAATCTTAAAGTGTTACCTTATTATTTTCAAAGTAAAGCAGCCGCGCTAATTCTTTGTCTGGTGATGTGGAAAGACAATGCCGACAGTTCCAAGTGTATTTTTGAAAAAAAAGACAAAAGATTTGAAAGTATGACATTTTTTTCTAGCAGCAACCTCTACTTTTTGAAAAAAAAAAAAGTAATCGATTTTAAATGTGCTTGTGTATCATCATCATCATAATCATGCTTTCAGCTTTTCAGTCCCAAAACCAGGACTGTCAAAAAAATAAATAAAAAAACAGGGAGCAGCCGTACTTGAATTTCACCAATGATCCACATATCACCTAGATGGGTTAGAACATGTTGGTGCTATTAGTAGTTGCACTGAGCTGCAGCTTGCAGGAGGTTTATACAGATTGCTTCTATCAAAGCAGCATCCTTTAGAATTAATATATCCTAAATAAAATGTGCAGAATGATTCCCTCTAGCTTAATCCACAGCCATAGTACCTGCACAACTACACAGGTCAAGTGTCAAGAGTCAAAATAAGCCCTGACATTCCAAGTACACAGAGGCCCAAACAGACACCCACCAACCCACTAAATATTGACTTTATATGGCATTTTACAGCAGTATTTGCCAGAACCCACAAATTGCAAGTCTGGCCTGCAGCTTCGATATAGGTTCTACCCAGGGCACCATCAGGGGGAAGAGCCATACCGGGCCTGGTGTTGCACTTCTCGAATTATATGGGCCTCCATTAAGTCACCAAGCCATTGAATGAAACCAAAGTCGGTGAATACAGCCGAAGAAGAGGCGAATGAAGACCTTTTTAAAGAGAACTAAAGCTTAACTAAAGAAGTAGCTAGAAATGTTGTACATTATGTATTGGGTTTCTGTACCAGCCCAAGGCAACAACATCCCTTTAGCAGTAAAGATCTTCTTCTCTACTGAATTACTGCACATGCTGTGTGCTGCCGTCACTTACTGAGCTTAGGGACCCACTCACAATATACAGTATACATAGAAATGTCACAATATAAAGCTGAGTAATTAATAGGGATGCACCGAATCCAGGATTCAGTTTGGTATTCAGCCAGGATTCTGCCTTTTTCAGCATGATTCGGATTCGGCCAAATCCTTCGGCCCGCCAAACCAAATCTGAATCCTAATTTGCATATACAAATTGGGGACGGAGAGGGAAATTGGGTGACTTTTTGTCACAAAACACTGAAGTAAAAATGTTTTCCCTTCCCACCCCTAATTTGCATATGCGGTATTCGGCCGAATCTTTCATGAAGGATTTGGGGATTCGGCCGTATCCAAAATAGTGGATTCGGTGCATCCCTAGTAATTAATACAGATTACTACATGGCAGCACAGAAACCAGTGCAATTAGCATCAGAATGTAATAATCAGCCTTGCAACATCAACTTAATTTTCTGCTTGATAATTTGCGACGACCCCTAAGCTTAGCTTCTTAACAGCTGCTCAGAGCCCACTGGGCATAAAGGGCTGTGGTTGTCTTGGCTGGTACAGAAATGCAAAAAATTCGTTAATTAGGCTTTCGTTCTCCTTTAAAGAGTGACCCGTCAACCCAAAAATGATTCCAAATCCTATTTTATCATGTTAGCTAAGCAAAGCAAACTTGAATTACACTATATAAATTATTTGAATCTTGTTTCCTTCAGTCTGGGAATTCATAATTATAGCAAGCAGGCAGGAGCCATTTTGTGGATACTGTTATTAAAGCAAGCCTTGCATCATCTCAGAATCTTGTTTGTGCACCAGAATGGGGGACCTGAGGTCCATCCCCATGCACTGGTTACACAATTAAATGGTAAACACAGAGGGGGAATGTGGGGAGTGCAGTGATATCTAGGAAATGCTGAATGGAAAGTGAAAGTAATTGCTTGTCCCGCCTCTATGCCTAAGGCATAGAGGAGGGGCAGTCAATATTTGATTGACAGCTGAGATTTTTAAATGCGTTTACAACAGCTATGAATGCTTTAATAAAAAAACTAATTTGGATTTCATGTTTAATTTGAAAAGGACTTTTATTATAAAGCTTTTTATGTTTGGGTGACAGGTCCACTTTAAGCTGGCCATAGATGCAAAGAAACCATCATACAAAGTGAAGGTTCGTATGATTTTCAGGCCGTGTGTGGAGTGTCCTGATATTTTTCACACTATGCAAATTGATCATTCAGTCGATCAGACAGGTTAAAAGATTTATATCGGCTCGCGATAATATCTCTGCATATATATCCTATCTGACGCTACCAATGGGATATTGTCACTATTATTTAAAGGGGCGGTTCACCTTTGAGATAGCGTTTAGTATGATGTAGAGACTGATATTCTGAGACAATTTGCAATTGGTTTTCATTTTTTATTATTTAAGGTTTTTGAGTTATTTGGCCCGTTATTCGGCAGATCTCCAATTTGCATTCTAAGCAATCTGGTAGCTAGTATCCAAATTACCCTAGCAACCATGCATTGATTTGAACAAGAGGCTGGAATATGAATAGGAGAGGCATGAATAGAAAGATGACTAGTAAAAAGTAGCAATAACAATACATTTGTAGCCTTACAGAACATTTGCTTGATGGGGTCAGCAACACCCATTTGAAAGCTGCAAAGAGTCAGAAGAAAAAGGCAAATAATTATAAAACTATTAAAAATAAATAAAGAAAACCAATTGAAAAGTTGCTTAGAATTGGCCATTCTATAACATGTTAAAAGTTATCTTCAAGGTGAACCACCCCAGTGCCATTTAATCCACTCCCTGCAAACAAAATAAAAAATGGAATTGAACAAAAAGAGGTTAATGATGAGATTACAATATGACATTACTATTTTTTTACTTCAGTATAAAATTGTATAGAACATCAAAGCCAATACATATGATAGCTTTTGGTTTATAATATCTTTTTACAATTAATTGCTGTAGGGATAATAACTGTATGTTTCCATTTTAATCAACAAAATCTCACCATGTGATATGAGTATCCTAAAATAAAACACCATCATGCTTGAGTTAACATCCAATGTAGGCTTAAATTAAAAGCCTTTTAATTACCTATGTAATTGTCAGTTGCAATTGTCGGTCTTCTTAACTTGCACCTAATATCTGGCATTGAAGGGAGAACATTCCATACAATTTAATTATTTCCTGAAGTCACAATTTCCTTTCTCTGATTATTGGCATCATCCTGCAGTAGATTAAAATGTTGTCTCTGTTCCGACTGTACACTTGAAAACATAGAGAACATATTGGAGAAAACTAAATGATCTGGGACATAATTTTGCTTAATTTCATTTAAGAATTTTAATTCTTAACACAATATAATTCTGACAATGTAATAGTAAACAACATGCCTGTCAATTCTCATTGGGACAATGCTAATGATAAAGTCTAGCTATGGCACAGAACAGATAGTAACAGGTTCCAATGCTTTCATCTTTATTTGCACAGGCACATGATGGCTTTTAAAGCATGCCAAACCTTGCTCACAAATCCCTGCATTGTGCCTGGATTTATATATCATGCCAAAAGTATTTTGTTCGCTTAATTAAAGCTGATTTTCCCTATTAGATCCTACCCTTGCAAAAAAAATGTGTACTTGTGGTATAATGTTATGCTTCTGGAATAAAAATGGTTTGGGGAAAGAATATGAATTGTGTAGGTTGTCTCCGTTAAAGGAAAAGGAAAAGCTAAAACTAAGTAAGCTTTATCAGAAATGTCTATATAAATACACCAGTAACCCCTCAAAGTAATGTTGCTCTGAGTCCTCTAACAAAAGAAACACAGCATTTCTTTCCTTCTATTGTGTACACATGGGTTTCTGTATCAGACTTCCTGTTTTCAGCTTATACCTCCAGGGCAGGGCTTGAGCATGCTCAGTTTGCTCCTCTCCCCCTCCCTCCTCCCCTCCCTGCTGTAATCTGAGCCCAGAGCTATGCCTGAGCAGGGAAATGCAGGCAGGAAGTGATGTCACACCAAGTGAATATGGCAGTTTCTATCCTAAACAAACAGAGTGAGTTTCTAGAGCTGTTACTCAGGTATGATAAAGCATTCTACTGAATAAATATAGTGTTATAACTTGTACTATTGTGGCTAATCTATTGAACATAAACTTCTTCGGGACTTTTCCTTCTCCTTTAAAAAAGTTAAAAGCTAAAAAAAATTAGAGGCATGTTAATGAAACAAACTTCAGTTTCCTAATACAACCCATTGTCTTCAAAACAATACATTTAATAATTTAAAATATCAAAAACTTTTGATTAAAGATAATAAAGTGACAAAATCAGGTGCAAAAATGCATAGTTTTTGTTCTCAACAGAATTCCAGTATAATAGTGGCTACGTGCAAAAGTTGTGTGCACCTCTTTGTGCAACTAACCGGTATGGACACAGAAATAACGTTAGCATTGCTAGTCATTTGTGTGTAGGTGCAACACAATAAAAGAAACCTAGTAATACATCTACTCAAGGTAGGTCTTAATTCCAAGTGTCCCTGTACTTTTTACTTGCACACAGTTCATCAGAGCAAGATGAACCTGAGTATCGGCAATATGCAGAGATGCAAAGGGTCAGCACTACAACCATTTTTTAAAGTTAACCATTTGCAATGTGTATAAATTCAGGGGAGCATGTATGGTCACAAGTACATTTAAGCTTACCCATTTTAGTAGCCAATTTTGAGCCTTTCACTTGTGATTGTGTTCAGTGGCGTAACTACCGAGGAAGCAGACCCCGCAGCCGCGGGGGGGCCCGGGAGTACAGGGGGCCCGGCGGGGCCTGCTTCCTCAGCAGTATGTGTAACCGGCAGGGACCATTTCAGCAGTGGCAGAACCAGGGCCCGTGGGTTTTGGGTCTAGAGGGAGGGCCCTGCTATGCTGCACTCACTTGGTTTAGCCGGTCCCCCTGTAAGTATCAGACTGGACTGCTTGCCGTTTTCTTTATGCTCCTCTACATCCTGCACAATCAATCAAGGTTTCGTCATTGGATAAAGCTAGAAGAACCCGCCCCCTGTCCAATCACCGAACCCGCCCTCTTGTTCAATCACAGCACAGCTAAGTCGGGTCTTCAGGAAGAACAGGAAACAGAAAGCAGCGCCTGGAGCCAGCCTGCAGGTAAGCCACAGGGGGAGTGTGTTCAATTGCACTGCATACTTCCTTTTGCTCTGGTGGAAAGGGGATTTATTTCAATTATTTTATTAGAGAAGAGGCAAAAAAACAGAGGAGGGACTTGACAAGCAGAAAAGAAGAGAGAGAGAGGGGCAAATTAGAAAAATTTGAAAAAAATAAAGCAAAAAAAGTACAAGAACTGAACAATGGTGTGGATACAAAAGGGAAAAAATAAAAATGATGGGGAGCACAGGAGTTATAGCACATTCTTTAGTCACAAACAAGGAGCACAGTCTCCAGTTCTTCATTAAACAACAACTTTCCAGTACACATTTGTTAAAAAAAAATCCATAGTTTTTTTTTAAAATGCAATTCCCCCTTCATTCCACTAGCTCTGATTACCAATTGCACAAATCTTTATAAGACCCCTGGCTGGACTACAGTAAAATGGACTGCACTGAGTTCTGAATGAAACTCGGAGCAACACTAATGGTTTTAATGTAATGCAGCCAGATTTCTGCGATCAATATTCAGAGTGAGTGGAGAATTACAGACAAGTGATCACTGATACTATTTATTTTTTTAGTGAATGCATATTGGAAATAGTTTTATTTTTTTAATGGAGAACCTGGAACTATTAGAGCCCCTGGCCATCAATGTGTGTTTTGGGTTTTAACCATTTGGGGGCCCTGATAATTTTATTGTGTGGGGCCCCACGATTTCTGATGGCAGCCCTTGAACTACCCAATGGGGCCTGCAACCCAAGAGCAGAGTAATTTTACATTTAGAATGCAAATCATCGTCAGGATCTCTGATGTCACCGCCAGAGCGCTCCGCGCCAGTCTCCAAAACGGCCTGGTGTGACAATGGATGAATGGTAGCAAGCCACTATTCTTTCTATTCTCCCTGCATACAACCAAGAGAATAGTTTGCCGTAGCCCTCATTCCTTGCCGGCTATACCAATGCACTTTTGCCACACATTCTAGTAGCAAGGAGTCGGATGTGAAATGTGATGATTTACTTTTATGTAAAAGGGAGTGTCAGCAAGCACATTAACCTCCCTCGCAAATAAAGCTGTTTGCTCTATGCAGTCAGAACCCCCCTTGAGTTATATTTGTTCCATAGATCACTATTCCAGTATCGGGGACATTCTGGTGCTGGCCCCATTGTAAGCAGCAGTCCTGCCCTACTTTACGACTGAGATTCTAGCTATCTATAACAAAGCATTCTGTCCCAGTGGCTGCACAGATCCTATGTGATCCCCATTAGAATCAGCAGTCCTGTCCTGCTTTATGGCAACTGATATTCTAGCTATCTGTATTACAGAGCATTCTGTCCCAGTGGCTGCACAGATCCTATCTGATCCCCATTGTAAGCAGCAGTCCTTTCCTGCTTTATGGCAACTGAGATTCTAGCTATCTGTATAACAGTCATGCCCTGTTTTATGACAGCTGATGTTGTAGGCTATCTGTATAACAGAACATTCTGTCCCAGTGGCTGCACAGATCCTATCTTGTCCCCATTGTAAGCAGCAGTCCTGTCCTGCTTTATGGCAGCTGAGATTCTAGCTATCTGTATAACAGAACATTCTGTCCCAGTGGCTGCACAGATCCTATCTGATCCCCATTGTAAGCAGCAGTCCTGTCCTGCTTTATGGCATCTTAGATTCTAGCTATCTATATAACAGATCATTCTGTCCTGCCCTGCTTCAGGGCTGAGATCACCTATAGCAGAGCTACAGGATTACAGGTTGTTAGGTAAGGCAACATCTTCAGGGAAGAACTGTTTTCCCTTGTTAAGTATTCATAATATTGATCTTATATCTTATTATTAAAATAATTTTTAGTATGTTGTATCTAATAGTGAATGAAGACAAGGTTATGTAGCTGAAATAGATCTGGCAAAGCAAGGCCAGAAAGTCACACAACATGGAGCATCAGAGCATGAATACAAGGTACCACTCAGTCAGCTTTTTTTTTAGAAGACTCTATCAGCACAGAGGAAGGATGCACAGAATGTGAGGAAGGTAGACAGACCGTTTTAAAATACATAAAGTACATTTTGCAATTTAAACCTGTGTGGATGTGCTCCTTCTACACATTATACAGTATGCTTGTGGATATAGCAAAGATGTGTAGAAGGTAGCATTAACTAGGATGAGTTGAGGCGGGGGGCCCAAATGTATTTTTGCAGGGGGGCCCTGTGACTTCTTGTTACGCCACTGATTGTGTTAGTACATAAGCCTTAATATAGGGATGCACCGAATCCAACATTTTGGATTCAGCCGAACCCCTGAATCCTTCGTGAAAGATTCGGCCGAATACCGAACCGAATCCTCATTTGCATATGCAAATTAGGGGTGGAAAGGGGAAAACTTTTTTTGCTTCCTTGTTTTGTGACAAAAAGTGACGCTATTTCCCTCCCCACCACTAATTTGCATATGCAAATTAGGAGTTGGATTCGGTTCGGCCTGGTAGAAGGATTCGGCCGAATCCGAATCCTGCTGAAAAAGGCCGAATCCCGAAACGAATGCATGCCTATTAGTAATAAAACAGAACCTTGTACTTGATCCTGACTAAGTTGTATAAATCCATATTGATGGCAAAAAATCCTATTCGGTTAGTTTAGTGTTTAAATTCCTTTTTAGTAGACTTAAGGTATATAGCTACAAATTATGGAACGACGACTTATTCAGAAAACCTCATTCCCAAGCATTCTGAATAATAGGTGAGGCCCCAATATCTGCTGAGTTCGAGTATCTGGACTGAGAGAAACCAAATTAAAAAACACATACAGCATTAATGAAGGAAATTGGCAATGTTGAAAAGCACAAAAGAGGATGAAGCTTTTACATTCAGAAAATGTAGGCATAACAAACTGAGTTGCCCAATGAATGTATATGTGTGCCATGTTAGATATATAGCAAAGAATAATTCTATAGCTATGGCATTATCATAATATAGTTGGGTTTTATATATTTAGGTTACACATTTTGTCTAGTGCAAATGTGACTGTAGACAAGTCAATTCTATACAATTATAAGAAATAATGAACACAAGTGTGTTTTATATTGTTGATAGATGTACTGTCTTGCTATATCTTTGTTCTCATCCCTGTGTGTTGCTTGTCATCATTTCTTATCTGGTAATCTAGACAAAACTGCATATAAGTGGGTTGGATACTAGTAGTTGAAAGAATGTGTGTTATCTTATTATCACCAGGGAACCTATTAGTCTTACACTGTTTTTCTTCTTGGTGCATGGGGAACTGGAAGTGATCATTAAGGACAATGTCAAGCTTTCTTTTGCCTTATTATTTTTACCCAGTCTTTGGCAACAGATGAGTTAAAGCTTGCTCTTCTATTAACAGCTCTGTTACTCATATACAATTCTCCCCTTATCTCTTACAATCCATCATTATGCCCTAACTTTCTCACATCTAAAACATGCAGTATTTTACTCACTGCCCCATAGTTCTCAAATTCTTCTGTTGCAAAGGTTCACTGAACAACACCTCGTCTCATCTTTATGTCTCATCAGGAAATCAGTTGCTTCAATTAAGCAATGCGAAAATTAAAGGTCAGCAGTTACTGACTATTCTGAAACACTAGATGGAAATGAGTGCCAAAGTTATTATGTGCTTTACCGTCATTTTGCTATGATAGCTTCTTAGCACACTAAAAAAAATAATAAATTGTTACATGCTAGTACAGGTATGGGATCCATTATCAGGAAACCCCTTATCCAGAAAGCTCTGATTTACAGGATAGCCATTCTCCCATCTTTGGCTACAAATATTTAGGTGCAACAACTATTTACAAATACTGACTCATGTTCATGGATTGTGATAGGACCTTCCAGACACTTCTGATACATGCCTCAAGAAATATATTCAAGGACATACAGTCAACATTTTTGAAGTTTATCTGGGCTAAGTCTAGACATAGAATCTCTAAAGCTGTAATGTTGGTGGATACTTAACAAGGGGGGTGGCAACCCCAAACATCCATCAATATTAGGAAGAATCACACGTAAGGAAATCTAGAACACAGATCTAAATGGCCACATATTGAAACTTTAAAATGAGTTTCATTCTCCCAGAAATTAATCTTCCCTGTTAGTGGTATTGAGTTATATATTGAGGTATATATAGCACCCCTCCCTATGCACGCCCAGTCCTTCTAAGTAACTGCTGCTTGCAGAAAAAAAGACATTGAATAAAGAGATGGCCCACAGCCGCCCGGGTCAGCTGTACAGATACCAGCACAGGAAATCAAGAGATAGGGAGGAGCAAGATAAGAAATACAAAGATAACAGAAAAAGTGGACCCAAAAGTGGCCGGCATTTTTTCATTTTAGCCGTCGCAGTGTGAGGGAAGGCGTTTGGGGAGATTGGTCACCGCACTGACTTCTACATGAACTTGCAATGTTTTACATTCATACCAAGCATTTGGTAACTCAAATTTGTAAAAAATTGAATGGATAAAGTAAGTGACCCATACAAATGGTAAGGAACAGACCCCTGTATGCAATTTAGACATAGGTGGAGCAGGTTACACATGCCAAAGCCTCAACTGCAGCCAAGGAGCCCCAGAATTTGTAGAAAATAAGACTACAGATAAGGTCACAGACAATGCTACCATCACTTTTGTCTTTCTAAGCTTTAGGGTAAGGCCACCGACTTCGGAAATTGAACCTTTTTTCAATTTTCGCCTTTGCTACAAAACAGCTTGTTTATATGAACTATAGTAGTGTTTCTGAAGAAAACAGATCAGTTTTACCAGTGCATGGCAAGATTACATGATATTTTTATTACTTTAAGACACCTTTATTTTTTGGTGTTACTGTTCCTTTAACTAGCTGCTAAGTTTAAGAAGATGACTGCAGCATTTTTTTTTTTTTTTGCAAATGTTACCCTTCATTGGGATATCACCAAAAGGATGGATGCACATTTCATTCAAAAGAAGGAATACTACAGCTTTATTTTTTACTCTGGTTATTTGGCTTTACATCACCATATAAACAATATAGAAATGGCACTCACATATATATTTTAGGCTCAACAGTTTGACTTGTGTAGTCAGGTTGTAGTTGTTTTGTCAGAAATTTATGATGAAATGAGGGATCACCCCCCTAAAGGTTGAATTCAGTACAGAAGTCAAACTGTGCGATGTTAAAAAATATCTAGGGAACAGAAAAATTGAAGCAGTGGCGTAACTACCGAGGAAGCAGACCCCGCAGCCGCGGGGGGGCCCGGGAGTACAGGGGGCCCGGCGGGGCCTGCTTCCTCAGCAGTATGTGTAACCGGCAGGGACCATTTCAGCAGTGGCAGAACCAGGGCCCGTGGGTTTTGGGTCTAGAGGGAGGGCCCTGCTATGCTGCACTCACTTGGTTTAGCCGGTCCCCCTGTAAGTATCAGACTGGACTGCTTGCCGTTTTCTTTATGCTCCTCTACATCCTGCACAATCAATCAAGGTTTCGTCATTGGATAAAGCTAGAAGAACCCGCCCCCTGTCCAATCACCGAACCCGCCCTCTTGTTCAATCACAGCACAGCTAAGTCGGGTCTTCAGGAAGAACAGGAAACAGAAAGCAGCGCCTGGAGCCAGCCTGCAGGTAAGCCACAGGGGGAGTGTGTTCAATTGCACTGCATACTTCCTTTTGCTCTGGTGGAAAGGGGATTTATTTCAATTATTTTATTAGAGAAGAGGCAAAAAAACAGAGGAGGGACTTGACAAGCAGAAAAGAAGAGAGAGAGAGGGGCAAATTAGAAAAATTTGAAAAAAATAAAGCAAAAAAAGTACAAGAACTGAACAATGGTGTGGATACAAAAGGGAAAAAATAAAAATGATGGGGAGCACAGGAGTTATAGCACATTCTTTAGTCACAAACAAGGAGCACAGTCTCCAGTTCTTCATTAAACAACAACTTTCCAGTACACATTTGTTAAAAAAAAATCCATAGTTTTTTTTTAAAATGCAATTCCCCCTTCATTCCACTAGCTCTGATTACCAATTGCACAAATCTTTATAAGACCCCTGGCTGGACTACAGTAAAATGGACTGCACTGAGTTCTGAATGAAACTCGGAGCAACACTAATGGTTTTAATGTAATGCAGCCAGATTTCTGCGATCAATATTCAGAGTGAGTGGAGAATTACAGACAAGTGATCACTGATACTATTTATTTTTTTAGTGAATGCATATTGGAAATAGTTTTATTTTTTTAATGGAGAACCTGGAACTATTAGAGCCCCTGGCCATCAATGTGTGTTTTGGGTTTTAACCATTTGGGGGCCCTGATAATTTTATTGTGTGGGGCCCCACGATTTCTGATGGCAGCCCTTGAACTACCCAATGGGGCCTGCAACCCAAGAGCAGAGTAATTTTACATTTAGAATGCAAATCATCGTCAGGATCTCTGATGTCACCGCCAGAGCGCTCCGCGCCAGTCTCCAAAACGGCCTGGTGTGACAATGGATGAATGGTAGCAAGCCACTATTCTTTCTATTCTCCCTGCATACAACCAAGAGAATAGTTTGCCGTAGCCCTCATTCCTTGCCGGCTATACCAATGCACTTTTGCCACACATTCTAGTAGCAAGGAGTCGGATGTGAAATGTGATGATTTACTTTTATGTAAAAGGGAGTGTCAGCAAGCACATTAACCTCCCTCGCAAATAAAGCTGTTTGCTCTATGCAGTCAGAACCCCCCTTGAGTTATATTTGTTCCATAGATCACTATTCCAGTATCGGGGACATTCTGGTGCTGGCCCCATTGTAAGCAGCAGTCCTGCCCTACTTTACGACTGAGATTCTAGCTATCTATAACAAAGCATTCTGTCCCAGTGGCTGCACAGATCCTATGTGATCCCCATTAGAATCAGCAGTCCTGTCCTGCTTTATGGCAACTGATATTCTAGCTATCTGTATTACAGAGCATTCTGTCCCAGTGGCTGCACAGATCCTATCTGATCCCCATTGTAAGCAGCAGTCCTTTCCTGCTTTATGGCAACTGAGATTCTAGCTATCTGTATAACAGTCATGCCCTGTTTTATGACAGCTGATGTTGTAGGCTATCTGTATAACAGAACATTCTGTCCCAGTGGCTGCACAGATCCTATCTTGTCCCCATTGTAAGCAGCAGTCCTGTCCTGCTTTATGGCAGCTGAGATTCTAGCTATCTGTATAACAGAACATTCTGTCCCAGTGGCTGCACAGATCCTATCTGATCCCCATTGTAAGCAGCAGTCCTGTCCTGCTTTATGGCATCTTAGATTCTAGCTATCTATATAACAGATCATTCTGTCCTGCCCTGCTTCAGGGCTGAGATCACCTATAGCAGAGCTACAGGATTACAGGTTGTTAGGTAAGGCAACATCTTCAGGGAAGAACTGTTTTCCCTTGTTAAGTATTCATAATATTGATCTTATATCTTATTATTAAAATAATTTTTAGTATGTTGTATCTAATAGTGAATGAAGACAAGGTTATGTAGCTGAAATAGATCTGGCAAAGCAAGGCCAGAAAGTCACACAACATGGAGCATCAGAGCATGAATACAAGGTACCACTCAGTCAGCTTTTTTTTTAGAAGACTCTATCAGCACAGAGGAAGGATGCACAGAATGTGAGGAAGGTAGACAGACCGTTTTAAAATACATAAAGTACATTTTGCAATTTAAACCTGTGTGGATGTGCTCCTTCTACACATTATACAGTATGCTTGTGGATATAGCAAAGATGTGTAGAAGGTAGCATTAACTAGGATGAGTTGAGGCGGGGGGCCCAAATGTATTTTTGCAGGGGGGCCCTGTGACTTCTTGTTACGCCACTGAATTGAAGAATGAGGTGTCAATACAGACCACATAAGGATGGAGCATACATGGAGAGGACAGACCAGTGGGTAATAGAGTGGACCTACAAGGTAAGATGCAAGCGTGGAACAGGACAGACCAGGCATGAGCCAGAGTAGATGAGCAGACGGAAAGTGGGATGGAAGAGGATGGTTTCAGAGCAAGATGGAGTTCCAATATAGGCCCTGGCATTTCAAGTACATAGAGACTGATTGATTGATAAATCCTCTCCTAGATGTCTTCATGCATTTAGGTAATATAGACAATGTGTGATGCAGAAGGAGTACTTATTTAACATTAGCAAATTAAATATCACAATTACTTTAATTTTACTGCACAGAAAAATTATGTTCTCATCTAACAGATTATAATGTAAATAGTTTCTTTTTATATAAAAGGAAAAAAATATCAAATAAATAGAGGATTATCAACTTATTTTCTAACATTGCAGATGTTGAATGGAGAAGGATATTGTCCTTGCAGTAAGCTAATTTTATATCTCTATAAATTATCCGTCTAATAGAAAAACAGTCTGTTACTGTAGTGTTCGTACTGAACCAAGGATGAACAGTTAATATCCTAAGATTGATAGTAGTTATTACACTAGACAGCTTCATAAAATTGCTCTTGGAAGCCACACACCTGATTTTATAGTGAAATGCATACCACAAGTTCATATGGCCACATGCCTTAAACCAGATTTGCTTTAAACCAGACTAAAAATATTAAAGGGGAACTGTCACCTGAAAAAATAATTGCAAATCCTTGCTTATCATGTTAGTCAAGCAAAATAAACTTTGATTACACTATATAAATTATTTGAATCGTGTTTCCCTTGGTCTGGGAATTTCATAATTATAACGAACCTGCAGGTGCCATTTTGTGGATAATGTTATTAAGACAAGCCTTTCATCATCTCATCTTGTTTGTGCCCCAGAATGGGGCACCTGATGTCCATCCCCATGCCCTGGTTAAACAATTAAATAGCGAAAAGAGAGGGGGAATGTAGGGAGTGCAGTGACATCTAGTAATTACTGAATGGAAAGTGAACGTAATTCTTGCCCGAGTGGCAGGTAATATTTGATTGTCAGCTGAAATTTTTAAATGCGTTTACAATGGCTACGAATGCTTTAACTAAAAAAAGAATTTGGATTTCATATTTTCATATTTGAAAATTACTTTTATTATACAGCTTTTTATGTCAGGTGCACTTTAAAGTAGTTAAGAGGTCAATGATAGGAAGTAAATGACCCTTGAGTTCTCTTTCCAAATTAAAATATGCTTTCCCATGGGCAAAACCATCTTACCAGAAACCCTTAATTAGTAAAACAAGAGGCACTAAACCCTAACATTTTCTTGTTTTAATGAACTTGAATAAAAATGCCTTTCCTAGACTCATTCTATACTCTCTATACAGCCTGTGAGAGAACAATAAATTACAGTGACCTGTTGCAGTCCCTGGGGGTTTTTAACTATTTAAGTACTCCTTCCTTGACAATATCAACCCAATGTTCTAGTCATATCCTAGAATGGGGTTCTAAAACCTTTTTTTTTTTTTTACCTTTTTAGTTTTTTTAAAACTTGCCTCATAGTCAATAATTCATAATTCAAAAATAAGCACCAGCTTTGAGGACACATATTTAAGATGCGAATGCGAATGATGCTTAACTAATATGAGAATCACTGTATCTGATTGTCTAACATAAAATAACTTAATCGGGGAGGGGAAAATACACTTATATAGAGGAAACACATGCATAAAATACATCTTTTCACAACATTTCTGTGCATGATACAATGTTTCGACCAATATTTTAACCTGGAACTAAATGTTTATGAGGCAATGATAAAAATACAGCTGTTGTAAATTCTTTCCTTAACAAAAGTTTGCAAATGATGCTTGATCTGACCCTCTGTGTGCTAACCTCATAACACCCAACTGATTAAGAAACAATGCATTATAAATAAAACCTGGTACAATTTTCCAGTTTGCATCAAAGGTAATTGACCCAAGTGATCTGAGAAAATGTGTCCAGAAATAAAAATCAGTATTATGCTCATTAAAAATGTTATTTATTGTAACTACAGTAGCCTTCAACAGCAGCTATGCAATGAGAAAATAGAAAGTATAACTAGTTTAAAAAGCAAAATGTAATTCATGTAATTAAATACTGTATATATAAATATGTTTTAATGCAGTGTGGGTTGTAAGGGAAAACTACTTACCAACGCTATTCTCTACACCATTCCTCGATCCAAGATGGTGGTGCCCAGTCCTCCCATGCCTTCTCGCCTGCTGATTGGACGCCAGTGCTGGAATGGCGGCGGCGTCAGAATGCCAGCATCATGATGTCACTGCCTCCCGTTTGGCGCCAAAGGAGGCCTATTTAAGGAGCCTGTGGACTGTAAACATCGCCCAATTATAGGTTTCACTTTGTGAATTCCTGGGTGTGACTCTTGTATTGTTTATTGATTCCTGTGTACCGACTTCTGCCTGTTTTGACCCTATTCTGCCTGGATTGACCCCTTTGCCTGGACTTTGACCATTCTATTGCCAAACCCTCTTGTACCTTGAACTTTGTTTACACAAACTGCTTCCTCCTTGGTCCACACTACTACTGAGCCTTCGGGCTCTTACAGGGGTATACCAAGTTAACCCACACAGAGACTCAGAATACTCAGAATTATAAAGCTCACTGACAATGAAGTATAATTGTTCAGCTGGTAGCTGAATTCGTGGATCACAGAAACTGAGGGATGGCAATATTGCATCGATATGCGTTTTTAAAACATATACCATGTTTTACCATGAAGATCTCTCAGGCCAACACTTTGTGTTTCCAGCAACGTATAACTTGTATAAACAACATACAATTTTGATTCTGAAGCATATGATAGTAACTAGCTCATGAGAAATGCCCTGGGTGATATTGACTTGAAAGGACATTCTGCAAACCAGCAATGATTACTGTCCTGTACCAGATCTGATCAGTGTCCTTTTGTCACATTATTCACTTAAAATATGAAAATCAGATAACACTTTAGGAGACATGTGTTGCATTAATACATCATGCTTCATTTTGTATTAAAACATTTTTTTTAATGAGCCTCCACTTTAAAGAGTAATCTGGTCATAATAATATAAGATACTCACAATAGATGGCTGATGCTTAAATTAGTGGTAAGCGTTTAATATGTTATAAAATGACAAATTCTAAGCAAATTTTCACTTGGCTTTCAATGCATGATTGTTAGGGTCATTTGAACCCTAGTAATTAGACTGCCGAAATTGCAGACTGGAGAGCTGCTTAATAAAAAGCTAAATAACTCAAAAAACACAAATAATAAAAAAATAAAACCAGTTGCAAATTGTCTCAGAATACATCATACTAAAAGGTGAACAACCCCTTTAAAGGTGGTTATACACAGGCAGATTTGTAGACTGATTTGCCAGCTTTCTGCCTGTGTATGGGGCCCTTGGCTGGGCCTACCCAACCAATATGTTAAAAATCGTCCAATCAATAAAGTTTGATGTCATCCCTTACCTTCGTGGACATTTGGTAGGAAAGAGCCACTCGTTTGGCCACAATAAGTCTCCTTCTGACCCTGACCTTATTAAAGTAAAAAGTTACCTTCATGTGACAGCAAAACACTCATTTTTTTGCTCAGTATAATCTGTGACGATCCCTAACTCCATAGTAACTCATTTCACAATGCGCATGTAGTGTGTCACAGACACAAGGGAAGACTTGAATCTTCACTACCATAAAGCTATTGACTCATGCTGTAAACTCTGCATAATATGCTTTTTACTACCCTTTAGTTTAGTTGTAATATATACTTAAAGTAGATGTATTTGGTGTACCTTTCTTTATTGGCTGAAACATTTGCAACTTGTTGATGGTAACTTAGTATTTAATAGCACATTATTTTCAAACCTTATAGTCAGCTTAATGTACTTCTGCATTTGCCCTTAACATTTCACCACCAAATAAGACGTGTTGTGCATTGCAGTGTGCTTATGGTCACTCTGGCCTCAAAGATCCTATATCACTTTATCTCCTCACCCATGCAGCACTTTCATGAATAATGGCTGTGTCCCATCTAAAAATGCTTGTGTAGACAGACTAAGGTTACTTTTAATGTTACAGGCCTAATATTTGCAACAGCATTAACCTGTCAGTGAAAGCTGATTGATAATGTTATAACTGGCAGAGCAAGAGCATTTTCTTTCCATTGTTTTCCAAATGATGAATTACAGTTATTTTATAGAGTGTGTAGTCATAGCTGTTTCCTTGGTTCGATTGCATTAACTTCCTTGCCATATTGTCTGAAGCCTCCAGACATTGGTTTGTAATCTGATGGTTTCCCTAGCATATGGGAAGCTGTAAACTTTGTAGGCATTTTGTAAACAGCTTTAGCTAATGCATTTTCATTCTTTCCCACAGAAGTGATGTTTTTTTTTTTTGATTTACACAAATAAGTATATTCATTTAAATTCATTATATGCTTTTATTGTTGATGAGTGATAAAGGCTGGACAAGGAAATGTTTCTTGAAATTCTGTATGTGTGGGAGGCAAACATAGAAATATTTGCAAAGTTATGTAAAAAAATGCAATTCTGTAGGAAACATGCAAAAGTGGCAAATAATTGTAAAATGCAGTTGTAGTCCTGGGACTGCCTCTGCCACTTACTGCTCAGTTTGAAAATGTATGGGGTCCGTTATCAGTTATCCAGAAAACTCCAAATTACGGAATGGCTATCTCCCATAGACTCTATTTTATCCAAATAATCCAAATTTTAAATAAGATTTCCTTTTTCTTTGTAATAATAAAACAGAAACTTGTACATGATACCAACTAAGATATAATTAATCCTTATTGGAATCAAAACCAGACAATTGGGTTCCTTTAATGTTTAAAGGATTTTCTAGTAGACTTACAGAGGAATGTAATTAAAGTCGCAAAGCGAAAAAAATTTGCGCCGATAAGACTAAAAAGCCACATCTCGCAATGTAATATTATTGTTTAAAATGTTATTGCATTTCGAATTGTACTTGCGCACTCTTAAGAAGTGCTTGAAAGTGTCGTAATCTTTTGGAGCAAACATAGCGACTTTTTCAGTAAGACGTTTTATTACATTGACTGTGCATTGTCGCAAACTATAAAATTCGCAACCGGTCTTTCACTGTCGGAAGTGGTCGCTAAACAGTTTCCGCGTTCGCAAAAGCTATTTTAAATTCGCGCAAAACAAATTTGTTTGCATTACGAATAGTTTTTCCTTTAGCAACTTATATTGCTCCCTCCTTAAGGGATGAAGATCCAAATTAAGGAATGATCTGTTATCCGGAAGACCCCAGGTCTCGAGCATTCTGAAAACAGGTCCCATATGTGTAATAGAGGCAGTTCTGGCCTCAATGTGGCCAAGTTTAGAGAGCAACAATTCTACCATCAACTACATTTCAGTAGTTTTGCTTTTATGTATGCCCAGACACAATATTATATTGCACTTGAGTTTCCAGCATTTTGCATTCATAAAACACAAATGTTTACTCCATGTATGATAAAGAAAATGTGCTAGAGCATTCCCAAACAACAATGGAAGCAACTTTACAGCTTGCTGTGAGATGAAGGGGATATGTATTCCCATCTCCATCCCTTCAGATTACAGAAATTCTCAACCACAGCCTTACAGATGCTGAAGAGATAAACACTTTTCTTGAATTCTCTTGATAAGCATCACACTATTCTTTTCTGTGCATCTGCAGCTAGTGTCTCTTGTAGAAAATCACCTTGTGGAATGCAGTTGCTATTTGGGAATTACAATCCTAAAATAAACTGTGTTTCCGTTTAAATAAAAATACATTTTTATTTTCATATTTTTCCTTTTAATTTACGTATATTTCTTCTCCATTTTAGTAATATTTCTTACACTTTGGGCATCACATATTGTAAGACGAGATAAGCATGTGCAGAATGCATGTCCAGAATGCAGACATAAAGGGAACACCTAAGCAGTGAAAAATAATATATTGCCAGAAGGTATTTTGCACATGTATGGCATTAAAGGAGAACTAAAGCTTAAATAAGGAAGTAGGCTAGAAATGTTGTACATTATGTTTCTATACCAGCCCAAGGCAACCACAACCCTTTAGCAGGGAAAATCTGTGCCTCCAAAGATGCCTCAGTAGCTCCCCATCTTCTTTTCTGCTGATTCACTGCACGTGCTCTGTGCTGCTGTCACTTACTGAGCTTAGGGACCCACTCACAATATACAGTACACATAGGGGTATATTTATCAAAAAGTGAAGTTAGAGATCGCCACTGTCCTCTAGAGTGAAATCCCGCCACTCTGCATTTATTTCTATGGGATTTTGAAAGGCGTATTTATCAAAGGACGAACTTTCACTTTCACTCATTGATAAATACTCTTTTAAAAATCCCATAATAAAGGACTGAGGTGATCTCTAACTTCACTTTTTGATAAATATACCCCATAGAATATAAATATCACAATATAAGGCTGATTAGTAATTAATACAGATAATTACTACATGGCAGCACAAAAACCAGTGCAATTTGCATCAGAATGTAATAATCAGCCTTGTAGCATCAGCTTTTATTACAGACAAACCTCATTTTCTGCTTGATAATTTGTGACAACACATAAGCTTAACTTCTCAACAGCTGCTCAGAGCCCACTAAGCACGTGAGTGACATAGACACTTTCCAAGATTCCAAGATGGTGACCCCCTGTGACAAGTTTGAAGTCCTGGATCATTGCTGCTATTGACAAGCTGAAACTTTAGGCTGGTGAAATACTATCATATACTAAGTATATAAAATATGCCATTTTAAGCCATATTCATTTTTACAGTTTAGTTTTCCTTTAAAGGGGTTGTTCCCCTTAACTTTAGTTAAGGTTTAGTAATGTAGGGAGTTATATTTTAAAACAATTTGCAATTGATTTGCATTTTTTATTATTTATGGTTTTTTAGTTAATTAAGAAGCTGTAAAATTTGCAATTTCGTCAATTTGTATGATAGAGTCCAAATTACCCTAGCAACTATCCATTGATTTGATTAAGAGACTGGGATATTACTATAAAAGGACTTGAATAGAAAGATGAGTAATAAAAAGCAACTATAACAATACATTTGAAAGTTGAAAGAGTCAGAAGAAGAAGGAAAACATTTTTTAAAACTATACAAAATTAACAATGAAGCCAAATGGAAAAGTTGCTTAAAATTGGCCATTCTATAACATACTAAGGGGGTTATTTAAGTCCAAATTTTTCTGGTCAAAGTTTTAATGAAGAAAACACATTTTTTTTGTAGATCTGAGCTTGGTTTTATACAATAATTCAAATAATTTGTGGTTTTCAGGTGATAATATGAAAAAATCTGAGTTTTTGGATCTCAAATCCAAAAAAAAACATATGGTTCAGATTTTTTTATGATTTTATCGAGTCTTTTCCCCGCACCAGATTTTTGTTTTGGGAGTTTGGTTGAAGTGGTTTTAACAAAATATAATGAGGAATATTTTGATTTTAGTAAATAACCCCCTAATAGTTATTGTAAAGGTGTACCATCTTATTATAATATGCAGGCTCACGTACCAAAACTTTTAACTTGTGTTACCAGTGGAAAAGACTTTGATAGTTTAAAGAGAGGTAATGGTTGGGGCAAGCAACGCTGGAGCTAAAGTGATAGATTACTGTTTTTCCTGTTTAGCAGTACCTAAAGCTTACAATTGCAAGATATCATGATCTGCACTGGGTTTTGTACCATAATCTGAAGAATAATCGCAATAAATCTGAGTTTTCGTGCATCAAATCCGAAAACTTTTGTATGATTCAGATTTTTTTCATGATTTTACTGAGTCTTTTGTAGCATATAAAGCAAGGATTTATTACAGGTTTGGAGCCTGTTATCAAGAATGCTCGGGAGCTGGGGTTTCTGGATAAGGGGTCTTTCAGTAATTTGGATCGCCATTCTTTAGGTCTACTAAGAAAACATTTAAAAATTAAATGATCACAGTAGACTTATTTTCCTCCAATAGAGAAATATGAAACAATTTTAAAAAATTATTATTTCATTCAAACAGAGTTTATGGGAGATGGCCTTCCCGTAATTCGGATTTTTCTGGATAACCTGTCTCCGGATAATGGATCTCATACCTGTTCCATGATCTCAAAAGAAGGAGCACCACGGTTATCTGTACTAGTGACGATTTACCTACTTTGGTACAACGTTCCTAAATGCAGAAAGAATAGTTATATTGTAATTCATTTAAATAATATTATTTTGTGGGTAAAGCAACATGAATATGAGCTTAAATTGACTGTGCTGAAGATATTTAGAAAATAGATTTCAGATATTTCATAGCTGAGAAGGGTAACTAAATTGCTAATTATGTTTTATTCCAAATACGTTGTAAAAATATTGCAAAATTGTAATTCTAACTTAAAAAAACCTATAACATTGAGAGCTATTCCTAGTAAGAAAATGAATAATAAAAGATCAAAAAAAGGGATTAGGAAGATCACATATATGAATTTGCAAATTAAAAGGCTATTTGGAAACTATTGAGAAATGGCTACTAAAAATATAGCTGTTATTAGAATGCATAGAAAGTTGTATCCAAAATGAAGGTCTCAGCTAACTATTGCAGCAGGGGAGAGATAATAGCCTTTCACTGAAAGTAATTGGCGCTCCAGATCACTGAGCCGACTTAAAAAAAAATGTTACTGATGAGGGCTGCAGCAGTTAACAAGGTCTCCTATAAAGCCCAATTAAACAAAGCAGCATATCATAAAGGTGAAAAAATGACTGCCATCAACCAGCTTGTTCTCAAGCCAATGATAATGTCTTCTGCTCATTTTAGAGAGTATATTGGCTCTACCTTTGGATTGTAAAGCAAACTGTTGTGTTATACAGGGCACTACAAGGGCAAAACTGAGCTTTTTCATGTAAATATAAAATAGCAATTCAACTTGGAAAACTCAAACATTTGCCAGACTGTGTATATGGATTATGCTGATTTATGGGCACAGTCTGTAAGACATGGACCCAGTTATTGATAGATAGCGCGGGGATGTATTTCATTGGAGGCAAATAAATCTTCCTAATTGCACCACTAACCATTCAGAAGTTACTTCCATTTTGTGTTAAACAAAACACTTTGCACTTCATGTAGTCGAAGGAAAAAAAACACACCACAGGCATTTTAATGAATAAGCACTGCATATGGCGTTGCTATATACATGAGAAGTCTTCCATTAAAATAAACCTCAACCGAATCCAACATGTTCTTCCAATTTCAAAAATCATATTCCACAAACTTATGTTTACACAATATAGAAGTTGACAAGCACTGCACATGAACGAGTAACTAAAGGATAATGTATATTTTTATGTTTGTGCATAGCTGTATATTAATGACATTTACAGAATTCTGCATAAAGTGGAGCCAGCTGGTCACAGAATTAAAACCAGTCACCATTTGTCTAACATATGATCCATTTTTTTTTTAAAAATGGAATCGATCCAAAGTTCTCCATGTATGTCACCATGAGTACATGAGATTTACATTCGTTTTTAAGACAAAAGTCTCCGTAACTGTGGCTCTGTGGTTAACACTTTGCAGTGCTTGGGTCTTCCATTTGCTGTGTCTGTGTGGGATTCCTCCAGATTCCTCCCACACTCCACAAACATGAAGGCAGGTTGAAGGGTTCATGATGAAACTGACCTTAATGTGTTGAGTGAATATAATAGGGACTTTTGATTGTGAGCTCCAGTGGGGCTGGAACTGATGAGAATAATGTATAAACTCTATAAAGTGCTGTGTAAATATGTCAGTGGTGTATAAATAAAGGATAATAAAAATAACACTGAAAATGGAAGCCAGAGCCAATCACTCCGGAATCATATGAGCATAAGTTATTCCTGAGGGTGTGCAGGAATTTATACTTAAAATGTTCATAATTTCACGACATGGCAACAACGCAAAGCTTGACACGTATAAACAGAGAATTCTGTTATGCAAGTGGGTGGCACAGAGTTGAAGCCTGGGCACTTTCTGCAAGCAGTTTGTCTGTTCTCTCTGTCTCTGTGTGACTTTTTCTCCTAACATTGCAGTTTCTTCCCACACTCTAAAAAAAATACAGGCAGGTTAATTGACTTCTGTAAAAAAAATTGACCCTTGTGTTTGTTGTGGACAGGGGCGTTTCGGGGCTTATTGCCACCCTAAGGCCTCCTCGCACCCGGCGCATACCATTTCTAGCACATGAGCAGGTGTAGAGAGCGCAGTTATGCTCTCTGTACTAGCAGAGCTGAAATTCCAATTTAAAAATCAGAATTTTGGCTCCTAAAGTTAAAGGGATACTGTCATGGGAAATTTATTTTTTTCAAAATACATCAGTTAATAGTGCTACTCCAGCAGACTTCTGAACTGAAATCCATTTCTCAAAAGAGCAAACAGATTTTTTTTATACTTAATTTTGAAATCTGACATGGGGCTAGATATAATTTCCAAGCTGTCCCCAGTAATGTGACTTGTGCTCTGATAAACTTCAGTTACTCTTTACTGCTGTACTGCAAGTTGAGTGATATCACCCCCTTTCTCCCCAGCAGCCAAACAAAAGAACAATGGGTAGGTAACCAGATAGCAGCTCCCTAACACAAGATAACAGCTCCCTGGTAGATATAAGTACAGCACTCAATAGTAAAATCCAGGTCCCACTACGACACATTCAGTTACATTGAGTAGGAGAAACAGCCTGCCAGAAAGCAGTTCCATCCTAAAGTACTGGCTCTTTCTGAAAGCACATGACCAGTCAGAATGACCTGAGATGGCGCCTACAAACCAATAACTAAAAAAAATACACTTGCTAGTTCAGGAATTTAATTTTATATTGTAGAGTGAATTATTTGCAGGGTAAACAGTGTAATTTAGAAATAAAAACGACATCACAAAAATCAATACAGAATCCCTTACGAGGAGCGACTTTTTTGCTACCCCTGCTAACTAATGGGCTGCTGCTGCCTGAGTTGAGTTTCTCAACTTGCCTTATTGCAGCAGCACCCCTGGTGTGGAAGCTGATCCAGATATGCTTGTATATTCAAAAATGAGGACAAAACCCCTTGCTCCTATAAAATGAAAATAAGTTTGGAAAACTCAGATCATATCTGACAGATTTGATCACAGATGGAGTGCATCAAATCTGGGAAATATGAAAATATGTAAAAGTTGAAAATAAGTTTAAACAGTAATTTACTTTTCCTTTAATGTTCCTGTTTTATGTCAACCTAAATTGTGTAAGGCAATGGTACCCAACCAGTGGCTCATGAGCCACATGTTGCTCATCAAGCCCTTGGATGTTGCTCTCTTTTTTATTATCTTATTTTTGAATTCCTGGTTTGGAATCAAGTTTTAGTTGCATAAAATCAGATTTATGGCCAAACAGAGCCACCTGTAGGCTGTCAGTTCACATAAGGGCCAATAGTCAATTACAGCCCTTATTTGGCATCACCCGGAGCTTTTTCATGGTTGTATTGCTGCCCAATTATTTTTTACATTTGATGTGTAAAAAAGATAAAAAAGGGTTGGGTTGGTGTAAACTATCAAAGTGTTCTACTGTGTGGTAATCCAGGGCCGCAATCAGAGGAATGTTGCAGTCAGGGGCCCTATGGATTTCTGATATCTAGAGTGATTTTTCTGTAATTTGGATCTCCATTCCTTAGGTCTACTATGAAAACATTTAAACATGAAATAAACCCAATAGGCTTATCGAGGGACCCCATGATTTCTGACATTGTGGCAATCACTGACATCACAAAACCTTGTGTAAACCAGCACCGACAATATCACACAATTACTAGATAAAATAGAACTCATTGGCACAGCTCAATATTTGGATATTCAGACATCCCCCAAGTTTAAAGTTTAGTAGCAAACCATTCTGTATTGAATATATAAAGGATACCAGTATTACTATAATATTCTATAATATTACTATAATATAACTAGAAAACTACTTTGCATTCCTTCATTGCAATGAGAGTTCTTGGATAGAAACTCTGATCACAGATACATTTGTGGGCAAAACTGTCCTGTTTCTACAAGTGACGTATTCCTATGGCTGACAAATATTCTAGCCTAGTGCGTCATCATTTTTGATAATTTTGAAAATAAATCCTTGTAGGTGGTAAAAGCTGTTTGTTTTATGTAAAAGAAAAAAGTGTTTTAAAGGAATAGTTCAGTGTGAAAATAAAAACTGTGTAAATAGATAGGCTGTGCAAAATAAAAAATATTTCTGATATAGTTAGTTAGCCAAAAATGTAATATATAAAGGCTGGAGTGAACAGATGTCTAATAAAACAGCCAGAATCCAACTTCCTGCTTTTCAGCTCTATAACTCTGAGTTAGTCAGTGACTTGAAGGGGGGCCACATGGTACATTTCTGTTCAGTGAGTTTGCAATTGATCCTCAGCATTCAGCTCAGATTCAAAAGCAACAGATATGACCCATGTGGCTCCCCCTCAAGTCTCCGATTGGTCACTGCCTGGTAACCAGGGTAACTAGTCAGTGTAAACCAAGAGAGCTGAAAAGCAGGAATTAGTGATCTGACTGACATGTTATACTTCAAATCACTCCAGCCTTTATACATTACATTTTTGGCTAACTAACTATATTACAAACATTTTTTATTTTGCACAGCCTATCTATTTACCCATTTTTTATTTTTACACTGAACAATTCCTTTAAGAAAGAGATAAAAGGCACCAATGGGAGTTGTGGTTCTAATTAAACAAAAGTTTATGAAATCTCAGTGTAATGAATAATACATATCACTCAACAGTTAAGAGATATTATGCAGTATAAAGTTTACAGTCAGCAAGCTGCAGAATTATTTTATTTTTCTGTGTCATAAAAGTCTGTGTTATATCTGTAACAAGAAGTATATTTGTATATTGAATATGATAGTTCCCCTATAAGTCTGTATGTAGCAGGACACACTTCCCCTTTACAGTTGTATGCTTATGATACACAGTCAAAAAATGATCTCTCCCAGCTGTGTGGTACAACTTGTTATCTGTTGCCTGGTAAAGGAGAAAATAAATACCTTTGTTTATACAGAAAAGGAAGGAAGCACAAAAGTTAAATATTATCAAAACATATTACTGAAGACTTGGATGAAGTGCTAGAATATACAGTGGCTGGCTCACTATACACTGAACATCTCTGAAGAGTTGCATGAGGTTTCTATGTTCCATTGGTAATCACTTATTCGTCCTAATGCAGTGATGAAGGCAACTACCCCTTTTCTCTATAAAGGAAAATCTCAAGGGTTCTGAATCGATCTAATGAAATTAAAGTCTTTATTTTAAGGGCCAGATTTATCAAAGGTCAAAGTGAAAATTTGAATAAAAAAAATTTGAATTTCGAGCTAATTTTTGTGTACTTCCACTAGGGAATAGTCCAAATTTGATTAGAATTTATTTGATTAGAATTTGAAAAAGTTTTTTTTGGGGAAAAAACTTTGAATCGTTCGAATGTGGTATTACTTTGATTCTTACTATTCTAGTTCAATAGAAAACGGGCCTATTCGATGGAAAACTGACCTATTCGGCCAAAAAAACGTTGATTTAATTTCGGTCCTCAGTTTTTCAAATTCGAAATTCGACCCTTGATAAATCTGCCCCTAAATGATAAATCCCCTAATCAGTTGACATCTGTTAATCTATAATGAATCTTGATAAACTGGCCCCTTAGAAATGAGTGAACATTGGTTTGCATGGACACTGCAAAGAACCAATTCCTACAAGCCAAATTATATTTTTTTAAGGATATTAGGCTGAACTTCATGAGTTCAGTACAGTACCAATTCTTTATATTAAATTGCTGTATTTTATACATTCATTTTGTAGGAAAACTCGTTGCAGCCATACCTTTTTATTCCTGCACCAGAATCCCCCCCTTCCCGTTTTTATTAAAGACAAATCATAAAGCAGATTATTCATTTGAATAATCTTTACTCTTACACTGTTCCTAACTCATATGAAAGCTTTCTTTCTCTTTGTACAATTCTAATCTTACATACCAGCAATATCCTTCTCTTCAGCATTTGCCTGCCCCGACCTTTGAATAACTCACTCAATATTTATTCAGATAGCATTAGGTCAATTAACACTGCACGAATAACCATAGCAGGCCTGGCAAATGATGGATGTCTCAGGGCTCACTATTCAACAGAGTCATTACAGAAATGATGTTTGGGTTATTGTGTGACTATGAAGAGACACATCTGCTCAAATTAGTTTCTTAGCTGTCATATTAGGAGGTATTAATTTAATGGATTATATTACTACATGCCAGTGTTCATATACACAGAATTTTTGAAGCAATAAAAATGTTTAGTTTATATCTGTTTATGCACACAATTCCCTGACTATTTATATACAGACCTGTACATGACATAATTCAGGTTAAGAGATTACCTGTGCATGGAGCTTACAATTCAAGCTTGTCTAAATCTTAAGGAAATCGAAGGGCAATTTACACTTTTTCTGGGCAAACCAGCAGTCTGTAAAGGAAGCCATTGCTATAGACATCATGTTTCGGATTTTAGGGCAGAAACACGCTGATATTTCAGGAGATTAGTACTCCAGCAACAAATCGATTCTTCTTCGAGCGACTAATCTCTGCCTTCTCATCGCTAAAATGTAAATTATGGACCGGACGGCACTCGGAACACTTCATTTTCTGAAGTCGCCCGAAGTTGCCTCACGAGGAAACTTCAGGCGACTACGGAATGCCAAAGTGATCCAAAGGCAGTTCGGGGAGATTTGAAGAAGCGATTTGTTGATGGGCGACTAATCGCCCTAAATAGCAGCATGTGTCTCTGCCCTAAAGATGAGAAACAGTTTGTCTGCAAAGTGATTTTTTTCTTATCTTAGGGAAAGACTTGAAGATCACAAATTATTAAAGTATAATAAAAATTGCAGATATCACATTTCACAAATAATGTTAAAATGCAGCCATCTAATGGATAATGGCATTTCTAAAATTCCCTGTCACATGGCAAAGTTTACTAAATAATGATGTTTAGCATGAGACAAATGTATCTGCTATTCCCATAAGTACTGCTGAACTCTGCTTAAAGGAAAACTATACCCCCAAAATGAATACTTAAGCAACAGATAGTTTATATCAAATTGAATGACATATTAAAGAATCTTACCAAACTGGAATATATATTTACATAAATATTGCCCTTTTACATCTCTTGCCTTGAACCACCATTTCGTGACTCTATCTGTGCTGCCTCAGAGATCACCTGACCAGGAATACTACAACACTAACTGTAACAGGAAGAAGTGAGGAACAAAAGGCAGAACTCTGTCTGTTAATTGGCTCATGTGACCTTACATGTGGTTTGTATGTGTGCACAGTGAATCTTCCGATCACAAGGGGCGGCCCTTATTTTTTAAAATGGCAATTTTCTATTTATGATTACCCAATGGCACATACTACTAAAAAAGTATATTATTACGATAATGGTTCATTTACATGAAGCAGGGTTTTACACATGAGCTGTTTTACATCTCTTTTAATCTTTTTAATCTATCTTTTAATAGAGACCTACATTGGGGGGGTATAGTTTTCCTTTAAGCATTCAGTGCCAAAGGAACTGCCTTGTGGTATTCTGCAGAACGCTTCCCGAATGATACAAATGAATTGTTTCAGACTGTATATATTGTTTTAGTGACAAACTCCAAAACAAAAATCCGTTTTCGCATTCAGTATTTGATGATGGGAATGTAAAATGTCCCAGCGGAGAAAAGAAATATGCAGTGCCGCCAGGCTAAATAGACAGTTTTCAACTCAAAGGGGGTTATTTATCAAAGTCTGAATTTATCTCAATATTTTCTGCTACAAACGCCGATCAAATTTGCTGGGGTTTTTTTACGCTTATTTATCATTACATTTTCCTAAAAATTTGATTTGCAGTAAAAAAATCTAATTTTTCCATCCGATTTTCTATTTCTATTATTTCTCTATGGGAGGTGCACGTTTGAAACCACACTTTACGTAAATACGCAGCGTATTTTAAATACGGCATCCAAATTCAATGAGAACAATGAGAAATGCATGTTGGGAAAAGAATCCTACATGCTGAAAAACACATGAAAAACGTATGTTGGCGGTCACATGTGGTTTCAGTGACTTATTTACACCTGGCTGTTCTTTTTTAAAAACGCAACGTAAAAATGCCACAAAAACGTCACGTCTGGCCTTGCCCTAACAATATAAAACAGATTTATTGTTGGAAGAAAAAAAAAGAAAAAAATATATATATGCAGGTCATTTGGCTTTATGAAGACAGAGGGCACATCGTGTGGCTGCTTTTCATACTGTATCATACCTCCCATTATTTTTTCACTGTATTCCAAATGCATTTATGATGCAGACTGTTTTAGAAATACCTAGATAACAATAATTCCCGCTGGCACTGCTGCTGTGATTTAGAAACACGGGGATGAATAAACTGAACATATTTGGTGAATGTCCTAGACTTGAGCCTACAGGCAAACTAAGAGATGAAACAGAGGATGAAAAACAACACTCCACAGATATTGAGAAACCAACAAAGGTGGCTGTCAGAAAATCAATACATTTAAGGAAGAGAAAGGAGCTGAAAGTACTTATTAGTGTCTGTGTAAAAGAAGCCAGTAAACTGCTAAGGGAATAAAAGGAAAATGTGCACAGTAAAAATAAAATAAAAAAGTGACTATAACTCTGAGTGAAAAGCTACATAAAAATGAAAGCAACATGAATTACAAATCGGTTGGGCTGAAGAATAGTGTTGGCTTTATCTTTCAATTCATTTAATGCATGTCATTTTGATGTGTTGCTCTGGGGATTTATATACTTGAATAAGATAAAGGTACTCTCCTGCTGGGGGAGGGGTTGTATACATAGGCTGAACATACCTAGAGCTATATGACATAAGCAGCATTTGCATTGAAGACAAGCTTCAATGAAACAAAGTGAAAATGTAAAGGAATTTGTAAATGATTAAAGAATTACCAATATATTCAATTTTCATTTCTAGATGACATGTCTTTCCCCCTTTCTTTCACAGCTTTTCTGTTTTGTGTTCAGATATGGACCAACATATCTGTGCATTTTTAAAAAAATATGAAAACTTTGTAAAATTCATTATTTTAAAGGGGTGGTTCACCTTCAAATTAACTTTTAGGGGCAGCTTTATCAAAGGTTGAGGTGAATTTTCGAATTAAAAAAATTCAAATTTCAAGCTATTTTTATGTACTTCGATTAGGGAATAGTCCAAATTCGATTTAAATCTGAAAGAAATTTGAATATCGAAATTTAACATGTACTGTCTCTTTAAAAGTTCAACATCGACCATTCACCATCTAAAACCTGCCGACTTGCTGTTTTAGACTATGGAGCATCTGCTTGAACCTATTTGGAATCAATTGATGGAAAACAACGTTTTTTTGGGGGGAAAAATCCCTTGCTTTGGGATCTCCTGCTCAGCATCAGATGGTTTCATTACTATTCAGTACTCAAGAAGATGTGTGATGAACTGGTTCAGTACAAAGACAGGGTAAGAGAAATGGTCATCCTAAATGGAGTTAATATTTGGCCTATATGTATTTCTAGACACAAGGGCTAGTTTATTATCACTAGGCATATTACTGGATGCAAAAATGTGGCCAAACAGTAAAACTTACATTCACAAATTGGGCTTGTATGTGCTCCACTTCAGTATATATCAATTTAGCATTTGCTGGTGCAAATACCTGGACTCTTATGGAGCTTGAGGCAAGGTTGTAGCACAGGCCTTAAACAGATTCTATGTACAGGTATCCATTTACATGGCAGCATCATATCAATCATATTCACACATGACAATACACACGTGTACATCATTTTTACGTAATGCTTGGATGAACACATCAGGGACAAGTAGTAGTAGGTGCAAATTATGACGTACCCACAATTAAGCTGGAATGGTGGGAATTAATGTTGCATTACGGTTAATAGAATAGCACGGGGGGGGGTTACTCTTTTTGGGTATCTTAGGCAGCTTCTACACTTCACCCCTGAAAATACAAAATGTAATTTTGTAGATTGGATGGACGTAGTCTGCAAAAACTGGAGTACGAGAAGCACTACTTAAAAGGAGCACAGAAGCAATATCAATGGACATGAAAATGTCCCTTTCTTTTGTCTGTAGCTCCATCACTGTTTCTTCAATAAGACCCAGTAAACAACAGGATTTTTTTTTCTAAATTCAACACACTTTTTAAAATTTGTAGAAACTCTGGAATTAAAAATGCCAGAAAATGAATCAATGAAATGATTGCATTGTAACTTGTTAAAGAGCTCTTTTATCAACATGCCCATACATTGTATTCTTTTTCTATTTTCTTGGACAAATAATCAGAAAGGAGTTGGATTTTCATTTCATATCAAGGGGCCCTACATATATGCCATATATATGACAGTGATGTTTAACACATCTCCAATAATAATTTAATGGTCTGGTGATAAAAGAAAAAAGAAGGCACATTGGGCATATTTTCTCCCTGCCTTTTTAGGTAGCATTCTGTGACAACCTTTTTCAGCCAAAAGGGGTTTGTCCAGACTCCAAAATATACAATCAAGCATTTTCACATTGAAATTCACATCATCCCTAATGATAGGCAGTTCTGGTTAAAAATAATGAAAGGCTGCTCTGCATGATTCTGGCATTTTTCAGCCAATCTCAAGTGCCAGTATTGTATCCCAAACCCTTAGATCAGGTTAAATACATTCAATGTCTTGGAATTTCAGCTACAATGTAGAATAGCCATCATCATGAAGATGTCTGGCAATTAGTAGATGTGTGCATCAATATTTTATTAATAATTTATAATACTATTGTTTTTTTTTTTCATTATAAAATAAAAAATATGGCATAAAGGGAGTATTTTGGCTTGCTGAAGGAGGAAATCATGGTGTAAGCACTGTAGATTCTATGTTGGTTGGTATATAAAGAGTTTTACCCCTGCTTGTGACTGTTGCTGGAGAACTGCTTTTGCCTTTTTAACCAACCAAGTACCTATCACATGTGGGAGGAAAGGTCCTAGCATTTCTAGGTCAGGACCTCCATAGTTCTTTTCACTTGCAGTAAAATGTGTGCTTTGTCCAAAGAACCCCAGAGACTTTTCATTATCTACTGACAGGGGGAGTTATGGAGCACAGAAACATCTCAGACACAACTTTTTGATCTTGACAGCAACAGAGAGTGGACGTCTGGTAAGCAGTCAGTGAGTGATTTCTGCACTGGCATGAGTATGGCAGTACTGAGTATCCAATGATTTAGTAGGCTGTCTGAAAGTTTAGATAACCTGTGTTGAGGCAATAGTACACAGAGACATTTTTTTGTTCAGCTCCCACAACTTTAAGTAGCTTGGTAGGTGGGACCAGACCACCTTGCCCTTCACTCACTTCTACAGTGGTAGTGCATGTACTTTCAGGCATCTCTTGTCTGGTGACCCCTGTCACATTTACAAGTGATTTTTTGGTTGACAAGCATTGCTTAAAACATGCCCATAAGACATTGCCTTTATTAAGGATATTAAAAGTCACCGGGGAGTTATCTGGATGGCCCCTGCCAAAAAGTAGTGTGGCCCAATGTAAAAAAAGCATGTTTATGCTAAAGCTCCACCCATGTTCTCCCCCTACATGTGTTCAGTGTGACATGTGTTCAGTGTGACTAATGACATAACAAAGTCTAACTGATGACATTATAAGGATATATTTTACAGCAGATTCACAATGCTAACAGGCAGGACTGAGCCCTGTACTGTATCTGCTGCACCAAGCTGTGGTTAAGTACAGAGTTTTTGCAGCGTCCCCAGTTTATCATTCCTTGCACATCCTAAGTAATGTGCAAAGTAATGACATGCAAGAGGATTTCCATGTTTCACCTTGATGCCATCCCGCCAGTATGATGCAGACAGAGGCACCTACTCCATTCTGGGAACTCAAAAAATTGCACCTATGGGTGCTAGAAGCAACACAGGATTGGCTAGCTGCATTGCAGGGAACAAAGAGTTTACCATGAGCTTAATTTTTTTTTACACCTAGTAAATGTATATCTCTGCAGCCCTTGCCATTAGGCATTGGAACAGTTTTCATTGATAAACTTCTGCAATTAATACAACATACTGTTTCTTGGATGATTAAAATAGTTTGTATCACAATATTGATTTCTTTTCTTCCCAGCCATAATAAAAGGTTCACAGAATGAGATTTTAACATTTTGAATGCTGACATTCTCACGTAAAGTTAAGAAGTCCCACATGTTCCTGGCAAGAGCAAAATAAATGAGTTATTAAAGTGTTGACATGTAGTATTCCTTAATATTAAACTTACATATATGGGAAAATCCCATGAGAACTTAGGGCCAGGAAGTGTGGCATGTCAGTCCCTGAAAATAAGAACACTATCATGCTAACTGTGCCGCCTTGTACAATAGGAGCTTCCTGCTTCCACGAGCCATAACAAATGTCCCAAACAAATGGGAAAGGACATTGTTGTGCTACTACTCTTTATCAAGGAAACACATAAAGTTTCTAGTCAATATTTATTTTGGTAAGAAACATGGGCACTGAAGTGCTAGGAGACAGAGAATGTTAGCTGTCAGTATGGGACAATTCGAAGAAATATATTGAAATCCATGTTTTTTGTTACCTATTGTAATGCTAACAAAACGTGCAAAACACTGATCCCTCCATCAAAGCTGTGGATCACCATTATTACTTGAGTCGAAGAAAGACAAACAGCTGCTGGAACCTTAGATTGTGTGACCGGTCTTTCTTTGTGCTGTGCAGCTGTGCTGTTCCCAGGTCTACAATAACTGGCAAAAACAATTAGAAAACTTTATTGTTTTAGCTCTTGACTATACAAATTTTATATTAATTGTTTCATGTTTTATGTGTCCGGGCCATTTTTATTAATGCTAGCCCTTAGGAGGCAAACAGAGGACAGCTGTACACAAAATAATCCCCCTTAGAAAAGAAAATGGAGGTTATTTAAATGCCACTGGATTGCTGGTTGCTACCATGAGGCACTGTCTTCCACCTGCGTGACTTAGTTACCCATTTGTGAATATTAAGCAGAAGGTTCTACTGTATGTTAGTTCCTTGCCACACGCCAGTATAAGCTTAAACAAAAAAAACACTATCCTGGTTTATTACTTAATAAGAAAGATAAAATGATCTTATCCTTACACCTTTTTATACTCATTTAGGCTCAGATTCGTTATTTATTTAAAAAAACAACACACATTTGCATTTAATATTGCAGAGTTCTGTGGGGTTTTCAAGCAAGAAATGTAAAAATCATAATTATAAGCCATAGAATGTTTATGTCATAATATTAATACTGTGTAAACCAGATACAGTATATAAGAGTTTAGTTACTAATATCAGTTTATATTTGAGCCAGTGCATTAATCCATTGTAGTTTTAGACTATAGAGGTTGCCTTAAGATGGCCATAGACGCAACGATCCAATCGTACGAATTGTGGATTCATACGATTTTCTGACCGTGTGTGGAGAGTCCCGACATTTTTAGTCCGGTGGAGATCGGTCGTTTGGTCGATCAGACAGGTTAGAAAATTTTTGTTGGCTGCCGATAATATCTCTGCGTGTATTTCTGATAATACGATTTTCACTGGGAGACTGTCACTAGCTTTGTCAGACATAACTATTGTACGATTGCTGTCAGAGGTAGAACATTGGCTGATCTGTTCTTTTACTACTTTATTTGATGGGAATGGTAAAACTTTGATCTGAATGGTTAGTTGTGGGTCGGGAGATGGGGACGTCCGATCGTACGTTGATTCATACGATCGGATCTTTGCATCTATGGCCAGCTTTAGGATCAAACTTAGAGAGTGACTAACCAACACGGGGAGGAAAATTTATAAAGGGTCCAATTTGAAATTCATGTGAGTTTTTTTAAACTCCCATAAATTTGAAATTTGATTAGTTGAAAATTATTAATAAAATAGGATTTTTCCAGTTTGGACGAATTTAAACTCAAATTGAATTCAATTCAAATTTGATCAAATGTCAGGAAGGCTGCACATCTCCTGGACCTGATCCCTGGACCAGGAGATGTGATCCCTGGACCTCTCCCATTGACTTAAACAGCAATTCGTCAGGTTTTAAGTGGGGAATAGTCGAATTTGAATTCTTAAAGGGTCATATGATAAATCTTGAAAATTAGATTTGAATTTTTTTAAAAAAAACTCAAAGTGAGTTTGCATAACTCCCTAGTCAAATTTGACAGTTTTGACCATAAAAAAATGTGAAAATTTTAATTTTCAATTCGACCCTTTATAAATCTGCCCCTGTGTGTGAAACAGAAGGTAAGTGTATATTTATTTTTCAAAATTCAGGTTGGTATTTTTCCCTTTAACTAAATAAAGTCATAAACATCGTACTCTGCCGCATGCTCTGGCATGCATACATTGACACTGCCACAACTAGTACAATATTTATCAATGCATCTATGCTGGGTGAAATGGCAAGCTGAGCTATTAATATCTTCAACAACTGGGAAATAAATATGCAATTTGGTTCACAGAAAAAATGAATCTTATTTGAAAAGATAGCTTTTACGATTTTTACATACATTTGAGAAAACAGCCTTCATTTGTACTGGCCTGGATATTTTTATTATCCACTACAAACATTGCCACCGTAAAACAAGAAACCTATAGAACTATTTTTTTTTTTTTTGCCATTCGCTTTACAAGGTCACATTCAGATAAAAGTGACAATAACCATACAAGTCATTAGCACGAGATTTGGAACAATTTTCAACATGTGTGTCAGGAAATGTTTAAACGAGCCAGATCCTAATGACTTCGTAATGAGGCAATGAAGGATATTAAAGAAACAACTTCTGAATCCATTTAAAAGGGATTAGTGCACATAGCAGGTTTCAGGTGTACCTAATATGGAAATATCCAGCAGTGTGGGAACTGTGACACAGGACTTGGTGATTAATAGGACAACTATTAAAAAAATTCGTGCATTTAGATAAAATTGTTTGCTCTGTAGAGGGCAGCTTTCATGGAGGTTTAGAGGGTACGACTCTACTTATCCTATCATTCCTGGTCCATGGCCAGAAATATTAACAAACATAAACATTGTTAATGGAAAAAATACGTGTGGACAATTATTTCTCAGTGAATACTTAATATATATTTTGGCTGACATAGTAACTCAAACACAGTGGAAACAATTGCATATTTTGTTTTTGTCCCAGTGCACGTTGTTTGAAATAATAATCAAAAAACAGTTAAGTTGAGCTAAAAAAATTGTGGCAGCTTCAAGCGGGTCTTAAAGGGGCAGTATACATCCCCTGATCAACATCAGGTCAATGAATAGGACATGTGCTGAACATATTTTTCCTATTTTTTTAATCACAAAAAATCTAAAGGTTATGTTGTGTCTTTAGCTAAATGGGTCAAAAGTGAATGGAGGCTACTCCATGTTAGCACTTTGCAATCTAGATAATTAAAAGGGGAACTCCGGCTTCCAAACCAAAATTTGATAAAGAGGCCCACATAGCACAGGAATCCCGATTATACTGTACCCATCACAGTTACCCGTTTCTTCAAAAAGTATAAATAAATGCAATTTTCTATGCTGAAATTCAGCTGGTGATCAGTTCTTCTTTTTTCTGCATCATTTGAAATCCTGGCAGGGAAGGAGGGACTAAAACACTGATGTTACAAATTGTAACAAATTCTCCACAGCTTACAGACGACATGCAAGAAATACATAATCCACATAATACATGTTCCTTATTGAAATTATGTGTGCAGGGAATTGTGGGGTTTGGAGGATGCAGGCTAAGGACAGCTGGCTGTTGATACAAAGTAACAGTCAGCCAGCTCAGCAAAGTAGTCAGACAGATCAGCAGGGGGCAAGGCTTAGGGAACTGTCAGAAACCATTAAAAATCATGAAAAGTCTGCATATCTTTTAATTGATGTATATTGCAAAGTTGCTTGAAATTATGTTTACTTTTCGAAAAGCTTAAGTTATGTTTTTGTCGAGTTCCTATTTAAATTACAAATGTACAACCCATTTTTCTGCGTTACTTTGGTGATGGCTGTGGCTGACGCTTTCTCTTACACTCTACTTTAAACTTTAGCGTTGGATCAGGTCAAGGGGGCCCCCCTTGACCTGATCCAACGCTAAAGTTTAAAGTTGGCGTTGAGCGGGCCCAGGGGTGGCTAAAAGACATTTTTTTAAATGGAAATTTGGCTATCGCGCTCTCCTCGATAGTGGAGAGCGCGATAGCCAAATTTCCATTTAAAAAAATGTCTTTTAGCCACCCCTGGGCCTGCTCAACGCCAACTAAGGCAAGGTTCTCACCCTACCTCATTGCAAAAGTGGCTCTGGCTGTTGCCTTCTTGCTTCAGGCTCCCAGGTGTTCTGTATGTAAGTTCAGACTTGGAACATGCACAGTATAGACTTTTCTGAATATTTCTGTTTTGAGTAGATGCCAATCCTAAAATCATGCAGGAGAAATCTGTTTCAGGACAAATGGCAAATAGCTTTCTGACACCAAAGTACCCCAGACAAGTGGTACTTAGCTAACTAAAATTGCATATAACAATTATTAAATTGTTATATGCAATTTTTTATTTTATGAATCAAAATTTTTTTATGTCTTTAATTACATATCACCTTAAACATATACAATATACAATACAAACACCAACTCCATTTGCTATATGTGTATATATATATAATGACAACAAATGGGCATCACAAACATGCATTTTTAAAGTTGAAGTAGTTGTTTAAAAAAAATAGATGATCAACTTTTGTCTTCGAAGGAGGATTGTAGCTGGCTAGCTTTATTCCCTCAAAAACACCACAAAACATGTAACATGGGGATAACATTACATTTTGCCAAAAATATGTCAAAACATAAATGCACTTAAAAAAAAACATAAAGCAAAATACACAGCATTCAGTTCACACTGATATTCAGAGATTAATATGATAAAAAGTACAGTGTGTAGGCATCATAAATAATATTGTACTATTGTATATTAAATGCCAGACATCACACAGAGATGATAAATGGAGTACATAATGATTTAAATGTTTCCAAAAATATTACCCCATTTGTTTTTATCACAATACCAACTTTCTTAGAAGATTTATTGCTAAACTTTACAGTAATGAGATTACATTACATTCTGTATATAGCATAGCATATTGTTCACCCCGGAAATATTTCTTTCACAGTCTAACACTGTTATAAGCATTATACAAAAGATGGTGAATAAAGGGTAGAAAAAAAACAATTCTTATTTAACATTATGTTATTTCCAGAATGGCAACCATTTTCAGTTCACTTTGCATATACTAAGGGGCAGATTTACTAAGCTCGAGTGAAGAATTCGAATTTCAAAGAATTGGTCAAATTCGATCGAATCGATTGATTCGAACGATTCAAAGTAAAAGTCGTTTGACTATTCGACAATACGATAGACGAAGTACTGTCTCTTTAAAAAATACTTCGACTTCATACTTTGCCACTTTAAACCTACCAAGGTACAATGTTAGCCTATGGGGACCTTCCCCAGCACTTTTCTAAGTTTTTTGTGGTCGAATAAAAATAGTTTGATCGATCGATTGCTCGCTTAAAAGTGTTCGAATCTTTTGATTCAAATGATTTTTATTTGATCGAAGTATTTGCGGTAAATTCTTTGAATTCGATATTTCCAGGAATCCCTAAAAATTTGTGTTTTTTATTTTTTTAAAAAAAACTTTAACAATGCAAGATTTATTAAATGTAAACATAACAAAAACCTGTAATACAAAACTTCACCAGGTAAAAGTAGTAGAGGTCCTATAGAATTTAGTGGGAACTGTGCTGATCCAATTGGAAAGCTCTAAATCAATTAGCTTTTTCTCAAGTAATTGCCTGAAAAATCTTGAATTTTTCACAGTGCTCCAATTTTTTAGCAAATTGTTCAGTGTAATTGTGTGTTCATACATTTTTTTAATATTGTTTTTGAGTTTCTGAGTAGTGGTTTCAAAAACCTCTAAATCCATTAAAATCTGACCTTTGATAAATTGCCCACATGTGTGAATATTTGTGAATAATGGGAAAAGCACAATGCTTTTGTATGTTTCTTGGTCTGAAAATGTACCCCTTTAGTGAGGAAATAATGATTTTCTGCTGAGTGCCTAAGAGCTATTATTTCTTTCTGGTAAGTAATTTTTAAATATATTTTATCTGCGTGGGATATATATACTTGCTTTCTTTCCTGTGGAGATACCATATGTAATGTTAAACTAGCACTAACCTCCAGTGAACAATGTACAGTACATTACATGCAGATGCAATAGGGTTTTTTTTTAAAAAAGGCTGTTAACCTGTTGCACTGGTTAGATTAAAACATCATAACAGCTAACAACATTGCTTGATTAAATTCATATACAGATCGTTTTCAACAATTAAAATGTATACATTTGTTGTATACCCCTTTTATGAAAGCCATGGCTATTGGAATGTAGTGGTAATTATAATTTAACAAGACTGTCAAATACAAATGTAGGTACTTCATAAGTAAGACAGCATTTAAAAGAAGAGCCCCTGAGAATAGTGGAACATAAAATCTACTGCAATTTTCCTGCAGCTGCTTAATTAAGTGTGAAGGAGAAATGTGTATTAGCTGTGTAAATAGTGTGAGATCCTATGGGAGAAACATTGTAATCTTTATTATAAACATGCTCTTATGGTACCATCCAAGATGTCTTCTCATTAGGAAAAATATATGCGATGATATTATCACAGAGGATTCTCAGATATAGGGGCATAGTTATCAAAGAGTAAAAATGGAACCTATCACAGTTACTCCAGAGTAACAGTTTTTCAGACTCATTTTTTTATCGAGAGTTTATAAAGAGTTTTTTATATTTGTCAGTTTCAAAGATTGATAAATATGCAAGCAGTGAAATTTCAATCTTGTGAACTGTGGCTGAGCTCTAGTTTCTCTAACATGACTAGATCCTGCGTAGCCAATCATTTTTCAAATCAATTTGTCTATAATTGCTAGATTTTTGGTAAAATGAACACATGCTATACTGCACATTACTTTCAGAAGAACTATTTTTTTATAATTTAAAATACATTGCAGCTATTCAAGTTTTCAGAAAATATTCTTGAGTATACAGTATTTATGTTCTTTTTTTCCTGTTTGGAAAAACGCAATACTGAATTTCACTAAATCTGGCTTAAAGGGCATTTGGGACATTTACCTGTGTGTTTAGTGCACAGTGGGTTTTTAAAGGTGATGGACTCTTGATGTAAAGTTTTAAGGAATAACTTTGGCATAATGGATATTTTATGGGAATTTATAGTAAGTGGGAATAATGTGCAGAAGAAACAGACATGGTTTAATGGTCTGAAAAGCAACATTTCCCTAGATCCATGCACAGCAGTTCTTGGTGCCATCCGTGACATAGCTACATGTTCACTGGAAATGAATGTTCATGTTTTGTGGCTTACTGTATTGGTTTTTCATACCACTTTTAGATGGCATAAGGATCCCGAGAAACATTTGTTTCACTTCACCTTTTGACTTCATTTATTTGATTTTGTGCCATGTCTTCCATGAAAGCTGCTGGAAAACAAAACATAACAAAATCCCCATGTTGCTATTCAGATGCTTAGAGAGGATATTTTTGTTCACACCCCATTGCATCCCATTGCACACATTACATTCTAATGAATAGACCAATTGTCTTATTTAGTCAGTAAGGATTCTGGGAAGTGGTAATATATTGAGGTATGAAGAGTTATGCATGAACTATACAGTTCACTTATAAGAAAAAAACATGTGCTTGTAGGAGGTAGTTAAATCATTTTAGCTCCTTATGCCATATTACATGATGAAATCTGTTCTACTTTTCTTAATAAATTCTAGGTCCCTTTTTTCAGACCTGAATCTTGAAAAAAAAAGTTTGTTTCTTTACAGTTATAAGAGTTAATTTATGACCTCCAAACAGATGTGCCCATTATTTGCACTTTGCACTGTTGCAGATTGTGACATCACAGTGACTCATGGCTACCCACATGAATACAACGCTGCCTATGTTTAGCAGAGCTGTATTCATGAGTGGTGGGAGGCATGTAGGTACAGTACGCCCGCTGCCAGTTGCCTACCTTGCATATCATTCAGACACACAAGATAGAGAGCGATACATAGGATGCAGCAGAATGCAGCAGGACCCTGTTTAGGGGGCTGCTCTGTACCATTCTGATGCTGCTCTGTACCATTCCTTGCACCAGATTTTTATCTATTATCTAGGACAAGGTGCAGACTAGAGCCAGACCAGGAAGGAAGGAGTGCTTGCTGAATGAGAACTAAGGGGTCGACTCTTTTTACTAACATTTTTTAAAAATGCATTTAAAAAAAAAGTTCCAAACTCCTCTGCTTATTAAAGGGCCGCAATATATCTTCAGTTGTTTCTGCCAGACTTTGCTGGTATAGTTGCATGGTCCCTTTCAGACAATGACAAATCCCCGGAAGTTGTCCCTGCAATGGAGAGTTCATTTAATGGCATCTGCCACATAAACTTACTCCCCTGTTGGAATCATATTATAATGATCAGTTTTTTTTGCAAGTGCATGTATTTAAAAAAAGAAAAACAGGGTTTTTTGTTACAAATTTATAATCATAAAGTTGATAAGCCACCATAACACGTCAAGGTAAACGCCATACGGCGGTCCCTAACTTATTTACCTGTGATCAAAATATAAAAGGTCATATACCTCTCTGCGTAACAGCATTACCTGGAGTAAAAATCTCCTGAAGCTTGGTTTCAATCTGTGGACTAGATCCTCCCCTGCCACCTGCATATGCGGCTTTTAAAAGGGAGACTGCCCAAACTAACGCCCATTTTTAAAGCACTGCGTATCTTGACAGCGCTCTATAAATAAATGATGATGATGATGATGATTTTTTTTTTAAAAAAGGTGATAATGAAAAGCTGCATATGCAGGTGGCAGGGGAGGATCTAGTCCACAGATTGAATATGCACTTGCATATTCATTGAATCATTTAGACATGGGATTATTGTACTTAAATATGTTTTTATATGGCCTTAGGAGTGTACCCACAACCCTCCTTTTTTGTACCACAAAGGTCCGGGCCTAGGAAGGCAGATTATTAGGGGCGGCATGCCGCCCAGCCGCTCTGTGGGGAGCACTGGGGACGCGCAGCTCACCAGTGCTCCTTTTGTGCACCCGTGAGGGGTCGTGCGACCTAGGGGCTCACGTCCGGTAAATCCGGTGCTGACTGTCCCTATTTGTGCAGTACAGTCACGATTACTACAGCTCAGCCTGCAGGCCCAGATTTTTATTAAAATGACCCTAAAACATAAAACATGGCCCTGAAACCCCCAGCAATGTTTTAAAACTGTTTTTAAATCCTTTGTTTCAGGAATATATTATAAAAAGTATTATGGGATGCTTAAGCACCATGCTTTACAGGTGTCATAATTCTTTTTAAAATATGTTTCTGAAATAAAGTATAAAATTCTTCCTGCTCCTGTTTCTATATGTGTGAATATGCCGTGCCTGTTGCCAGACAGATTAATTAGGTTGAGCGGTGTAGATCAGAGTATTGGTATTGTGCACTGGCCAGTTTTGCGGCTAAATATATAATTAGCCAATACTTGTATGCATGGTTATTTCATTAATAATGTGAATGTCGGATCTCCAATCTCCATCTGTTTGTACCAAGATAGGGTTATATTTATCAAAGAGTGAAGTTAATAGTGAAGTTCGGCCACTAGAGTGAAATGCCGCCACTCCCCATTAATTTCTATGGGATTTTTAAAGGCGTATTTATCAAAGGGTGAACTTTCATTTTCACCCATTGATAAATACACCTTTCAAAATCCCATAGAAATGAATTGAGAGCTGCGGAATTTCACTCTAGTGGCGGAACTTCACTCTTTGATAAATTTACCCCATAGTTGCTTGCAGTGCTATGACTTGTGACAAGTTTCTCTTTGTGATTTCTTTTGACCTGGTCTGGTAAATGCACAGCATTAGGCTAATGTCACATGCAGTGGATTCTTACTTATTGAGCGTCCTACTATGCCCACATCTGCACACAAAATTCCCATTAAAGTCAAAGGGAGCCATTGGTGGCCATCATAAGTGTTTCCCTGCCTGTGCCTGTTTTCTGGCAGCATAGAAACACTATGTGGGACATTACTGTTAGCTTTCCAGGGAAAAATATTTTAGGCCTGAGATCAACCTTCTGTAATGAAAACATTTGACACCATTTAGTAACTAATTAGTACCATTAGTATCTATAGAGGAAGCAGACCCTGCAGGGGCGGCAAGGAGGTATAGGGGGCCCCGTGAAGCCCTAATTAATGAGCCATTTGAATATTTATTGGTAAAACAGGACAACCTCTGCATATTTTGGGGGCCCTCATATGAATTTGCTGTGGGCCCCAATAACATCTAGTTACGCCACTGAAACAGGTCTACTTTCAAGGTGTATACATACATATATATATACATACATATATATATATAAATATATATGTAAAAAAAACTTAAGGAAGCCTTAAATAGCTTCTGGCTCCTCGCATCTGTCAATATTGAAATGTTAGACACTGCAAACGAAGGTAAATCGCACTGCATGGAAATCTGCTGATTTATAATTTTCACTTGCTATTATAATTCCTTCAACTGGCATTTTTTTCTTTTACATATATAGCCCCAACCCATTACACCAAGAGATTGCCATCAGGTCCAACATCCACTTTATATATGAAATGTGGCAAAAAAGGTCAAATTGCTTTTTAAATTAATTTCTCTTAGATTATCACTCGCTTGAAAACTGATTTTTGTATTTTTTCTCTTATTTTGTATTTTTGGACCATTTTCATATGAATTGGGTGCCACTGACAAATGTAATTACACAGTATGACCCCCAACAAATAGGCAATATTATTACAATTTTTTTATTGTGTTTGTTATTTTAAATTTATTATGAATTTGCTGCAATTAAAATCTATAATTGTGTTCTACAGATCAGGAACGGTTTTATTTAATAGAAATCATTAGGAATTCCACCCTCAAGGCACTGCTGTTCTTCATCATATTTCAATGCACTGGGGACCTCATTGTGACTCTGACAGTTCACTAAGATTTCAATAAAATAGTGTTACTATTAACTGCTGATATTATGTTTCTGCCATGTGTGAGTAGCTGCCTCGCTCAAACTTTGCAGCATTAAATTTATAACCTTCCTGTTCTCCGTATGGCAAGAAGTAAAAAATGAAATTACAAAACAGATGTTTGTACCAGAGCTCTGTACCTCTAGCCAATTTAAAGTCATTTTCAAGACTACATAATTTACATAGCTGGATAGTGTTTTGCTTAACTGATCTGATTGCACTGAGAAGCCACCTGATACTCAGCTTTAATACTGGACACTAGGGCTTTGTGTGAACCATTTTACTGTTTTTTATAAGAGATTTAAATGGAAACATGAATACAAACACACAAACTCCAAAGAATTGATATAGCTTAGTTTCTTATTCATAGGTGGTCATATAGTTCATATGTGACCATTTAAGTGAAATAAATATAACATATTATATTGTCTTAATGGGGCGGTATACTTTCTTTTTCAATAGGGCTTTTTCTGTACCTGTGTAGTATTTGTTATTTCTTGAACTAGACCAGGCAAAATCTGAAATCGAAAGTAAAGTCACCTGCTACGTCTAGTTCATCCTAGCAAAAACAAATCAAATCAGCAGCCCACTAACTCCCACTGTTAGAAGCCAGATTGTAAAGTGGAGAATGGAAGTTGTTAACAGGAAAACAAAAATGGGAAATAGTCAGCCAATTAGTACTTTTTTTAATCTACATATCTAAGTACAAAAAGCCAGTCACAAGAGACGGCAGAGCATATGGATGATGAGATTGGTAGCTGAGATTATAATTAGACACATTAGATATACTTAACCTGTTTTGAATGCAATTAACCTAACATAGAATCACTAGACAAACAAATGCAGTCCATCAGTTGCATTCTTATCAGATATATCCAGTGGAGCCTACATTATGCGGTGCAATATATTGTTGATTCACAGGCAAACCTTCAGGAGAATCCTTAAAAATGTCATACATCTTACTCATGAATAACAATGGTAAATGTGTTCATATATTAAACACTATGCAGCCACAGTAATGTCCTTTTAGTACCCACCACCAGAAGATCTTTAGCACATCTATAAGGTCTGATTTTAAAACATAGGAAGGAAATTAAAATATGTGAGCTGTTGATTTGATCCATTTGGGAAATTGTTCTGAAGCCACTTAGATAATTGCATGGCCTATAATAAATTGACATTACCAGTTTAATCTGTTTAAAATAAACCAGATATGTCTACAACTTAATTTAAATACGTATGCTTTCATATGCCAAGGAGATCCGGTCATTCATCTGGTTTCTGAGAGATCATATTCAAATAGCAGATCTACCTGTGCGTTGCTGTAGTGCTGGTTATGCCAGAGTGAGTGGTAGCTTGGGTTGCTTACAATGATATTTTCTTTAATTAGGCAAATTTTTATTTTGGGGTTGACTTGCCCTTTAAAAGCTTGCTTTGAAAGCAAAAAAAACCCCAACACACAAAAAAAAAAATATGGAATAAGATATAATACATAATATAGAAGGCTACAACAGTAACAAATACATACTGGCCAATAAGTGCTTGTTACTACTGTAACAAATTATTTTATTTAATTTTGAAATAAAAAATTTTGCTTTGGCCAAGTTTATATTCTAATAAGAGTAAGCACAGGACTGTTCCTTTCTAATTGATAATATTAAAGTAAGATTCCCTCTAAAAGAGACTTGAGTCTTGTGCAGTAATGTTCACTATACCTATTTCTTTTTGTAGTATCAGCCGTCTTCAATCAAGACCCAGCATTTAGAAACATAGAGGTTCGGGGGTTTTGTGAGCATGAGCCAGTTGACGATTAATAATATTAATGTGGAATTATTTCTCAGAATTAACAAGCTCTTTTCATTTCATAATATCCCTACGCTGATTTGTTACAGCCAACGCTGGAGTCATTTTAGTCCTTTAAATCCTCACTGTTCTTACTATGCACTCATCATTCAAAGCAAAGGGGAACCACAACAAGACTATTTTTATTTTATTTCCCACAATCTGAACCCTTAAGTGCTTTTCTTGGAATGGCCGCACAGCGAAAGAATGAGATAAACGGAAGACATGGTCAGAGGTATTGTGAAAAGTAGTGCGGCAATTCATCATTATCTGTCATTACAGCCAACTGCAAACGTTTCAAATTATAGAGCCTAGCAAGTGGAAATCAATTACTGTACATATGTGTTTCTGAAATTAGCTGCAGTGTAAATGAAGCAAACTTCTTATTAATCTGGAAAAAAAATACATATATATATATATATATATATATATATATATATATATTTGTATATATTTATATATATATATATTTAAAGATGAGGCTGAAGAATCTAGGGAAATTCTTAAAGATTTGTTAGTGTGAAAAAAATGACTGCATGGGAATGGCTAGTATTATATTGGATCCTGGGAATGCTGAAGGCTTGTCTGGGAAAGAACATTGGTGTCTGGAAGGAAATGACAAAGGCCTCAGGAAGGACACGGTGAGGCCAGCATTGGCAAAGTCTATTGTGTCTATAACAGTGCACTTACATTGTCTTTTGTTTTATTTGCTTGGACATTTTTCATATTTTGCCAGAGATGGACATTCTCTTTATTAACTAAGAAGTAACTGCCTTCTTTAGATCCAAAGATATGAAGTTTTCTTATATAATTAATAACAATCACTTTTATGCAGCACTTTTTAACCTCTAGTGTGCCAAGGATTTTTCATACGACTCAGTATGAGTTGCACTGCACAGACTATAGAACTTATTCATTTAGTTTTTACTTGGTACAATTCACTGTGATTATTGACAAGAGAAAAGATTTTTCAGTGGAATCAAATGCCTGTTGCATTTCAGGTACAGTTGGCCACATGCAGTGGTACTGGGTATTTAACCTACCTGTGCCTTTCTCTTTCACCTGCCGAAAAGAAAAAAGAAGTAGCGAAAGCATAAGATACCTTCCATGTCCATGTTCCATGACCATATAAAGGCACAAGGCAAAAGCATTTCTCTACAGGTCATTGATCTTTGAGGTGACTTCTACACTTAGGGGCAAATTCATCAAGGGTCGAATATCGAGGGTTAATTAACCCTCGTTATTCGACTGTGAATGAAAATCCTTTGACTTCGAATATCGAAGCCGAATGATTTTGCGCAAATACTTAGATCGAACGATCAAAGGAATAATCGTTCGATCGAACGATTAAATCCTTCGAATCGAACGATTCGAAGGATTTTAATCCAACGATCGAAGGATTATCCTTCGACCAAAAAAACTTAGCCAAGCCTATGGGGACCTTCCCCATAGGCTAACATTGGGTTCGGTAGCTTTTAGGTGGCGAACTAGGGGGTCGAAGTTTTTTCTTAAAGAGACAGTACTTCAACTATCGAATAGTCGTAGTCGAAGATCGAAGTAGCCCATTCGATGGTCGAAGTAGCCAAAAAAACACTTCGCAATTCAAAGTTTTTTTTCTTCTATTCCTTCACTCGAAGTTAATGAATTGGCCAGTTAGTTTTATAGTACAAAAGTTCGTTAGTCATGTGACATAAATTACATCACTGAGAAGTAATTATAACTTTCATTGTTAAACTCTATTTACATTATAAGGATATATTTACAGGATATTGACTTTTATATATTATTATTAATGATGGGCTAATCTGACCCATTTTGCTTCGCCAAAAATTCACAAAACGGTGAAAATTTGCCAAAATGCATTGAAGTCTATGGACGACAATTTTTTTTTTGACACGCGAAAAATTGCACAACAAATTTTTTATTTTGTTTCTATAGGCATCATTTTCGCTGTGAAACTTGGTGAAAAAATGTTGCTCATCTCTAATTATTACATATGCTTATTGTACAGAGCATACAGAAAAACTATTTGGGAACAGCAAATCTATATAGAACAAAGTTGATACATTCAACTTTTTTTTTTTTTTTAATAAGCTCCGAATTATTCTAGTCAGATTTTTTAAGGGAAAAATACAATTTTCTATTTTCTAAGAATTTTTTAAATCTGAGACCTGCTAAGAACATGTAAAAGTCAATGGCAGATGTCCCATTAACAATTGGAAGATTTTCTGAGTTGTGCTGGGTTTCCGAAAAAATCTTAGCTTTTGGGAGATTTTACGAAAAAATCATAGGTTTTGAGCGCAAAATACAAAAAAATTGTAGGGTTCGGATTTGTTTCTTTTTTTTTCTCACAAGAAAAATCTGGAAAATGTATTAATTATTTACTAATGGAAGCTAACATGGTTTCCTCGTAGCAATAGTGGATTAAGATAAAACTGAATGCTTTCTGACGACAAACAATCAATCACATTCAATAACATTATAAGCCAATGTCTTTCAAAACAGGGCAGAAATAATCATGGTAGCACCTGTTGTATGACAGTACAGGTCCCATGGAAAGATGACCGCCTGGAAAAAATTTAACACAAATCGAACTTTTGTAATAAATAAAAGACCAGTGCTCTATTTTCTTTCTATGGAAATATCACTTGTCTAAACTACTCCCTGTTTTTTCTAGAAAATGTTATCACTAAATTCCTTCATATAAAGCTGGGCACAGATGTGTTATCAGGTTGCGTATAAAACAAATATTTGACCCAGTTGGATTGCGACGGGACCTTTGTATGTATAGACCACTTGATATCTGTTTCTTTTAACAGTTACATTTGCACTATTCTCTCTTGCTTTTGATATGCAGTGTCTAATGGTAATGCATTCCTACTCGTGCTAGCTATGCTATTCCTAAGCTAGTATATAACTTTACTGGGAGTTTGTCTGTAACTTAATATCACATGAAAGAGCTTCATCCAGTTCACAGAAACACAATCCATGAATCTTTGTCCTAGCAAGGAAGATGATTTTTCATTCTAACCAAAATAATTGTTGCCACTTCTCTCTTTTTCTACTTGGAGTCATCTCTAGGGCTCCTATGATTTATATATCTTACTATAGTTCAGCTCTACCTGATGGGTTCTTCTAAAAGAATAATAAAGTCCTCCATTCTTCCATATACAGATAGAGTATTAAAGGAGAGGGCAGATTAGACCCCACACATTTTGGATTATAGATTCCATGCCTGTATCAAGTGATCCTTTTGTTAACCAATTAAAAGGGCATTTATTTTAGAGTTACATTGTAAGCTTTAGTGTTGGGCATGCTAACAGTGTTTAATTGGTTCTGTGCAATTAGCACAACCCTGTTCAATAAGGTGGTTCTAAATAAAAGTTACATGTGTGGGTTGTACACATATATATTATTATATATATTATTATATATCCACTCCCAACTCACACCCATCTATGACATCACAGAGGGGGCAGGTCAGATGTGAGTGTATAAATAGACACCGCTGGAAGTGACGCACACTTAGGTCACGGCCGGGAAGGGTGGCAGAAAGAGCTTAGTCCGAACAAACCTGCTGCCTAATTCTTTGTGCTTACATCAGCCTGAACCCGACCGACCCCTGGGTAAATTTGTAGGTCCTGCGGGTATCAGACTGGCCCACACATGACTAAAAGTCGCATAGTCAAATCCTGACCTACAATACTGTGGGAAAACTAGTTTTTAAGAGATGGCCATGAATTGAATATGCTTCTCATAGATCTTGTTTTGTCAGTCCAAATTAGAGCTGGGAAGTTTGTGGCTAATATTTAGTGGATTATATTATATAATATAATGTAATATAAGGTGACAATTTAACAGCTCCTATTGTCTATGACAAGTAATGCACATGTAGCATCTATTAGTCTCCTATTTTAAATCAAATATCTTATTGTTGCTATGGGTTAATGTGCTGGGCAAATCTTTTGCTTTTTATCTTTTTGCTCCTGGTGTTTGCTGTCAAATTGGACGAATGGAGCTGCATTGTAGGTTACAGCGTGCAGAGCAATGTGCTCCTATAACAAAGTTACATTATGTGGATGTGGAGAAGCCCTGACTAATTACAGTAGGAGGTATAAACACCAAAAACAAAGAAGCAGAGGAAAGAAAAAAAGTGTGAGAAATAACGGACCACTGGGGTTTGGACCAAAAGTTACTACATAGTGTTCTAGTAATGTTTCAAGCTGTAATGGTTGCAGGAGTGAATATTTTTCCATGGGAAGCTTATAACAGATCTGGGGAAATGGGGGTGAAGAGGACTGAAGAGGATAACATAGTAAAAATGACAGAGCACCTTGGACAAAGTCCAAGTTAGACATGAGCAGGTCAACAGCCCCAATCTATCTGCACTTTCTATTTATGTTTCTTACATAACTTATGTTACAGATGAAGGGAAGCCTTGCTGCACATCACTTCTTCCACCGAAATTCCAGCCTTAAACTAAATAAATACAAAATACCATTTCAGTGCAAGCTTCTCTATTACAGGGACAATATATCATTAAACTCTATGTGCATGTTATATTTGTCTCGTTGCAGTTCATTAATTTTAATTTGGCATTGTCAGTATTACATAAAAAGAGATGTAATTAAACCTGTGACTAGAAAAAGGAATATTTTCAGGCTCTGATACCCACCAATAGTCAACCTGCGGTTGTTAAATTATGATCTAGAGCTCAGTAAAAATGTATTTGACACAAGATATTATCAACGCGCAGATGTAAAGTATAATTTAAATTTCATATCTGAGGTGCTAATTAAACATAGCACATGTCAGAGAACAATTGAAACACACTGAGCTGATACAGAACAAGGCAGATATCTCTGAGGAGATAAAAAAAAAAGAAACAGATGTGAGGGTTGCAAGTGAGATAATGTGATTGACTTCTAAGGGTTAGGCCACACTGGGCGTTTTGGGGAGATTTGGTCGCCTGGAGACTAATCACCTTGTGTTTGCGGCGACAAATCTCCCCAAACACCTTCCCTGACTCTGCACCGGCTAAAATTAAAAAAACACTGTCGCTAATCACACGCGGCGATTCGTTTTCCGAAGTCGCGTGAAGTTTCCTTGTGAGGCAACTTCGGGCGACTTCAGAAAACGAATCACCACATGGGATTAGCGCCGGCGTTTTTTCATTTTAGCCGGCACAGAGTCAGGGAAGGCGTTTGGGGAGATTGGTCGCCGCAAACACGAGGTGATTAGTCGCCAGGCGACCAAATCTCCCCAAAATGCCCAGTGTGGCACACCAGGAGATTAATCGCTAGCGATAAATCACTGCTTCTCTGGGCAATTAATCTCCTGCACTCTCCAGTAAAAAGTTTTCCCATAAGCAACAATGTGAAATGCTGGTGGTAAAACCCATGTGTCGCTACAGTCTCCTAAAAGAGGAAACTTAAAGTGATTTTGAGTTTCTCCTCATTCTGTCTTCATTCAGGAGTTATGATATGATCCAATATATTGTATAGGGGGCTCCGTTTGCGTAGAAGATGAATTAGAGCTCACTCTATTAAAATTACCAGAAAACCTATATCTCTACATGCAGAATTTGTGCAAAGGGCAGTTATTTAGTTAGATTTTTTTTTTCTGGAATCAGTTATTTGAATGAGCTCTAATTCATCTGCTAGGAATGAGCCCCCCTATAAGATATATTGGATCATTCATCTGACACCCAACTGCTGAATGAAGACAGAATGAAGAAAAACAGATGCTGAGAGAGGAATAGTCAATATAAACTTGATTATGGGAGGAACAGTGGATTCTCGGACTGCAGAAAAACGCAGTCCGAAATCCACAATCGTCTGGCCCTAGCCTTAGGCCTTAAGTTGAATGTGCTGTGGAACTATATTGGAGGCAAAGCAATGGGATCAACTCTATTTTACTCACCAGCTGGGTGACTAAACTTAGCAAAGATCTATAAACTATATCTGGCAGCTTCACCATGTGCTGTCTACCCTTGTCTGCCCATCTCAGCAGAGCAAAGCAAATACTTAATAGAGTCGTGGGATCGGAAAACCTGTTATTCAGAAAGTTAACGGGGTTGTTCACCTTTGAGCTAACTTTTAGTAGGATGTAGAGAGTGATATTCTGAGACAATTTGTAAATGTTTTTCATTTTTTGTTATTTGTGGTTTTTGAGTTATTTGGCTTTTTATTAAGCAGCTCTCCAGTTTCTGCAATTTCATCCATCTGGTTGCTAATCCAAACTACCCTAGCAACCATGCATTGATCTGAATAAGAGACTGGGATATGAATAGGAGAAGCCTGAATAGACAGATAAGTAATAAGAAGCAGCATTAACAATACATTTGTAGTCTTACAGACCATTCGTTTTTTAGATGGGATCAGTGACCCCTCCATTTGAAAGCTAGAAAGACTTATAAGAAGAAGTCAAATAATTCAAATACTATAGAAAAGAAATAATGAAGACCGATTGAAAAGTTGCTTAGGTCCACCCCTTTAATGTCCTTTATAAGGAACAATTCCTTATTTTTAGCTGGTTTACATTTTCTCTGAAATAGAAATATGGTACTTTGTACTTATTGTTAACTAAGCAAACATGAATCTATACTGATGGCAAAACTATCCTACTGGATTTTGTACCTAAACTGCTATGTACTTATGTGAATGTTTAGACATGCATAGAAGATAAAATAGAAATATTTAATCATGGTTTGGGGGCATTAATCATTATTTGGGGGCACGATAGTAGCCAGATAATATGAACCAGGAATAGGAAGAGGATGAAAGGAAACTCGTTCTGTATGTTTTTCTCACAAATCCTTTTGTAAGATGAATATGGATCTAATTTGTAAAGGAAACAAACTGACTTGGATTTTTAAAAAGTGTTTATGATTCTACCTTACAAAAGCTGTCTGTTTAAAAGAGTCTATGTTATACAACACTGACAGGTTTCCTGGTGCAATCACACACAACTGCTGTTGCATTGTCAATCATAGTTATAAGTAGAAGTGTGAGCCAGCACTAGGGAAATTGGTAAAGTCACTTCATGCACTGCCTAGGAAGTTTTCTTTTTTTTTCTTTTTATAAATCAAGATAATTTTGAAAAGTTTATTTTCACTTCATTCTTCTACAACGGTAAAATATAGGGACATTCTGCATTGAAGCCTTATTTATCTACATTTCTTATGTATGTATGTATATTTTTATTTTTATAGTGCTCCTTGAGGGCAAAGCAATGTACAGCATAACAATAAGTTAGTACAGGTACTGTATATGACATAATATAAAAGAGTATTGTGATACTAAACTCTATAGTTAGTATAGGTATCGGTATATATAATTTATGTGAAAGTATGGAGGGGTGTGTGTATGGATGCTGGGTTTTCATTTGGAGGGGTTGAACTTGATGGATTTTTTCAATCCGATTTAACTATGTAACTATGTAACTATGAAATAATTTTAAAAATGTGGATTATTTGGATAAAATCGAGCCTATGGGAGACAGCCATTCTCTAATTCAGAGCTTTCAACCCTACATACCTGTAGTAACAAACAAGGGATCACTGCAATACTAAGTAACAATAAATGCATTATTATAAATAGAATTCATATCAATATAAAATATAATTACAAAACAAATTAAGTGCTCAGTCTCATGGAGAAGTAAACTTTGCCTTTGACAACCTAAATCTGAGAGCAGCTAAATTTTTAAAAATCGTCCTTGGCAAGTGCAGACTGAAGGTAAACTGAAATGTCCTTTATAAAATCCAATCAATGAATGATTTTTCATAAATTATATTGCACATGGTTAAATGATTAATAAGCTTTTCTAAACAAGTGTTTCATTAATCTGTTCTCAGAATTAATTTTGCCATTAAAATGATTCCTTTCTTTGCATTTAATTGATCAGAATAATGGTGTAAAAAATACAGCAGTAAGTTTGCTAAGAGCCAAGACCAATAGTTGGCATAGCACACTGGTACAAAGAAAGTCCAGAAACACAAACCACTTTCACTATTTCATGGATTGGTAATCCAGGCAAGTATACAAAACGTATTTATTGGCACTAGCTTTTTTGTGCTAAATGTATTGGCATCAATGGGCATTTGTTTATTATGCCAAATGCACTGAGGTTAATGGGTGTTTTCCCTTAAGTTTCTTCTTGTGCCAAATGCATTTAAGCTAAAGGGGCATTTTCACAAGTTTTTTTGACAATAAAAACCCCAGCAAGACAAAATGTGGCAAAATTAATTGTTGATTTGCGAGAATTCGAGAAAAAACTAATTTGAAATGAATCCTGGCAAATAAATTTGCTTATTCCTAGTTACTGATTGGAGTAAGTAAAGAACCTGTATTTGTATTTTTGTATTTACATACTGTATACAGTATACTGAATTTATGTATCACCTACTGTAAAATATAGGGATGTTATAAGGTCATGGAACTCTATGTCTTCTAATACCCTCATATTTTACAACAGGGGGTACATTATTATAATACAGAAGTTTCAGTAAGTGGTACAGCAGAAATTGCATCACTAAACACCAATTATAACTGATGACATCAGTAAGTACCATTTATAAGAATATTATTTGGATATTCATGGCTCTAGTGTATTGTATATGTAAAGGGGGTGCTGGAGTCTATGGCTGCATAATTATTTTGACTGCGCACTCCACAAAATATATTCATATTTTACAACAGGGGGTACAATATTATAATAAACAAGTTTCAGTTGGGGTTTGCAAATGGTTGTATTGTCCATGGTTCTTCCTGAACATTAAAATATTGCACTGCTGTGCCCATCTTTCCATCTTTGTGAATTCACATTGCGAATAGCTTTTCACAAAGGAGATGGGTGTTTGCGTGAGTGTGGACACTTTCCAAGGCTATTGTGCGTGAAAAAAGTGTTGACTAAATTTGCTAAGCTGTTTTACTAAAATTTTCTCCGCTTCCAAAGTCGTAGCTTAAGTGTGTGCATAAGTATTGAAAATTGGAATATTGAAATGTATCATTTACTGTCTCTTTAAAAATTCGACTTCGACTATTTGCAATCTAAAACCTGCTGAATTGCTTTTTTAGCCTATGGGGGACCTCCTAGAACCCATTTGGAGTCAATTGGTGGACTTTGAAAAATCTAAGGGGTTTTTTTTTGGAAAAACTTTCCTTCGATTAGTATGATTCCAATTCGTCCGAATATGGACCTATTTGACCAAAAAAACTATATATATATATATATATATATATATATATATATATATATATATATATATATATATATATATATATATATATATATATATATATATATATATATATATATATGCAGTCCCACAGTACCAGATGTTGCCAGTGGTGCACGATCAATAAGTCGTATATAGTCTTATGAAGGATCAGCACACACTGTTCTGTAGTGAAGTAATAGTGTTTATTTTCAAACAAAACACATTTTTATCCAGGATAAAAATGTGTTTTGTATATATATATATATATATATATATATATATATATATATATATATATATATATATATATATATATACTGTATATCCACCAACAGGTGCACAAAGAAAACCAACCTTCAATTGCCAGATAGATATCCATATTATAAAAAAGAAATCCACCACACATAAAACTAAAAATGAATGAATATATAATAATATCTTTATATCCTTTCCCAGATATTGTCCTGAACATAAGAACAACTTTATCTCTTCCCTGACCCAATTTGCAGAAATATATCTAGCCTCTGGCCAAAATCTGTTCCTGCTACTCCCAAATAGACTTGTATTTGTTATGACAGGCATAATTGGTGTGTGTAAGGCAAGATCTCTCTCTCTCTTTCTCTGCCTCTTAATATCTTGGGATCAGGCATATTTGAAACAACTTTATTCATCAAAATCTTTTTCAATCATTCTAATTCTCACCAGCTGGAAGGTAATCAAAGTTGATACATTTTTTATTCAACAGAAATCTTGAACCATAATGATAATGTCTGATTTTGAGTAGGGATGCACCGAATCCAGGATTCGGTTCGGGATTCGGCCTTTTTCTGCAGGATTCGGATTTGGTCGAATCCTTCTACCTGGCTGAACTGAATCTGAATTCCCCTTCCCACTCCTAATTTACATATGCAAATTAGGATTTGGATTCGGTTTGGTAGTCAGCCAAATCTTTTCAGAAAGATTCGGGGGTTCGGCCGAATCCAAAATAGTGGATTTGGTGCATCCCTAATTTTGAGTTACTAGAAATCTTTTGGCTCAGGGTGTTACAGTCTCCATATCATTCAATGTAGTACCTTTTTTAGTACTTATTAGCATACAGTATATCCTGAATACCTATGTACTCGCAAAGCAACACTCTTGGGTGTAACAAGTCTCTCTCCTACTTGCTACAAACTACAAACTGTAGGAAATATTTAAGTCTAATTTTCTCTGGGCATGAGATGAAGAAATGAATGGAATTTAAAGGGATACTGTCATGGGACAGTGAATCAGTTAATAGTGCTGCTCCAGCAGAATTCTGCACTGAAATCTATTTCTCAAAAGAGCAAACAGATTTTTTTATATTCAGTTTTGAAATCTGACATGGAGCTAGACATTTTGTCAATTTCCCAGCTGCCCCTGGTCATGTGTCTTGCGCCTGCACTTTAGGAGAGAAATACTTTCTGGCAGGCTGCTGTTTTTCCTTCTCAATGTAACTGAATGTGTCTCAGTGGGATATGGATTTTTACTATTGAGTGTTGTTCTTAGATCTACCAGGCAGCTGTTATCTTGTGTTAGGTAGCTGTTATCTGGTTACCTCCCCATTGTTCTTTTGTTTGGCTGTTGGGGGGAAAGGGAGGGGGAATAATATCACTCCAACTTGCAGTACAGCAGTAAAGAGTGATTGAAGTTTATCAGAGCACAAGTCACATGACTTGGGGCAGCTGGGAAATTCTGGGAATTCTGCTGGAGTAGCACTATTAACTGATCCGTTTTGAAAAAAACATGTTTCTGATGACAGGATCCCTTTAAGTAACACTTTAATTAGACACCCACTTTGAATATTCAGTAGACAAAAAGGACCCTGTGAATAGCAGCATTTACTAAATTTGAATCCATGTTGTAGCTTCCTCTAGTGAAAACTAAGCAGAAAGTGGTAAGTTGGCTAGCTGGCCCAAGGCTCTAAAAGGGGACATTCCTTTTCTAGAGACAAGCCGGGGAAAGAGTTGCTCGGAAGAGGTAAGTATTTAAAGTTGTATATTAAATAAATACATGCTATGGAAAAGCAATCACCTGGCTCCAAATGGTCATCCACATGGTGTTCATGGAGCGCCACCATGTACAATCCACCTAGACAGGAGGAACTGTATTCCTTACCTCTCTTACAACATAAAAAATTAACCCTAGAATAATCCATAGTCTAAAGGTGGCCATACACATAGAGATCCGCTTGTTTATAAATCTCTTCAAATGAGCGGATCTCTCCCCAATAAGCCCACATTGAGGTGGGCAATATCGGGCCCATCCGAACGTGGGCCATGGGGCCCAACAATCGCATCATAATGTTGCCAATACGGGTGGTCAGATCGTGGGACGGCATCAATGAATAGATGCGCCAACGATCCAACAGAATTTTTAACCATGCCTGATAGACATCTGGTCGACTTTCAGCCAGATATTGATCGGGAAAGCCCTACACACGGGCCAATAAGCTGCCGACTCGGCCTGTCAGCAGCTTTTATCGGCCCGTGTATGGCCAGCTTTAGTCCCAGTGCCACTAATGTTGCAGCCTAGAATATACTGTAGGAATGAATTTTGAATGATTTATTTATAAACTACTTGCTGGGAAGTCACAAGTGGATAATTATACAAACACATATATGTATGTGCACACTCTTGGGCCTTGTCTGGTGATTAGACTTTGGCTAGAGGTAATTGTGTTTGGCACAGAAAGGGACCACATTAGTGGCTATTTGCAACATTCTGGGCTTACTGTGAGTGACTAGCCTTCATACCTAATATTATATATATATCATATTGATTTACTTTTTCAATTTTCATTGCTTAGGGTCAGGAGTTATTTCTGGGCTCAGCAACCTGTGGTTATCCAGCTGTTGTTGGAATATATCTCCCAGGAACCCCAATAGTCAAAGGTTTCTGAGAGTCATGCCTCCCAAACATCTGCAAGGCCGCAGGCTCCAAGTCTTTCGTTTATTTGTAATGGAACTAAAATGTAATGCTAATAAACAGAGAGAAAAAGGATAGCATACCATAGAATAGTAGTTAGTAAATCCAATTTAAGCTTATATTGTGGGATTTTGCTAAGGCAAAATAAAATTAGTATGATAAAACTGTAGGTTCTCTTTCTTGCATATATGTGTAGGCTGGTCCAGCGAACTCCACTCTTGACACTGCATCACTGCACTGGTACCTTTATTTGGCATTTATATAAGAGCGAATCAGTTAATAAAGCCAAGCAAATACAGAGCTGTCATCGCTTACAACTACACCTAGGTTAAGTGAGCAACAGGTAAAATTAACAGGCAATCTGTATGAATGCAAACTTCTGATTGGTTGCAGGTCACTAAACCTAGACACAGTAATTTCGGTTGAAAAACCTCCCACTTATCTATCATCTTCAACCTTATGTCTAAATGTAAATTTCCTATCTGCTTTTATTAAATATTCCATTAACACCTAGTTGTTATGGTAAAAGAGCCCCTGCTAAATATGCACTTTGTTGACAGGTATTCCTTATAATTATAAATAGCTTTGCTGATTGCCTTAGAAATCTGTACTGCACTTTAAAATCGACGCAGTATGTCTTTTGATACAAATACACACAGACAAACCCCCATCAGGCTTCACAAAGCACTAGCTCCCGTTGTATACTTCAGATTAAACATAGTGATTATTTTCTTTGAGAGAACTGGTAGTAATTTTCCTCTAGTAGTGTAAAAATGTAAACACAAATAATTTGGCGCACAGTGGTAATGAATCGGAAGGCTTTACTTTCACAACTCAGACAAACTCAGCTTAACATACACAGTCACGTAGCAAAAATAAACTTTGCTTGAGCTGCAGTGAAATTGATAACGCTAGATTCCCAAATGTGTAAGTTAATCAGGAACTTTCAATTTTGCCTCTTTCATGTTTAATCACTAACAAAATAACATTTTCTACATTTCTTAAAAAATGTTAATTGGGGAGAAGAGATTTACCTTTTTGTCGTTCAAGCATAATTCCTGTGGCTAGCGCAAATGAATGCAAAAAAATCTCAGAAGTGGCATTCCCTAAACTCTAGTTTAAAGGGAGGAGAAAAACTTGTCTATAACAGGCAGCCTTCTGGGTTCATGCTGATTCAGTTCAGAAGCAGCTGAAACATTGATGGCTGACCATTTCTGGTCTATACATATCGGGCCCAGGAAACAAACAAGACTGTACTTGAAATTATATTATTATTACTGTTTTACTTCAGATAATGCAATCCACTATTGAAAGCAATAATAGTTTTTTATGCATTATCTTGTTGAGTATATTAAGTCCCCATGTGAGTAATACAGGGTACTTTATTCAGATAGGCCACTGCAAATCTCTGTACCATTTACCTTTTCCATTGTTTGTTCATGTGTGACCACCTATGACCCCATAAATGGGTGATTCCAGGAAATGCATAAGGTGTTTGCCTGCATGTGTGAGTGGCAGCATATTTCTCATTCAGTGACTGCCAATAGAAATGATTGTCTTGATTCACACCAATCAAAAGACCTCTATAAAACAGGCATTCCATATTTTTTTCAGACATCAATCATTGCGGGTTAGGTTTGGGTGTGAATCAGACTTGGGAAGTTCTCTCCTCCACTACTCCTGAAGGTTACATGTCTTGGAACCAGATGCATACACAAAATTAGCATACGGAGCAAGATGACCAGGGTACTGGTGCAGATCCTACAATGGCAACATTTTTCTGGTTAGGATTATGTGAAGCTTGAGTGTTTCTTGACCCACACATCTCTAGTACACTGAAAACATTGGAATGCCCAGGTCTTTAAGATTACTTTTTACCCTTGTATTCCCTTAGCTCAAGATTCTTAAAAAGTAGGCAAGGCAGGAAACTGTTTAGAGAGCTGTCAGTAGCCCAGTGTTCCTACTCCATGAAAGACTTTTTCTAAATGTAATTTTCCTGATATAACTGCAGATGACAGCTTACCATGATAAGTACAATCAACAAACAAATTCTAAGATCATGTCCAAGGCCCATAAGACTATGTTACAGGCAGTAACATGACCAACTTATTGAACATGCTAAACATGATAAAATGAAGCTTGCCTTTGTGAAGGGCATGCTATGGATAGATTATTAGGGCAGCCCACTAAATAATACGGAAGGGGTTTTTTACAGTGAGAGCTGTGAAGATGTGGAATTCTCTCCCTGAATCAGTTGTACAGGCTGATACATTAGATAGCTTTAAGAAGGGGTTGGATGGCTTTTTAGCAAGTAAGGGAATACAGGGTTATGGGAAATAGCTCATAGTCCAAGTTGATCCAGGGACTAGTCCGATTGCCATCTTGGAGTCAGGAAGGAATTTTTCCCCCTCTAAGGCAAATTGGAGAGGCTTCAGATGGGTTTTTTGCCTTCCTCTGGATCAACTGGCAGATAGGTAGTTAATAAAATAAAAAAAAAAAAAAAAAAAGGTTGAACTCGATGGACATGTGTCTTTTTTCAACCTTACTTACTATGTTACTATGTTACTATGTAATACTGCTGACATCTGAAGGGGCAGCTTGGTTTGCAGACAAAGTTAGCAGATTGAGTTCCAGTGTCAGCTGACATTTGTACATCTAGTTCATTTTGGGCCGGTACTGTCTGGGATAAAACAGTGTTCCAGTCTTATAAAGGCATTTTGGAAGCCTATCCAAATAAATATGATTATACTTTTGTTTTTCATGGGAAGCAAGTAGATAAAAAGTCCATTAGAAAATTGACCTTATCAATGCAAGCCATGAAAAGTGTAATCAGAGTTGTTTATTTTTTTTAAATTATTTTTGCAATGCAAGTCAGAACATTTCATGTATATCATATGATTTATCAGTTTGTAAGAGAAGATCTCCTGTGCATATTTAAGAGATGCATTATTTCTCCTTTGTGTTATAACACTAATCTCTAATTTATAAATTCAATTGATGAATAAAAAATTTACAAAAAGCATAGGAAGTATTACATTTATCTGACCTTGCAAAGTGTATTAAATTGCTGTGTTCGAGAGGTCCAATGCCTTGCAATACATTTCATGGGAGACCTTCCTAGCCCTTTTGGATAAAAAGTGACGTTTCTCTTGTTTACTTCAAAACAGACACTGGAAAGCTAAACAATTCTCTTTTCTAAATTCTGAAGAGACTTTGAAGAAAGAGATGCTAAGACAATATAGATGACCCTCTATAGAGAGCTGATATGCTCTTTAGGCTGTATTGTTACTAATCATGGCTTCAGTCCAGATTTTCCTACTAATGAAACATGAAAACAATGGAGATAAATATAGCTGCTGCTGGGAAAAGGATTCCACTTCACTATCCAACCAGCCCTTTAAAGCCACGCCAAAACAGCAGCTTCCTTTATCTTCCTCAGGGATAGCTACTTGACTAACGTATTTTTGCAAACTTAATGGAACTTGAACATACAAAACAATTTGTTGCTGGACATATGATTTCCTACAACTCACATTTTGAAACCACATTTCTTACATACATTTTGTAAAGATGTAACAAGGAAGAAACTCGGCAATACATCTGCAGGGATTGAATTTATTGTAAATAATGATACAGTGCAGGATTTTTTAGGTACGTGAAGGGCCGCCATCAGGGGGGGACAGGGGGTACAAGTGTCCCGGGCCTGGGCATGAAGGGGGGCCCAGCAGTGTTCCAGTTTTGAAAATAGCTGGGCCCCCCTTGAGAGTGCCAAAGCCGTGCGCCCATCGCGAACAGCCGAAATGCGGAAGTGCAGAGAACAGCTGAAGGACCCAAAGCCACGAAAACAGCTGAACTCCCGAAGCGGTGAAAAGACCCGAAGTCACGAAAACAGCCGAAATTGAAGTCCTGAAGCTGCAAAAAGACCCAAAGACATCATGAGAGCTATATTCAATATTTGGAAATCTGGACAATACAGAATCAATGCAGCTTCATGACAGATACGAGTAATAGAAGATTTTAACCTACAGTAGAACCTTCTTACTCAGTGTAACCTACAGGACATGGCCGCAATAATATTGCAAAGGAGATGGAGATAGATTGGACATGTATTACAACCTGACATCTTAAAGAAATTGATTGAAATGTTTCACCCAGACTCCAGACAGAAATTTCCTGCAAAATATTAGAAGTCACTTAGTAGCAACATGGTCACAGAGCATTTGGTGACTAATAGCAAACAAGTTGCTGTTACTAGAGTTTGAGGCACTTTTATTACATAACCTTATAGCTGTCACCAAAGGGCTTTGTGACAATGTGACTGTAAATCAAATGCCCTTTTACAAACAGGTTGTTTCACCATTAGTGCCTTATAATTTACAATTAGGGCTATATAATGTCTTATACTGTACCTTACAGCATATTTGAACCGTCATCTGCTTTTGAAATACCTCAGTGTCAAACTAGTTTGTAATAACAAAATCTGTAAAACTTTCTTTTAGACTTTATCAAAATAATTTCCAACTATTGCCGTAAGTAATGGGCTGTGTTTACGAAGGAACAGGCTTTCAGCCAAGAAATAAGATCTCACTCTTGCTAAAGGAAGAACATTGTTCACCAAAATAGTTTGTCTTTGTATGTCAAAGGAAATCAAATTGTAATCACGGGCTGAGAATCCACTGAAATTATGAAGGCGGACTTGCTTCTGTGTTTGGCAACTTTACATATTCCCAGGCATATTAAATATAATTTATAATAGCAGGGGACATGAACTTTCTTAAAATACCTAATATTTGTGGGGGAAAAAAGTATTTGGACAAATCATGGAAGTAATTAGTTGACACTTATTTAAGTGCATACATACAGTACATATCCAAGAATCCTTAATTTGTAGAATAATAATAGCTTTCAGGGTTAGTAGGCTGTAAAGGTGTAAAGTAAAGAATATGTTGTTAGATGGAGCAAACTGTACTCTTAGGTGAGCACAAAGGCACCTTTTTATTTATCTTAATGCAGAAGGCTGCTGCACCGCTTTGCACTGAATGCATCTCAATGCAGTTTTAGTTTCAGCCTTTGTCCCCCCCACGTGCTTTCCACATTCCCCTTGTGCAGCCAACCTTGCCTACTTCTCTTTCCACTGAGCAAAGCACAATGTGCCACCCCAAGGTGCAAAGTAGTATGATGCTCTTTCACATCAGCTAGATTGTAGTAGAAGTAGAGAAGGTCACAGCAGAGAAACAATTTAAGTTAAGTAGGGGACAAATGAAGAGCAACAAATCTGAGATACATAGAGCATGCATCTATCATTTACACAGCAGGGAGTTGTTTGAAGCATTTTTCTACAGGGGGATATAAGAAGTAACTGATTGTGTTCCACCAATGCCTATTGTCCAGTTTAAACAGAAATTTGGTACAAATTTGTAGCAAATTGTTACCATAGCCAACAATCTATTAAAATGCTATAGATACCTGAATTAGGAATTCATACCACATTTATGCCCTAATGTATAGCCAGCAGAGCCCATAACATCATGCTAGCTTCAGTGCAATGCTATATAATGCGAAAGGCTGGAACATGATTTTATTAAGTCATATGATATCCATTATGGCAGCATGTTGCAAGTAGTGACACATTTCACTTTATAGAACAAGCAGACTGTACAAAAAGCATTATAGTTGACCTTTAGCATATACAAGCTGATTATTGTCCTGATTTTTTCCTTCTTCCCAATAGGCTATGTATGCCTAGGTTTTATGCCATGTAATCCATTTAGCATTACCCCGTGGAGCTAGGAATGCACTTAACCCTCGCTATTCTCTTTGTTGGAATGAACTCTCTCCTGTTTAGGTCCCATCTGTTGGAAAGTTTTCAAAACATCATGTCATGCTTGTGAATACCACATGTGAAGTGGCTTGCTGAGAGGTTGCCAAATGGAAAGTGGTTTCTGCAGACCATCCATGTTAGTAAAACAGGTGTATTGTGGATGCTATTTTTGTTCTTACTCTTTGGTCTTCAGCTTTTGTAAACATTTACCAACCAGATGGCAAAGTTACACATCATTATTTATCACTAAATCATCAGTTAACACCAATATCTTTTCAGTGCCAAATGCACACTCTGTCTAAAATGTAAATTGTGATTATTTTAAAGAGGTGACTGTGAGTTCTTCTATTCTGACCCCTGAACAAAAGCCATTAGTGATATGTCAAGGTAATTAGGTGAAAACGAGTACAGACATGTTTGAAGCTCATTAAAATTAATATAATTCTCCTTGAAATTAATATTTGTATCTTCTTGCAGAAGGTAGAAATTAAGTAAAAATGCATTTTAAAGTGTTTCTTGCTTTGTTCCCCTGCAGTGGATCTCTCTTGTGTTCTACCACATGAAGTTGAGTCAAGTCAATTGGGTCTAATTCAGCTGGCAAAGCTTTATTGTATTGATTCATAGACTGTATTAGTCAATTGAGCAGTCTAGGACAACTTTTCTATCCTGTCCTCAGACCTCTGAGACAAAATGTAGAATTAACCATTTTTTATTTGTTAATACATATTTGTATAATTTTTATTACTGTGTATCATAACGCCTATACAATTTCAACATGATGTCCGATGTAGAAACTTTTTGTTGCCACTTTTGTTTTTTGTGTTTGCTTTATTAGCATATATAAATCCATAGTTTGCGTTACATACAGCTCTCCTAGTTGGTATATGGTTTTCATCAATTAATATGACATTTTATCATGTACTATATTAATTTCTGTCCATAAACCTATAACACTGTAATTTATTACACAGATCTTCTTGGTTTAAACGGTGGTTACATTCACATTATTTAATTATAACCATATGCATTTTGATTATGTTTTATGGAAAACACAGCTTTTATTATGCTTATTTCTGGGAGATTTAGAAAACAGAAATTGCTTTGGCAGAGTATTTGGATAATTTGATTTAATTTTTGCCAATATATCTTTTGTGTCTCCTGCAAATATACAGAAAAACAGAGGCTGCACATGGCATATATTACGGATAGATTTATTGGAGACCTTTCATTTCTTACCTTTGGCCCGTATAGGTTGGTACGGAAGGCAGCACATTTATTAAAAAGTTCTCAAAGGAAGCAAAGGCAATAATTCTTTCATGCTAGTGTGAAATTTATTGCTAACTGTGTACAGATTGCTATAGAAAAACTCTAACTGGCCTTCTGTGCAGTGGGCCAATCAAACCACCAACAGAGAGCTGTTTCATTCAAAACTCTCCTCACAGTAATCTCTGATTCTTTTGCAAATCATTCTTAGCCTCACAACTTTATGGCCTATTGACAAGCTACTGTGGGTGGCTTTAAAACATCTGGAAAGCCAGTGCAAAGGAGTGTGTGTTGTGCACTCAGTATAAACACAACCCTGAGATTGGTAACAAAGTCTTAAATGAGAAATGGATGCAAAATAATGGGATTGTTTAAAACATATATTTCCTCAGACATAATTAAGACTTGCACAATAGTGCAGTGGTTTAGTCTTACACAATGCCAGGCAGAGGAGTACCTTTTAATAGCTACACTCTTTTCAGTGTAATAATATTCATTGTTTTCTGTTAAGGTAATCATATATAATGAATATTCACCTAAAATAACTTTTAATAGTTTAAGTTAATGAACAGAAACCAAGCAGTAGATGTCAGGCATATAAAATGTAAATATTTATAGTTTGTTTGGCCAACGCTGGAACTCTGGTGAACGCTAGACTAGTATCACTAAGGGAATATTCAGTAGTGATTAAAGGGTGATAGATTTTGTACAGTTTGGGTTTATGTAATGTTTAAATGATTTTTAGTAGGGAAAGTATGGAGATCCAAATTACAGAAAGACCCCCATATCCAGAAACCCCCAGGTCCCGATCATTCTGGATAACAGGTCCCATACCTGTATAATGAAAGAAAATATAATTATAGGCAACTTCCTAATATGCATTCATTAAAAAATTTGAGTGGTTTGTTTGTAAATGTAATTGATATTGAAAGCAGTGTTTGTTTATCCCTTTCAGTTCTCTGAGTTGGACTCTTAAAACAATGTAAAAGTGTCCATACACGGGCCGATAAAAGCTGCTGACAGACCGAGTCGGCAACTTATTGGCCCGTGTATGGGGCCCCCCGACGGGCTTCCCCGATCGAGATTTGGCCCAAAGTCAGATCTCGATCGGATGGGACTAAAAATCGCGTCAGATCGCGGTTGCATCTGTTCGTTGATGCGATCCCGCAATCCGACCGCCCGTTACTATTCGTTAGGATCTGATCGTTGGGCCCCAGGGCCCACGATCGGTTCAGCCCGATATTGCCCACCTCATGGTGGGCATATCGGGGAGAGATCCGCTCATTTGGCGACATTGCCAAATGAGCGGAGCCAAACGAGCGGATCTCTCCTTATATGGCCACCTTAAGAGGAGTCAGATATCCTCTGGGTATTGTCAATAAACTGGCTTGCAACATTGTTTCAGGAATCAGAGACAGGAGTGCAGAGATGTAAACAGACAGTCAGATTCCGCTTGCAATAGCAGTTTAATTACAAATATCTTTAAAATTCGTGGAAAACCTTCAATTAATGTAGGCTGGAAAGTTGTTCTTTCACTTTGCAAAAAAAGGTCATTCCCTTGCTTAAAAAAAGTCCCTCAAATGTGAAAAATGGCCCCCTATGGTGAAGGGTACATAAGAGTTTGTTTGACACTTGCAAATTAATTATTTTCACTTAACACACTTGCAAGGGTTGCCACTTGCCAGACAGAAAGGTTTTTATATTTGAAGTCACATTGGCATTGCGATCTGTATGAAGGTACTTGGTTTGCAGCATTGTGGTCACACATAACCTTTTGGTGACTACGGGTGTAATATAATAAAAAATATTTTTTTCCCCTGTGATTATAGATTTGCTTGTCTTAGCTAATGCAGTCCATTGAATAACTTATTACTGTTATTGTTTAAGAATATTTAAGTGGGTATTCCTTATTTTATTGATAATAAAAATAAATTGAATCCCAGACTAACATTCAATATGCGCATTTCCACAAACATATTTTAAAACACAGGCTACTGAATATGAAATGTTATTTTTTAAAATATACAGCATGGCCATGACTAGTCCTCGCTGAAGATATTAAAGACCCTTGTTGATGGGAAAAGCATTATTTTGCACAGCTGATTTCATCCTTGGATAATCCAGGAAGTCCTACTGTAGGGCAATTGTATGCCTATTGTGTACAAAGCAGACGTCGGGTGGGGGGATACGCAAGAACTTTGTGCTATGGTGGTTACAAACTAAACCACAGCAGCTGACAGAATGCTTTTGTTTCAGTACAGAAGCCTAGGATTTTAAGTCATTTTCCGTACTAGGGATGTCTGAATGTATGGGATTTGCCCATCCTGGATTCACCGTCTCTTGAGGGTGGTTATATTTTATGGTTAACATACTAACATAGGTGCTGAATTGTTCCATTGAAATTATGCAAAATAGCCAATTAGTAGTAGTTTTGTTTGGTCCACTATAACTTATAAATGAAAGCCAAATACTTCTTTGCTGCCATAAGTAGTTGCACTGGAGCAATTTATTAGCATCTGTGTTTGTAGCACTGTTAAGTTCTACACAATCCTGAAAGTTTCTAAATCAAGTCTTAGTTTGTTTGAAAATTCAAGCTCCGATCCTTAGGTAGTTAGCGCCCCCCTCAAGATTAATCAGTGCAGCACTCACAGACAGGGAACCACGGCGGCAGTCTAATAACTGCCTCTGCTTCACACTGAGGCAAAGCATTATTTTATAAACCTGCAGGTGCTATATAAATAAATTCATGGACATTATGTCTAATTTTTGCAGGGTGATCTTGCACAAAAAATGTGCTCCGTGTGTTTTACACTTTCAAAAAGAAGTAGTTGGGATCAGATTGGCTTGGATCAGCTTTTTTCGCCATCTGAAATGACACACATGTCGATTTGTCACCCATGGGAGAGTCCATTACCCATGGGTGACAAATCAATACATGGCTCTGCTTTTAGTGGCCTAGGCCATTATAATTAGGAATTGTAGGTGTTGATGTGGGAATGACGGAGAGATAGGAATCATGGACTGTTTTGAGCACAATTAAGGAAGTAGTTAGGGACTCTTCAAGGAATTGGAAATGACTCTATTCCCCAGTCAGGCTATGAGATGGTATAGCAGGAAATGCGTGTTGAAAAGACAGCATGTATTCCCATGGGAGACAATGCTATTCTGCATTCTATGCTCACTACTGGCAATATGTATTGTTATACTACAACTGATCTATGTAGCTTTTGCCTGATGAATTATTCTGAATTATGGGGGTTAATGTAACAATGGATGCAAGATTTGCTACTGGTTTAGTAACCCTTAGCAACCAATCAGCAGGTAGCCTTTTATAGTCAGCTCGGTACTATGGTTTAATAAGGCTAACCTGGGCAGACTTTGAGACTTTTATTACATTACCCTTTCAGTCTCCTGCCTAGAATTTCTACTACCCAGATAATGTTTGAAAGTGAGCCTATTTGCTTGTTTTCATAAACAAAGAAATATGTCCGACCTGGTTTGAGCATAGCCTGGAACATGGGGAAGCCAGTGGCCTGGTGCTTGCATAGGTAAATGGCATATTTATGCTTTATCAGGTGACGTATTGCTCATTGGTTCTGCAATATTCAAAAGTATCAAATATTATCTTCTAAATAAATAGGGCTTCTCTTGTGTTTTCCTTGTGCTCATATTACCATTTAAATATATATTATTTTTCTTGATGATTGTGTTTTATTAATTTTTTTTTAAAAGGAGAGATACTTTTGTTGATTCCCTGTTTGTTTGCCATACAACTAAATATAACAGAACCTCTTTAAAGTGTTTGCAGCTCTTTAGAAACCTGCGCAGTTTGCATAGCAACCAATCAAATCTCTTTAAGAAAACAAAGATAATACACACTGATGAAAGCCATATAATTTCCCTAGTGGTCAAATATAGATTTGCCTGCTCTACTGAGATCCTCCCATCTCATAGTTCTTGTAAGAAAGCAAGTAAGGTAAGACTACACCTAATATAACAGTACCTATAGCAGACTACATAGCACCCTAAATATTATTTCAATAAACACTTTTTCTATGTGCTTCTTGTGTTAGGTATTAAGTCTCCTTTACAAGTTTTTGGTTATTTAGATTTGGTTTAGGTATAAATCAGGACAGTTTGTTTGTCCTGCCGCCCTCCTTTCACATCCAATTACAGATCTGACAATCCTACACCATCTGCTTGTGTTTCATCTATTATTAAATATTCCACACACAGATACTCATGTTAGTTTTTCATCTGTTTATTTTAAATTAGTGATTCTCCTTAAGTTGAACCTTAGGGCCAAAACCTCTGTTTTTTAAGTGCTGGATGGGTGCTTCTAAGTAGTGAGATAGCTGCTATTGCAAACACTTGCTCCCACAGGCCAAAAGGAAGTTGCCACATCATCAGAGCAGAAATATAGTACTGGTATGTTGAACCCTTTAGTTTAATTCCTTGTAGGTAATCTTTAACCCCTGCTTCCATCCAAAGCTGAATCCAATAGGAGAACATTCGTTGTCAGAGCAGAACATGGCAGTTTCCTATTTGAAGGACGCAGAGGTCAGCATTTATTTTCCTTTCATTATTGTAAGAGAGTAAATGTCAAATATTGCACAAATCAATTGGGTCATCATTTTGTTTTATGTTATGCTTCAGAGAATAATTTAATAGAAGCAATGTATTAATTCTTAAAAAATAGTCATTATGGCTATGTCATCTTCATTTCACCAGGAACAAATTGTTAATTATATCCTTATAAATGCCATGTTCCTATGTCAGAAAGCACCATGTATAAGTTAAAGAGACACTGTTTGGCATGTCTCTCCTAACATCTGCCACCCACTGCTCTAGTGTCACCTGCTTGCCAGATTTCTCTTCCATCCATCCAGCCTCATAATTACTATCTGCTGCGATTGTTTACATCTCTTGGCATCTTACCGCCCAACCTGCATCTTTTTTCCGGTGCCTGGTGCTTCACTGTAGCATCTCAGTATTCCTCTGTCCTGGCTCCTTCTCACCTGCTGCTGTAATCCCATCCCTGTCCACAAGCAGCACTTCTGCACACTTGCCTCCATGCCTCACCTCTTTGCCAAATGCCCATTGGCCACCTGAAGTAGGATATAGGGGTTGTTTATAACTTGTTCTTTTACATTGGTCACATACCATAATTTTTTGGGAATAGACTGCTGCCTGAAGGAAGACATTTAAAAGAGCTGTAGATTATATGGAATAATATACTCCCTAATAGAATGCATAAAGATATTATAAGTGAACTTGGATTTACCTGACCTGCAGCCTTGTGCTTTTATATGGTCATGTATCTCCTTGGTGACTTCTAATATCTTTATTAGGGATGGGCAAATTTGTTCGCCTTGTTTCGCCATGGAATTGACGCGTAGTGCTTTAAAAAAAAGACGCGCATCAAAAAAAAATTCGGCGCTCAACAACATTTTTTTGATGCCCATAGACTTGAATGAGCATCGGCGGCAAATTTTTGGCGAAACGAAAAAGGGTCAAATTCGCCCATCCCTAATCTTTATAAATTACAGTAGTGGGTATTTTATCCACTATATACACAGTAGTTTCAGATGACTAGAGCAATACCTTTCAGTGATATGTGATATCTTTCTTATGTAAAACATTATGAGAAGTCACACATATGTGGGTGTGATGTGATCAGCATTAAAATCACATGAATTTGCTGTGGCAGATGTGAGAAACACTCATGCTGGGAAATGAACTCACAGGGGTGTCCTTACTGACCTACCAAGAAACCACATGATATTTAGAAGTAATGTGGATTTCAAAACCAGAAATGGCAAATAACCCTATATAACGTGTATAAAAAATCCTGACACTTGCCTGTCTTATATCTCATGCCAAATGGTAATAATATGAAAGTTGATCCCTCTTGGTTTTTATAAAACCCTTTACTCTTTTAAGAAGGCTTTTCACTAGAAGTATGGGGCAGATTTAATTCAGCGATAAAAACTTTAATGAAATGTTTAATTACTGGAGGGTGCAAATATGTTAGGCACCTCCAGTGATTATTATTGCTTAGTTGAGACCCCAGGCCTCTGTTGCTGTTCAATGAAAGTTGCACTGAAGAGGGGGTGCTAATGTATAAAAGGACTCAAAACAATGTCCTTTTTGGAAAGCAAAGGAGGGCCTTAAACTTCCAAAGTATGAAAAAGTCTGCTCTAAATTAAAACGAGGCATGGTTTTTCCAATACAGATTGCTCATGCTGTAATAGCAGCACAACAATACATTCATCTAACCTGTTTAACTGTTGTAGCAGATTTGTATAGAGGTGTCTCATTTTAGCACCTGCCACCACGCCGGTACAAAACATCTGCCAACGTTTTCATAATATATCTTTCAATTTATATATATATTTATAAATATAGACGTAATTGGTGTTCATTGTTCTGAATCCACATAATTTACGGGCCAGTGGTCCCCAGTAATGAGTACATTTTAGAAATGAAATTGTGACTATTTAGCGCGTCTATGATTTATTTGCACAAATGAAAAATAGTTGCACATTTTCAGTTTCCTTTAATTGGAATTTTATAATTTCAATACCAGATGCTGTTTAGGTAGGCCTAAACCATATGTATAATTACATTGGTGCGTTCCAGGTTTTATGCTGTGCAAGTTTGCAACTGAGAGACAGCTGTTTGATGTTTTCTTTATCTTGGACATATGGAAAAGGATAGAACCCTTAATATTAAAATGATTGCTGTATGTTTGAATGTTAACGTTTCTGTAAGATTTCTGACAGATAGGGTTACTAAAGTCATCTGGTGCAGACACACAATAAGAAAACCAACCATCTTATGTGAACTATAACGGCACGTATCAGTTTTTCCCCTGCCTTGTGTTTCACCTTTCTCATCACCCCTTTGTGATTTGTAGGAAGAAGACAATTAAGAAGAGCTGCTTATCTTGCTTTGGTATAAAGTTCTTGCAAAAGAGGAAGGAATCTGTATTTTTATGATTGCTTAGATCATGATATTTGCAAAGAAAATACTATCTTTTTCCTTTGCTGTTTGTCATCTCATCCAATATTTCCTTTGTAACTTGGAGTCTAATATATAGCAATGTCATCTGAAGATTAGCAAAGAAGCTGAGGCTTCAGTTCTGTTCCTAAATGAGTGTGTCTTGAGAAACTTGTGGGATATTTATCATATTTATAAAAATACATTCATCTTTACAGCACATATGTTATGCATAAAGATGAATATATAATACACAAGAAATGAAACTTGTGTTATAATAAATAATGTACCCATTATTATGAGAATGTAAGCTAAACGGGACAGGAACCTCCTTTCACTTGTCTCTTTGACACTTAGCTCTTAATCTTTAATGTCACTGTACCGTGTATTTATTTTTATTTATTACTGTATTGACCCTTATTTGTTCTATTAATTAAAGGCTATCACCATATTAAATAGATACAAGATATAAAAGGACTCATGTATGTTCGCAAGTGCAGTTGCGGTCCCCACAATTTCTCCACAGTTGGGTGTAAAACTACTTTAAGTAGTTAAAGGTACATGCATTAAAAAACGCTCTCCTTGCACTTCTGTATAGTTGTGCTTGGTGCCTCTAATTCCTTGTCGGCCTTACATTCAAAGCTGAGCACTAGGGTTGCCACGTGACCTGTCTGGTTTTGACCCGGAATGCCCAGTTTTTGGAAGGGCTGTCCAGGTTAAAACTGCTTGCTTGGTTTTCCAGATTTGAAACTGGGCAGGATTCCCTGAGCTTGATGTTGTGATTGGCCATGCAACTATTGCCACGTCATAGCTCTGCCCCCAAAGACACTGATCTGCCCCCACAATGTCACCACCCTCCACATCATTGGCCTGCCCTGTAATATGACCGCCCCACCCCTGCCAGGATTTTGCAGCAGAGAAAGGTAGCAACCCTGTTGAGTGTACTGCACCGAGTGACTTGGGTTAACCCTGGAGTTAGTGCCACTTCTTGACTTGGAGGTAGCTGCAGGGTTCCTTGTGCCCTGTGTCAATAGGCACAGCATATTTGGACCTAAAGAATGTCACTCACAAAAACCAAATTGACTTTCATGCAACTACATCCAATTGTGCTTAAGTACACCACAAATCAAGTGTCATGTGCGTTGTCCTATTTGTCACCACAATTCCGGAAAAAATTGCTGCGTTATGAGGAAATAACATGGTGATTGCAATCAAAATGGCACTTTGCTCGCTGCACTTGCAGACATACAGTACATGTGCTCCATTGGGTTCTATCATGCATGTATACAGTAGCTGTGCCATAATAGTTAGAACTTGATGTCTCATATTAAATGGCATAACTAAGGACTTTTCCATATCCAAATCTGTTTGCAATGCACTTGTAAGGACTGTTTATTTGCTTCAGAAGTTCTGATGCCATTTGTATTACTATGTTGAACAACATTAGTGTTGGATACTGCCAGAGATACCTGCAGAGTTTAGAGCCCATTCTGCATAGCAAAAATCAATGTTTTATAATATAATATATTCAGGGGACAAATAAACAGGTCATAAACGTAGGACACATATGGTTCACTTTGTATGATTCACTACAAAATTATATGATTAAACTTCTTTCATACACAAAATACAAACATAGCTGCCAAAAATATTTTATTTGCAGATGTTAAACAGATATTATTTATAAATAGAATTAAAGCATATAAGTAAAGTAATTATTTTTTTCTGTTATCAGCCGTTTGATGGTTCAACATTTGCAGACACTAATTTTGTAAGAATGATAGCTAGAATCTCAGCCAAAAACATGAAAAGCTGCAAGAGTAGTTCTGCAGCAATGATAATCTTTAGATCTCTGAAATCCCATGTAGTTACCCTCTGGGGCGCATGGATGCATGTAATTTCCAAGGAAAGCTTTTTGATGTCTTATTGCTTCTTCGGGTAATGATGGTGGCAACTGAGAAGTTTCCCCGCATAGGTTTTGATGGGATTTGTTCATAAGGGATCACAATACATACTGTACAGTATATATCATAATATGCATATTATCATCACAGTGGCACTTGTACTTCACTCATTATCCATTGGAAGGCACTGTCTATTTGTTAATAGCGCCATATATATCAGATCAAAATCAGATCAAAATCAGATCAGAACATAAAAAATTGATTTTTGTTTCCTTAGAGCCTTATAATATTGATCCTTCAGTTATCCCTTTCACGCCTGGCGAATAGTGATAAGGACTGACTTGCTGACCTAAGTAAGACTTAATCGCATCCCAATTTTACCTGCACAGTATTCCAATTCTTACTTATATAGCCAGCCTTACCACACTCCAATAACATATAGATCTTGAGCAGATTCTCCACTGAAGTCATCTATTCTAAAAAAGATAATTTTTGCATTCAGCAATAAAAATGTTCAAATCCATGTTCTCCCAAAAAGCTTTTGCCAACCATGGAGTTCTCTTCCTGGTAACATGCATGGGTATGCTGGCAAAAAGATGCCTCAGAGCTACAGTCTCACCCAGTTAAAGCTCCCAAGTAAATATGAACAGAATGAAGTGACTAAATGGGAAATTGTGTGCATTCTACTTATACATATTTTTTACACTATATAAGTGTCATGGAGGTACCCATATCAAGTAAACATTCAATATAACAACAGAAGAGGTTATATTTTAATTGTACTTTTTATAAAAATACATTTAATTAACTACATACATACAGGGGTTTTCCTATTAATTAATTAGCAATTGTAGTCTCAACATTGTTACTAATGCATCTCCATTTTTTAATAGAATAAATATTTGTTCGTTTAGGACAGGCCAGCAGATTGAGCTAGGTGTAGACTAATCAGAAATGTGTCAAGAACAAAAATTACATTTCAAACTTTTTTTTAAAGGTTAAAAGAGTAAATATTTAAGAAATATTCGACATAGTGAATAAATAGTGTAGCTCTGTTCCCTTAAAAAAACCTCAAGAACTTTAGTAAACCTAAGTAACAATATTAAATATCTCCATATGGTTTCTGGGATTAGCTGTCACAGTAGGGCTTTAACCAATAAATGGGGTATGGAAACTGGAGATAGACAAATTAGAGGTGAAGGGAAGAGCTGCTCTCCTGGAAGAAAAGCCTTGAAAAAAATTGAATGTAACATGCTTCCTGCAACTGAGACAAACAAAGCATTGTCTTCCAGAGTATTTCCACTTCCTAAACACCCTACGGCAAAGAAGGTATCAAGACATTAGGAAGCAATTTTGGATGGCTCAGTTCTGAATCTTACAAAACACTAAATTCTTTGCTATGTTTTGTTTTCTTATAAAGCTGAATGGAAGAGAGCAGAACAACACCATTTTGTTGCAGGTGGGGAGCTTCCCCATTTATTTTCACCACAAGAAAATCAACGTTTCGGGGGGGTTTTCACCCACCCTTCAACAGGAGGGGTTTTCACCCACCCTTCCTGATGAAGGGTGGGTGAAAACCCCCCCGAAATGTTGATTTTCTTGTGGTGAAAATAAATGGGAAGCTCCCCACCTGCAACAAAATGGTGTTGTGCTGCTCTCTTCCGTTCAGCTGTAATTACTATGATTGACGTGTGCCAACTGTCTAGAGAGTTTTGCACCATCTAGCAGGAATTGTCATAGGAAAGGCAAGGGAAGTGCAGAAATTTTCACATTTGTTTTCTTATAAAAACAGACCAAAATGCTCTGTAATGAACATTTTAAAACATTCCTTGTTATTACATAACTCAGGATTATTCTAAACCTATTAACTGAAAAAAGCTAAAATTATATATCTTTGGTAGGCACTGAGCAACAGGCATCAAAATGGCACCACAAACTGAAATGTTGCAAAACAGCAATTTACAATCAGAGTGGGTTCACGTTGCATATCAGAGGAAGACAATGCCTGTGAGATAATGCGATGGGTCATATTGATAATATTATCTATTTAAGGGCACAAAAGTATACAAATGCATAATACACATACATAATACAGACCTGTTAGCCAGAATGCTCGGGACCTGAGCTTTTCCAGATAATGGCTCTTTCCGTGATTTTGATCTTCATACCTTAAAGGAAAACTATACCCCCAAAATGAACACTTAAGCAACAGATAGTTCATATCATATTAAGTGTCATATTAAAGAATCTTACCAAACTGGAATATATATTTAAGTAAATATTGCCCTTTTACATCTCTTGCCTTGAGCCACCATTCTCTGATGGTCTGTGTGCTGCCTCAGAGATCACCTGACCAGAAATACTACAACTCTAACTGTAACAGGAAGAAGTGTGGAAGCAAAAGACACAACTCTGTCTGTTAATTGGCTCATGTGACCTAACATGTATGGTTTGTTTGTGAGTACAGTGAATCCTACGATCCCAGGGGGCGGCCCTTATTTTTTAAAATGGCAATTTTCTATTTATGATTACCCAATGGCACATACTACTAGAAAAGTATATTATTATGAAAATGGTTTATTTACATGAAGCAGGATTTTACATATGAGCTGTTTTATGCAATATCTTTTTATAGAGACCTACATTGTTTGGGGGGTATAGTTTTCCTTTAAGTCTACTAGAAAATTATGTAAACATGAAATAAACCCAATAATCTGCTTTTGCTTCCAATGAGGATTAATTATATCTTAGTTTGGATCAAGTACGAGGTTATTTTTTATTATTACAGAGAAAAAAGAAAAAAATAACATTTTCGATGTATACAAATGATGCTTCCAGTAGTTTTAACTAAAGCTGGCCATAGATGTAAAGATTCGATCGTTATCGTGAGACAATGATTATCTCGAAATGATCATTTAAACGTACGATGTTTCCATCAACTAAAAAGACCATTTCAGGCGATATTGGCAGGAAAACTGAAGGGTAGCTGCTCGCTTGGCCCTGCAAACATAGATAGATTGCACTGGGGCCGATAAAGATTTTTTATCCTGGCCAATCAATTTTCTGACAGATGTCGTCAAAAAAATCATAAGATGTAAGATCGTTTGAATCCCACTAACTTCATGATAATTTGACGGATTGGTCTGACTTCGCTAAAATCGGTCGTTTGGCAAGAAAAATCTTTGTGTCTATGGGGACCTTAACCTAACCAGGAATCTAAATGTGTCGATAGGAAAGAACAATCTTGCACAGTAATATCATTCCCTTCCTCGCACAAAGGCTTTATATTGCTAAACTGAATTTTAGCACATAAGCTATAACTATGTTAGAGGAAGCTTTTGAAGCATAGTGTCCCAATGAGAATTTATATACTGCCAAGACTGCACTGTAAAATGCAAAAGTATTTGCTTGCTAGTCTGTTCACTTCCATAAAGTGAATAACAATGTAGCAAATGCTTCTAGAAGACCTGGCATGTTTATTGGGAAAAAGAATACCCAGGTGAGATAAATAAAATGAGGAAAACAATGGTATGGTGAATTTAGTCCACACAATTACTCCTGAACACAGGCAGGGTTATCCTACAAGCATGGATGGACATCCAGAATGGCTGCTAAACTACAGCTCCCAGGAATGGCAGCCAACCAGTACAAATAAGAGGCATAGGTTTAAGGTGACTGTAATAAACATGGCACTGGTATGGATGATACTGTGATTGTGGTCTTATTTTTTTGAGAGTTTTTATTAGCAGTTGGACCTGAAAGATTGCAGAGAATTGTAACTAGAGGTAAGCAAATTGATTTAGTTCTTTATTTACTGCACATGGTGAACTGGGAGGTGTATTTTCCATCCGATTTGCATTAATTTGCTCCATGACCTAGTCACAGTTGTATGATTCAAGTGATGTACTAATTCCTTGGAATTGACTGTGAAGCATATTGTGGTTGCATTGCTCATGTTGAGTATAATGAACTTGCTGTGAACTAAGTCACATTTGTTTTCCATCTGCGTTGATCTCTTTTTGTACATTGATTACTGTCTATCTGTGCATTTGTATCTGTGTCTTGTTTAACATTTCAGTTATGGATAACAATGTGCAGTTCCAAATGTAATTTTTTTTCTATTATTAAAAGAAAGCATTATTATCTTAGTATTACATAACAAAAACGTTTTGCTTTGATATTTCTGGATTCATAAAGATAGTGTATCAAGATCATCTTATCACTGCAATCTATACCTTGATGCCTTGTGGTGTGAAATATAGTGGATCAGAGTTTTTTCAACTAGAGTGAAGACACTGGGACAGATTTGAATTGAAAATTAGAATTTTTGAATCAAAATATTGAGTTTATTTTAGTGTACCGTATATACTCGAGTATAAGCCGTCCCCAGTATAAGCCCGAGGTACCTAATTTTACCTCCAAAAACTGGGAAAGGTTATTGACTCGAGTATAAGCCGAGGGCGAGAAATGCAGCAGCTTCTTGTAAGTTTCAATCAAAAAATTGAGGGTTTCTGCTCCCATTGGAGGTGCCGGCGTCTCGTTTTTGGATGCCGGCGACAATTCTTGGACGCCGGCGAATATTCTTGGAGACTATTTTTGGACGCCGGGGACTATTCTTGGACACCGGCGACTGTTCTTAGGCGCCGGCGACTTTTCTTAGATGCGGCGACTATTCTTAGACGCCTGCGACCGTTTTTGCACTTGACCCGAGTATAAGCCGAGCATATTTTGGGGCTGAAAAACTCGGCTTATACTCAAGTATATATGGTAATTCGACTAGGGAATAGTCCAAATTCTATTTGAGTTAAAAAAAACTTTGAAGTTCGAAATTTCAAAATTTATCATGTACTAAGAATTCTAATTTTACTAATTGTGATCCAAAACCTGCCAAATTGGTGTTTTAGCTTATGGGGGACTTTTGAAATTTATCACGTAATGTCCCTTTAAGAATTCAAATTCGACTATTCACCATCTAAAACCTGCCGAATTGTTGTTTTAGCCTATGAGGGACCCCCTACAATCAAATTGGGGGCAAATTTATCAAGGGTCAAATTGAAAATTAAAATTTAAAATTTGAATTTTGAGTTTATTTTAGTGTAATTCGACTAGGGAATAGTCCAAATTCGATCTGAGTTTAAAAAAACGTTGAAGTTCGAAATTTCAAAATTTATCATGTACTAAGAATTCTAATTTCACTAATTGTGATCCAAAACCTGCCAAATTTGTGTTTTAGCTTATGGGGGACCTCCTACTATCAATTTGGGGGCATGTTTATCAAGGGTCGAATTTTGAATTGAAAAAACTTCGAAATTCGAAATCACCGAAATTAAGTCGAAGTTTTTTTGGTCGAATAGGTAAATAATTTTAAAGAATAACTTTAAAATAAACACAAAATTCAACCCTTGATAAATCTGCCCCACTATGTTACCCTATTCCAATGTGAGAACATTATATGAACGCTAAAAGGCTTCCAATAGGGATTTATAAATATCATGTGAGATGTTTATAAAATATGTTAAGCACAAAGATGTGAAAATCTTTCCTGCTAACTTATATTTTTAAACTGATATGTGATACCAGATTTTTGCATTTGAATATTTTATCACTTAGCTGCAAACGGGTAACAATTCCTTATGCAAAGTATTACAGAATTTTAAATTTATAATGGCTTGCAAATCAGTTCATTGAACGCTGTGTGTGTATTTGTTTCTTTAGGAGAATTATACATAACAGTATATTTAATAACTATATTCATCTTTTAAAAAGGTTAGAAATTAAGCAATTTGAAATAAGAGCTGTTCTTGAAATCAAGGTTGACTGATTTAGATTAAATTAAAAAAAATCCTTATTTGCTTTTGAAAATTCAAGAAGTGTGTTGCTGCATATGGATACAATAACATGGGATCAATTTTAATTACATTTAGCTGACTCCATCACTCCATTCAGGCATTGCTTGCCTGTGATAGAAACACAATGATATACATAGTTACATAGTTAAATTGGGTTGAAAAAAGACAAAGTCCATCAAGTTCAACCCCTCCAAATGAAAACCCAGCATCCATACATACACCCCTCTCTACTTTTAATTAAATTCTATATACCCATACTAACTATAGAGCTTAGTATCACAATAGCCTTTGATATTATGTCTGTCCAAAAAATCATCCAAGCCATTCTTAAAGGCATTAACTGAATCAGCCATCACAACATCACCCGGCAGTGCATTCCACAACCTCACTGTCCTGACTGTGAAGAACCCCCTACGTTGCTTCAAATGAAAGTTCTTTTCTTCTAGTCTAAAGGGATGGCCTCTGGTACGGTGATCCACTTTATGGGTAAAAAGGTCCCCTGCCATTTGTCTATAATGTCCTCTAATGTACTTGTAAAGTGTAATCATGTCCCCTCGCAAGCACCTTTTTTCCAGAGAAAACAACCGCAACCTTGACAGTCTACCCTTATTTATTAGTGAACTTAAAAGTAAAGTCCCTTCCCAAATTTACAACAAAGCTATTATTTTTTTTTTCCCATGATGGAGTGGATTTCCTTATGTCAGAACAAAACTGCTAGTCAGATCTGTTTAGCTCAGTTCACAGTGCTTTTTGGTGCCTTTTTGTCTGCTCCTACCGTATGCCTTCCTGCTCAGGAAGCTCTTCACATTAAAGGCTGTATTTTTAAGGTTATGCCTACTAAAATCTATTGCCTGGAAAGCTGTGTATCTACGGATGTGTCTCAAGAGGGGATGTGAACAATCATCTGTTTCTCTGTGCATGGAGGTAGAAAAACCAGATCAAATAATAGTGTGGGAAAATGACAGCAAGGTTAGAAAACACTTGTAGTTGTCCGTCAGTGATGTTGCATTTCTACGCAGTCAGGGACATTTCCCAAGAGCTCACTTCAAGGGTAACAAAGGCCACAAGCTAAATTCAGTGTAAAAAAGAGAAATATTGATTGATGTTACTGTAGCTGTAGGCTATCTATTACAGTTATTGCAGGCATTATAATTCCAGTAAATTAGGGTCCAAGTGCTTTCACTTTTTTATTCTTATTTCCCTATCCATTTAATTTAAACCGTGGTACTTCATTCTTTCAATAATTTTCCATGACCTGAAGGATTCATCGATCTGCTTGCAATTATTTCACTCAATATTTCTTCCTCTTAGTGAAAAGGTATGCATCATCAGCAGTGCATTAATAAGGGGGAGCTGTGGTTTTCAATGATTAGATCTCTGTGTCTGTGGGATGTTACAAAAAAAACAGCTAATGGGACTGGGAAAATGCATGAATCATGTAGCTTCACATATTTTATATGTTGATGTTTTCTGTTACAAAAACATTAGTCAGATACTCTATAAACAAAATAAAGCCTCATTTACAGTCACAAGCATGTGCAAAGTTCAACGTTGACACAAGCAAAGGTGCAGAATTGAGTGTGCCTTGATACCAGTCTCAAAGATATTTGCACCCATACTGTATATTCTCCTAGTAACTTATATCCAGTGCCTGTGCACCCAGCCTGATTTGATGAATTACTTGCGATAATGCCCAGCATGGACGTGGTGGTAATTCTATGGTTCCACTTGTGGATTGCATCAATAGCCACTACTGATGGGTTACGTTAGATGCTAACGTGGATGGTGCCAGAAGTCACATGGGGCTCATTTATCAACACTGGGCAAATTTGCCCATGGGCAGTTATCCATAGCAACCAATCACTGATCAGCGTTTTAAAGCCAGCTGCAAGTAGAACAATGAATCCAACAATTTGATTGATTGTCACGAGTTACCATGGGCAAATTTGCCCAGTGTTGATAAATGACCCCTACTATCCCTACTTTGAAAGTGTTTGTTGCAGGGTTCACAAAATTAGAACACATATCGCTGCAATGTGGGCCATTTGCATCCAAAAAAATTGCACTTTACACTGCTTTCACAAATTATGTTTATAATGGTTTCTAAGTAACCATTTTGAATTTTAGATTTCGATTTTTACAAATAAATAAAAATAATGAAAACAAAAGTGCAAAAGTTACAGCATCTTAAGAGGGTGGCAACAGAGGGTAGATCCTCCCATGATTTTTGAAGTTCTATATCAGGATCTCAGAAGAATCTCAGATAATGTTCTTGCATTTCCTGATTACATTCCTTACAGTTGAAACCGACAGTTTAAACCTCTGAGATATATTTTTGTAGCCTTCCCCTAAACCATGATACTAAACAGTCTTTGTTTTAAGATCTTTTGAGAGTTACTTTAAGAATCCCATGTTGTCACTCTTTAGAGGAGAGTCAAACAGAAGCACAACTTGCAATTGGCCACCTTAAATACCTTTTCTCATGATTGGACACACCTGCCTATGAAGTTCAAGGCTTAATAAGCTAATCCAACCAATTTGGTGTTGCCAGTAATCAGTATTGAGCAGTTACATGCATTCAAATGAGCAAAATGTAAAGGTTACCCATATTTTTGCACAGCCAGTTTTTCACTTTTGATTTAATTTCATACAACTGAATACTGCTTCACTAAAAATCTTTGTTCAGAAAACACCCCTGGGAAATGAAAGACATACCACTGTTATCTTTTTTTTTGTTGCTGAGAGGGGTTCCCAAACTTTTTCATATGACTGTATATATATATATATATATATATATATATATATATATATATATATATATATATATATATATATATATATATATACATATATATATATATACATATATATATATATATATATATATATATATATATATATTTATATATATTTATATTTATATATATACACCCTTATATAATTTTTTAGGAGCTGCTTTAAAAATAAAGAACACCTAGAAGTGACTGGTTTTCTTTTAACTCGTGACCGCCAGTCCATATACATCAGCAATGAATACAGTAAAAGGATTCTCACAGGTATCATTATAAGCACAGCAGTGTCTGCCAGAACCCAGTAAATCTATACCCCAGATCTGAGATGGTTGGCAGTGCTATGCCCTACCAAGCGAAAAGAGAACTGTGCTAATGTGAATTTCAGAATTTCATTGACCTGGATCTCGTAAACTGAACCATCAGCCTACAAAGATCACAGAGAAAGCCTAATTAATTTTCCCTTTTTTATCTTGGTATTTTGTCTACCGCTGATTGGCACATTATGAATACTACAAGGTTTACAGAAAATAAATTGAACATCTGGAAATAAGCAGAACAGAATAAAAAGATAAAAGAAAAAAAGAAGGAAATAAATGAAAGACTAGTAATGGGAATCTATTGGAAAAACAGCTGTTTAACGTCAGTGTGTACACTGTTCCTTAACTGTATTCCAAAGCCTTTCTCTCTCTCTATGCTAAAAGCCATTCACTGATAAAAGCAGTGCATGTATTGATTTCCAGCTACTTAAAGAAGCAGATTCTGCAATTACCTTCCAAAAAGCACCAGCTAGATTTAACACCCTGAATGGCAACCAGCTTTATCATGGCTGTATATCCACTAAGCAGTTTTATTGCTAGCAATCAGTGTTAGATCTTTATTGGCAGTTGATCATTTTTACATCAGGTCTTTGTAGAAACATATGGCTTCACCTGTCACAAGCTGAAAATTACAAGCTGCGTTGGTAGCAATGCACTTTCCTGTTAATGCTTCGTTTGATATCATAGAACCTCACAAGAATGAAAGAGAGGTTAAGGATACCTGTGCATAAAGAACATATATAGTTACATAGTTACGTTGGGTTGAAAAAATACCAAAATCCATCAAGTTCAACCCCTCCAAATGAACCCAGTGCACATACACACACATTCACATGAACCTTTCCATATTCTCACATTAACTACATATACCAATATCTTTCTTAAAGTGGACCTGTCACCCAGACACAAAAAGCTGTACAATAAAAGTATTTTTCAAATTAAACATGAAATCCAATTTCTATTTTTTATTAAAGCATTCATAGCGGTTGTAAACTCTTTTAAAAATCTCAGCTGTCAATCAAATATTGTCTGCCCCTCCTCTACTTTCACTTTCCATTCAGCACTTACTAGATGTCACTGCTCTCCCCACATTCCCCACAATCTCTTAACCATTTCATTGTGTAGCCAGTGCATGGGGATGGACATCAGGCCTCCCATTCTGGTGCACAAACAAGATTCTGAGATGATACAAGGTTTGAATTAATGTGTCCACAAAATGGCTCCTGCCCGCTTGCTATAATTATGAATTCCCAGACTGATGGAAACAAGATTAAAATAATTTATATAGTGTAATTAAAGTTCATTTTGCTTGACTGATGTGATAAAATAGGAGTTTGAATAATTTTATTGAGTGACAGGTCCCCTTTAAAGACTGGAGCCCAAAACTGCACTGCATACTCAAGGTGAGATCTTAATAGGGACCTATACAAAAGCAAAAAATTATGTTTTCATCTCTTGAGTTAATGCCCTTTTTATGGACTTTATATGAACTTTATTTGCTTTAGTAGCCACAGAATGACACTGCTTGGAATTAGACAAGTTGTTATCTACAAAGACCCATAGATCTTTCTCAATTACGGAAATCCCCAACTGTACATATATATTATTTCTACCAAAACGAATAACTACAGTTGTACAGTATGGCTTACAACAGAAGGTTTGTTTACTAATTCTTAGGTTGATTCCAGAGGAGGTATGTTATGATAGCTCACTATTTTTTATTCTAGGGAGGCCACATGGCTTTTAGGTGGCATCCCTATTCCCTAACATCACCATGGGTTATTGGCTGTAAGAATCTAAAAAAAAGCTCATGTTTTATTAAGTATTATAGGTATATTTAACTTTAGGGGGAAAATGTAATAAAAGTTGCAAAGCGAATAACAATTTGCACAAATAAGAATACACATTTGTAATATTCTGCAATATTGCTTGAAGGTGGCGTAATTGTTTGGAGCAAACTTTTTCAGTAAGAATTTAGAAAAATATAATTATATTATTTATATGTGAAATATATACAATGTACATCAACCTGTGGTTGATCGAACCCCTCTTGAAGGTCTAACCTTCGGTCAGGGCTCCCTTAGCTCTTGACAAAGTTCTGTGTTTCAGCCACATTTCAAGAATATCTGACTCAGCAAATAGGTTTTCACCACTAATATCACCCTAACTGACTTTCATGCTGGCCATTTAGATTTACCTGGAAAAGCAATCTCACCAATGTTACCCTAACTGGCCTTCAGGCTGAGCCCCTCCCCCATCCTTGCTCCAAACCTCCCCCAACTTCCACTCCCTTCCATGGCCCTTGCAGCTAAACACAATCTAGATAGATATATAGATATACATTAATAGTTCATCTAATACAATTCCTATTTTAAATTTGTTTAAAACTGTCTCAACAAATCTGGCTGCTCAGAGCAAAATGTCAGTGTAAAAAAATAAACTTTCAGTACTGATGCCCTGTGAGTCTGTTTTTGCTATCTATCACCATGTATGTGCTATCAATGAACCTTACAGTCTAAAAAATGATTTATGCTTGAGATGCTAGAATTTACCACAAACACATCTACATGTTGTCTGATTTTTCCTTGTTCTTTTATAGTTAAACTCGAAAAAAACATTTGAAGAACATTTTCTGAATGGTGTGTTTTCTCAAGTCTGGAAGAATAAGAGCAAAAGTGTCTTGCTGTGCTAGTTGTCTTTAAGTAATGTCCATCAACATAAGGGATGCTTGCAACAAAATCTTTATCTGGCTCCCTGCAGTGCCTTTTTTATTCAAACTTCCTATTACCAATGTTACTGTGCCTTCCTGTTCCATGTAAGCAAAAGTAAAAAAAAGGGTCTAGTTTTATTGCGTGCAAAATTCTTCCTTCTTTCATGGTATTCTCTCTTTCATTTGCCCACCTCACACGGATTCTCACTAACAGACTGACTTCTAGGCTTCTGAATTCTTTTAATGGAATAAGTCCCTATTTTTGTTGCATTTTTATTGCACCTCTAATTTAAAAAAGTTTGTATTTTCAAGGTTTGTTTTGCATAACATTGTAAGCATTTATTGTAAATCTCAGTGGTGGTATCCCTTAACTGTATTGTTGAGGAGGAAATAAATTGAAGCTTTTTCCTAAATAAAATATTATGTATCTGGAACAATGTTCCTTTTTCTTAATGTTCCTTTTTCCTGTTTTTATTTGTCCTTTGTGACATACTAGGCTCATTTATAATTAAAGGTAATAATTCAGCAGTGACTGCAATAATTGTTTGCATCAATGGAGAATTAACATTTTAAAGGTCATTTACCAGACCCCATGCAGAAATGCAAGAGCACAAAGTGACACACGAGTGCACCCCATAGTGCACCATGTAGCAGATAATCTGGCACAAAATACAGAGCACAACATCACTTGGCACAAGCCAGCTCTGTCCATATCACCAAATCTATAATTTAAATTATAGTCCAGCATTACATCTATCTGCCATTTGCCCATTTTAATATGTAGACAGGTGTACCTTAATTAGAAGCTTCCCAGCACAACTAAATAGAGCTCATTTCATATTATTGCATGCTTTTGCAAAGATCATTTGAAATCTACCATATGACTTAAAATGGCAACAGGTAGTAGGACTTATCTATTAAAACAAGCTAAAATGTATTAAAAGGAGAGACATCAGAGCTCATTACAAACTCAAGCAATGGTTGCAATTAGTGATGGGCGAATTTGTGGCGAATTTCTACGTTTCGCCGCATTCAAAAGCGTGTCAGAAAAGCTACTTGCATCAAAACCATTGTGCGTCAACATTATTCGGACGCCCATTGACTTTAAAGCCAGCGTCAAAATTGACACCCTTGTCAAAATTCGCGTTTCGCAAATTTTGCTGGAAATTCACGAATTTTATGGCCCATCACAAGTTGCAATTTAGTTGCTCCACTTGCCCCAGAAAACTGTCACCTTTGCAGATAGAACAACCTTCTTGTGCTTTAAGGCTGATTATATAGTGAATAAAGTACCCCCTCTTGTAAAATATAAGGATATTATAAGTTACCGAGGAGTTTCATGACCATATAAAAACACGAGGCCGAATGCCGAGTGTTTTTATACAAGTCATGGAACTCCAAGGTAACTTCTAATATCCTCATATTTTGCAACTGTGGGTACTTTATTTATTATAATACACAAATTTCAGTGAGTCATGTGACAGAAATGACATCAGAACTCACTGTTTATAACTGATGACATCAGAACTCGCCGTTTATATAGTGAATAAAGTACCCCCTCTTGTAAAATATAAGGATATTATAAGTCACCGAGGAGTTTCATGACCATATAAAAACACGAGGCCGAAGGCCGAGTGTTTTTATACAGGTCATGGAACTCCGAGGTAACTTCTAATATCCTGGCATGTTGATGCAGTCTTCTCATAATGGATCAACCCTGATATGACCTTGTAAAATGAGTGGGTGGTATTGTGTATGACCAGCTGAAGAGGGTGGTATCACCTGCTCTGAAAACCAGATAAAATACATGGGCTCCTTGGGCACTTTGACATAACAGTAATGGTTTTGCTTGATCAGCCACAATGTAAATATAAATACAGCATCATACAGAAACCATCCATTTACATCATTTCTACAGTAAGCACATTACAATTAATCTAATTAACCAATTTTGGTTCAAAGAGTTTCTGAGACATCTCTTTATGTCCCATCCTCCCATAAGGGTTAAGTGTCTGTTACAAGAAAAAAAAATCACAATTTCCTGTGATGAAAGGTCAATCATCTTGTTGGTGATTTTATAAGCTAATTACCATTTACATCATAATGTAGTATTGCCCATGCCTTAGTAAATGTACAGCCATTCACTTGTAAGTGTTAGTGTTTAACTGCTCTTGTGGCTTGATGCAGGATAAAAGCAGGTGGCCAAGCACTTTGCCTTCTGTGAGCCACAACAGCAGGTCACTACAGGAATCAAATGCCACAGCTTCATATTGGACTGACTTGAAAAGGATAACAGCTGAGTAGTTTGACCATAAAACACATATGGCTTCACACGGCCTAGGAATGCTTTTCAGATTCTCTTTCAAATGTTTGCTTAATGGCAAGTAGAAGCAATCAGCTGAAAATATTTCAAGATGCTCCCTTCTTTAGAACACTTACCCTTTTCCTTACCACATTGCTGGTTGCAAGATTCAAATTGCACATGGTTTAATCTTCTGAAACCATACTTTAAAATAACGTTTATTATGATTTCCTTTTACTATATACAGAAGTGTAGGGTGTGATCTGTAAAATGTTTGCTTTCAGTCTTTGCATGCATGCCGTTCTTTAAAGTATCCTCCTGCAAAGAATTAAAAGAGTGAAATTCCTCATCAGCATTGGAGCAGCACCAGAAGTGTACAACACACACCCAGATGTCATCAAATGATAGCGTACATCACCAGCTCATGCCTGCAATTAAGCTGAAACATGGTACTTATACAAAGAGAGCAGTTTATTATTCATAGTAATCATTGTTCATAGGGAAGAATCTGCTATGATGTAAGTACTGTTCTGCAGACAACAGCATGTGGGCCATTATATGTGCTGTTCCATCCAGACTGATCATATCACACATTGGATAGAAATGCCCATCATGTTGCATTCCCATGGACTTGTTGCACATATTTATAGGTTGCAGGTATTTGAGGCAAATAATCAAGAAGCAGAATAATATAAATGGTTCTTAGCCTCCCCTTCTTAATTAACTGGGTCCTTGTACACTTTAGCACCTCTGAGATAGATAAAATGATGATAGATAGATAGATAGATAGATAGATAGATAGATAGATGATAGACAGACAGACAGACAGATAGATAGATAGATAGATAGATAGATAGATAGATAGATAATAGATAGATAGATAGATAATAGATAGATAGACTGATGATAGATAGATAGATAGATAGATAGATAGATAGATGATAGTTTGATGGATAGATAACTAGATTGATAGATAGATAGATAGATAATATATAGATAGATAATAGATAGTGATGGGCGAATTTGAGCCGTTTCGCTTCGCCGAAAAATTTGTGAATTTCCCGCTAAATTAGTGAAATGTTGAAAAATTTGCGAAACAGCGCCGGCGTCTCGTTTTTCGACGCTGGCATGTGTTTTTTCGCCAGTGAATTTTTGCGGGTGTTTTTTTGCCGCAAATTCACGCTAGCCGAATAAATTCACCCATCACTAATAATAGATAGAGAGAGAGAGAGAGAGAGAGAGAGTAAAGGTGGCCATACACGGGCCGATAAAAGCTGCCGACAGACCGTGTCGGCAGCTTATTCGCCCGTGTATGGGGGCCCCCGACGGGCTTCCCCGATCGAGATCTGGCCGAAAGTCGGCCAGATCTCGATCGGATGGGTTTAAAAACCCCGTCGGATCGCGGCCGCATCTGTTCATGGTTGCGGTCCCGCGATCCGACCGGCCGTTTGTGAATGGTAGGATCCGATCGTTGGGCCCTAGGGCCCACGATCGGATCTGCCCGATATTGCCCACCTCAAGGTGGGCATATCGGAGGGAGATCCGCTCGTTTGGCGACATCGCCAAACGAGCGGATCTATCCGTGTATGGCCACCTAGAGAGAGATGATAGATAGACAGACAGATGATAGATAGATAGATAGATAGATAGATAGATAGATAGATAGATAGATAGATAGATAGATAGATAGATAGATAGATAGATAGATAGATAGATAGATAGATCGGTCGATAGATAGATAGAGAGATAGATGTAGATAATAGACCAATGTTAGTTGCTTATTCCAGCAAGTATATTTATTTGCACATAAAAACAACTAGCGCTTACAGAAGGGAATTGTCATGCTGGTTGTTCAATGTCACTTTTTATAAGCATAACTAAAGGTAACTACATCACTGGGTTTTTTTATGATACAGTTGTTTTTATATAATCTCAGAGAGAATTATTTTTCCATGCTGATTTAGTTATTGATACAATACACATTACATACATTAATCGCTTTCCTACTATCTCATAAAGCATTTGTCTGGTTGTAAAACATGGAAGCTGTAATACAATAGTGGTAGAATAATAGCTAAGAGTAGCTAAAATCTGTACAATTGTTTTTTTTTATCTGTTAATTCTATTGGAGGAAGACACAAAGTACCAGCTCCCGTGTGTTCATTCCAAGTAAAGTAATCAGTAAAAGAATGGAGAAAATGATTTTTCCATCACTTGACTGACATCTGTAAGAATATTTACAGCACAACTTTCCCATTCTCCAAATTTGATAGTAGTCCTACAACAGAAAGAAAGGGGCAGGGGGGTGGAAGTACATTTCAAAGTCAAACCACCAACACATTTCTCTGTTTTCTGGCTGGACCTTTGTTGCTTCAGGTGTTGCAGGAAAAACAAATCTTTCATCTGGTTTGGTTCCTAATAGCTGCAATATAGGGAATCCATGCGCGCAGCTGATAGTGCCATTATAAGCAACGAGAAAAGCACCATTCATATATTGATGCACTCTCTGTAAAAAGGATTATGTTTCAATGTGTTTGAAGGACCTGAGAGCCCTTATTATTTTTGTTTGTAGAGACACTGTGGAGCAGATGAAAGCGGGCCAAACTGTGGTCTCTGCTAGCTGGTCACTGATTGCCTTTTTGTTCACTTGAAAAGCTTCCTGCTTGATTGATTTGAGATCTGAATCACTGTTTTTCCCCTTTTAGTCTATGTTTGCTGAATATCTGTTACCATACTCTCAGAGTGCCATTCAGGATATAGATAAACGCACCAAAAAGATCAATAGCGGGAATGTAGTCCTACTAGTGAAGTTTTGATAAGGAAAGTACCACATTGGAATAGAAGTATTTCTATAAAGGCTCCCCCAAAACACACATAAAATAGGATGTCAGAGGATTCAGAGGTTTGGAGCTGTCATTTGAAGGGATGTCATCATATGCTCCCCCTCTTTTTTTAATTATAAAGGGGTTTTGTATTATTTTCTGCCATTTTAGGGTCACACTGGACGATTTGTCGCCAACGTTTTTAAAAAGCAAATCACGGCGACATATCGCTCGTTTTGTCTCTGAACAAAAACAAATGAAAGACGCCAGCTCCTGTGCCCACAGCGCGTTTGTGAATCGCCTTTAGCTCCAAAACGCACTGAGACCCTTTTCCGAGCGATTTATCAGAAATAGCATGTACTTAGAAAAGCACTGAAATCTCCTAGACACGCACACACATACAGATAAGTAGCAGCAATTGTATTCAAATTACAATGCGAACGCAATGACGCAAGAACGCAAGACGCCAGGTTACAGCGGGAAGCACAAACCGTTTCCGGTTTGGGTGGAGCACGTACCGCACAGAGTAATGGGATACAAATCGCTCTGTGCCAATAGTCGCTGTGAATAGTCTGTTCAAAAAAGACGATCGTCTTGTCGCCGCGATTTACTTTTTTAAAACGTTGGCGACAAATCGTCCAGTGTGTCCCTACCATTAGAGGTTGAGATGTTACATAATAATACAGTTTGCATTTGTTCACTTTGCCTTAGCTAAGAGCAATTTTCAGTACAGCTTACTGATGGTGATTGCACCCCTGGACCAATGGGTTCCTAATTTATATTTAAAGGAAAACTATAACCCCAAACAATGTAGATCTCTATACAAACATGTTGCATAAAACAACTCATATGTAAAGCCCTGCTTTGTGTAAATAGACCATTTTTATAATAATATCCTTTTTTTAGGAATATGTGCCATTGGGTAATCCTAAATAGAAAATTGCTATAATAAGAAATAAGGGTCATCCCCTCGGATCCTAGGATTCACAGTGCACACAAACAAACCAAACACATTAGGTTCCACGATACAATTAACAGACAAAGTTCTGTCTTTTGCTTCAACACACAGTTAGAGCTGAAGTATTTCTGGTCAGGTGATCTTGATAATATCATAAAATGGGGGCTCAATGGAAAAGATTTAAAGGGGGCCATGTTTACTTACTATGTACTTTAAAATAAATATATATACCAGTTTGGTAAGATTCTTTAACATGTCACTTAATATGATATAAACTATCTGTTGCTTAAGTATTTATCGTTGGGGGTATAGTTTTCCTTTAACTACAAAAGGGTTTTGGGGAAGTTTAAAGGACACATTATAGGCCACCTTCCCTTCAAAGAGTAGGGTTAGGGTTACTCTCCAATTAACCAGGGACTAGTCCGATTGCCATTTTGGAGTGAGAAAGGAACTTTTTCCTCCCCTGAGGCAAAATGGAGAGGCTTCAGATGGAGTTTTCTTGCCTTCCTCTGGATCAACTGGCAGTTAGGCAGGTTAAAAAAAAGTTAAAAGGTTGAACTTGATGGACATGTGTCTTTTTTCAACCAAACTTACTATGTTACTATGTTAACTACGAGGTAAGGAAATGGGGCATCAAAAGCATGACCCCACATTTTGTTTAATTAACCTCACTCCTTGATTCAAAGTGATTGCATATTGAATAGGATTAGTCATTTCTTTCAAAATGCAATAAAAATAACCTTGCACTTTTCATATGCAGATTCCCATTGTGCAAGTGCAGAAAGGGAGTGTTCTGTTCACACAACATACCCCCTTGCTGCCACCTAAGTCGTATTTCCCATTAAAGATTATAAACAGAAAGAAATGTTTCCACTGTTAAATTCATATTAGGAAATGTTAATTTTTGAAATTAGTTTCAAGTTGATCATCCTCGTTATCATTCTGCATTCACCCCAGGTTCTGTCAGTGATAATGACAAAACAGTTAATGCAAGTTGTTGTCTAAAGTAGAATTGTTGGGCAAGACATCTAATATAACCTTATAAAAATACTGCATATACCTTTCAGTTGCAAGGGATATAAACTTTGGGCTTCCAGCAGTTGCAAAGCTTACGGCGGTACACAAAATAATTGAAACACCTGATTAAATGGCACATGAATTTTAAACTAAATCTCTATTAATGTTTGTGAGAAGTAATATATTTTTGTGGAAACCTACTCCTACTAAGGGACTTAGAGGCAATCTGGGAACATCCCAGGCCTTGGAATTATACTTTGTATATTATGACAACAGGCAGCTCTCCATCTCTGTCTCCTGCAAACTGAAACACCTCCTGTTCCATGTCCACCTTCAATCTTACCTAAATGGTAAAGCACACATTGCTCTATTCTTCAATTTCACTGTGGCAGACTTATTGATGATCTTAATAGATCATATCTAGTTATATAAGTATATACAGTAGTTCTTTAGTTAATATTGATATTCATGCTCCATAGACTTCTTTGCATGATATCATTATTTTAATTGAAATCGGCCCTCGGTCATGTTATATAAGAAATAATCGTCCCACTACATGTAATAAATTGGACTGCACTGAACTAGGATATAGTAGGCCGTGGCTGTAGACAACTACCTGGTAGTATTCAGGTGTCTACTTTTCTCATAATACTCACTAAACAGATTAAACAGTTTTGTCTGTGACTCATTGTGCTTCTTTATTTCCCTCTATTATGCATTGCTATGCACAATGAGACTTTCTCCCGCTCTACCTTATCTGTCCTAGGTTTTTTCTTTGATCTGCTGTGGTTTCTGCTCTGTTGCCCTCTATACATTTCTGACAATAAACATGACATGTACCTAGCTAGTAGTGAAACTACACATTGTTTTCTGAAGGCTAGGACAAGTCAGAATTTGCTGTTCTGTTGTTGCCCACTGATAACATTATCTGGTACATCACCTGACTTTGTAGAGCCCTACTCTTTCATTCCTTTCACCCTTCCACTAGGCATGCAAAGACAGATCCTTCATGCTTTCTGAGGATGCTTCTTCTCTGTCCTGATAACATCCGCTTCTTGAAGACTGCCATCACTCATTGCTTACCCCCCCCCCCCAACATTCTTTGTTGCTTCACATTTTGCTGGCAATTTAATGTCTGCTGTGTCATAGTGGTTTCTAACTACTACCTTCTGCCCTGTCAAAACCTGCTTTTATCATTGCCCAGACTTATCATTTAACTCCTCTCTGGTCCATTAGATCCTCAAAATACATTAAAGTTCTTATAGAATTACTACAACATAGTTTACCCATGTAAACCTTTATTTTTACCATATGCCTCCTATGCAATGTCCCTGTCTTGTCGGCCTCTGTTCTACTGCATCTCCCACAACCCTTTAAAACAACTATCACTGCAGAACTACATACACGAAATTGGTGATAGTAACAAATATATCAAACTGAGGTTGAAAAAAAGACACACTTCCAAAAAGTTCCCACTGTACAACCAAGTGCCCAAAAAAATAACTTTGCACCAGGATGAATGTAAATTGCTGCATGTAAAGCAGTTATCTCTGGTAAAATGTAGCATAAGGCATTTTTGAGTGATTAGGCAAGTTACATGTAGCAATTTTCATTGATCCTGGTGGAAAGGTATTTTCTGACAAACTGTTACTCACCAGGGAGACCCATTTCTCATTGGAGACAAAGCACCCATATGCCATCACCAGTGCCGCCATTAGAAATTACGGGGCCCCGTACAGCAACATTTTTGGGGCCCCCTGCCTGCCCACCCCAGCCCCCAGGCTCCGCCCAGATCCCGCCCACTCCACCCAACAGCTTGTCAGGCAGTAGATAAGGACTGACCACTGGGCAGCAAATGAGCACTAATCAGCTGGCAAACTGGGGCAGGTTTAAAACAATATGTTGACAGATGCCAAAACATGCCACAGCCCCATAATAAAAGCATAATGGGAAGTGGCGTGTTAAATATCAGACAACAAAGGTCCCTAGTGCCAAGTTATGGAGTGGCCACAGCACCAGCACATCACTTAAAGAGCCATTAGGCACATTTCCTATCAATCCCCTGAAGGAGACTGTCTTGGTGGGTGAATATATATTAAACCAAAACATTCCACTGGGAACAATACAATAGATTATGAATAAACACAAAAAGAGTGTTAAGAGACAAGAGGATGGAGGTCTCTGCCCCAGAGAGCTTGCAATCTAAGTGGGCAGGGTAGACATTTAAGCAGAATTCTGTGCCCCAGAGCTGCCACCATTCAAGACAGAAAAAGATAGTAGGTTTGTAAATATGCTGAATGACAACTTTTTATTCCAGCTCATTCAAGAACCTACTAGGAATAACTCTCTTTTGGACCTTGTAATAACTAACAATACTGAACTCATCTCTAACATTTGTGTGGTTGAGCATTTAGGGAATAGTGATCATAACATGGTCTCCTTTGAGATTCTGTTGCAGAACCAATTCTATAAGGGAGTAACTAAAACACTAAATTTCAGACGTGCAAACTTTGACAGTATAAGGGCATCTCTGCAACATATTAAGTGGGAAATGCTTTTCACAGGGTTAAACACAGAACAAAAATGGGAAGTCTTTAAAACGCTGCTTAATAAATATACTTGTCAGTATATTCCACTTGTAAGCAAGGAACGTCGTTGCAAAGCAAAACCTTTTTGGTTCAATAGAAGCGTTGGTGTTGAGGTGGGTAAGAAAAGACGTGCTTTTAAGGCTTTCAAGTTAGCTGGTACAGCCGAAACATTTATAAGGTACAAGGAGGCCAATAAATCATGCAAAGAAGCTATAAGGCAAGCTAAAATTGCTATAGAAAAGGATATTGCAGCAAGCAGTAAAAAAAATCCAAAATTATTTTTTAAATATGTTAATAGTAAAAAAAATGAAGCAGGAAGGGGTGGGACCCTTACTATCAGAGGGGGGTCAGCTGGTTGATGAAAACAAAATAAAAGCGCAGATTCTGAACTCATATTTTTCATCTGTCTACACAAATGAGGAACCAGTAAATGAAGGTTTCCTTCTTAACAGTCCCAATTCTAGTAATACAACTAATGATGCATGGTTCACACATGAAGAAATTCAAAAGAGACTAGAACATGTTAAGATTAACAAAGGTCCAGGGCCAGATGGTATTCATCCCAGGGTAATTAGCGAGCTTAGCTCTGTGATTGCCAAACCTCTTTACTTAATTTTTCAGGATTCATTGAGATCTGGCATAGTGCCAAGAGACTGGTGAATTGCTAATGTGGTGCCTCTATTCAAAAAAGGATCCCGTTCTCAGCCTCAAAACTATAGGCCAGTTAGTCTGACATCAGTGGTAGGAAAGCTTTTCGTAGGGTTAATAAAGGATAAGATACTGGACTTCATAGCAAATCATAATACAATGAGTTTGTGCCAACATGGTTTTATGTGTAATAGATCTTGCCAAGAAATTACCAGCAGCACACTGTTAGTCTTGCATAAGTGCTCAAGTGCAGATTTATTGTGTAGCCCATAGCATACAGAGGCAACGTTTCGGACCTCCCAGGCCCTTGGGGGCTTGACAAAGGACCTGGGAGGTCCGAAACGTTGCCTCTGTATGCTATGGGCTACACAATAAATCTGCACTTGAGCACTTATGCAAGACTAACAGTGTGCTGCTGGTAATTTCTTGGAGTATTGATGTGACCCTTTGACAGGATTGGGGTCTTCCGGTTCAGCACCTGGCACAGCAACTGTGAGACGAGTTGGGAGGTGAGCGCTCCATATTTGTGACTAATAGATCTTGCCAGACTAACTTAATTTCTTTTTATGAGAATGTAAGTAGAGACCTCGATTCTGGGATGGCAGTGGATGTGATTTACTTAGACTTTGCTAAAGCATTTGATACAGTGCCACACAAAAGGTTACTGGTTAAATTAAGGAATGTTGGCCTGGAACATAGTATTTGTACCTGGATAGAGAACTGGCTAAAAGATAGACTGCAAAGAGTGGTGGTAAATGGAACATTTTCTAATTCGACCAGTGTTGTTAGTGGAGTACCGCAGGGCTCTGTACTAGGTCCCTTGCTTTTCAACTTGTTTATTAATGACCTGGAGGTGGGCATTGAAAGTACTGTTTCTATTTTTGCAGATGATACTAAATTGTACAGAACTATAGGTTCCATGCAGGATGCTGCCACTTTGCAGAGTGATTTGTCTAAACTGGAAAACTGGGCCGCAAACTGGAAAATGAGGTTCAATGTTGATAAATGCAAAGTTATGCACTTTGGGAAAAATAATATAAATGCAAGTTATACACTAAATGGCAGTGCGTTGGGAGTATCCTTAAATGAGAAGGATCTAGGGGACTTTGTAGATAACACGTTGTCTAATTCTGGGCAGTGTCATTCTGTGGCTACTAAAGCAAATAAAGTTCTGTCTTGCATAAAAAAGGGCATTAACTCAAGGGAAACATAATTATGCCTCTTTATAGGTCCTTGGTGAGGCCTCATCTGGAGTATGCAGTTCAGTTTTGGACTCCAGTCCTTAAGAGGGATATAAATGAGCTGGAGAGAGTGCAGAGACGTGCAACTAAATTGGTTAGAGGGACGGAAGACTTAAATTATGAGGGTAGACTGTCAAGGTTGGGGTTGTTTTCTCTGGAAAAAAGGCGCTTGCGAGGGGACATGATTACACTTTACAAGTACATTAGAGGCATTATAGACAAATGGCAGGGGACCTTTTTACCCATAAAGTGGATCACCGTACCAGAGGCCACCCCTTTAGACTAGAAGAAAAGAACTTTCATTTGAAGCAACGTAGGGGGTTCTTCACAGTCAGGACAGTGAGGTTGTGGAATGCACTGCCGGGTGCTGTTGTGATGGCTGATTCAGTTAATTCCTTTAAGAATGGCTTGGATGATTTTTTGGACAGACATAATATCAAAGGCTATTGTGATACTAAGCTCTATAGTTAGTATAGGTATGGGTATATAGAATTTAATTAAAAGTAGGGAGGGGTGTATGTATGGATGCTGGGTTTTCATTTGGAGTGGTTGAACTTGATGGACTTTGTCTTTTTTCTACCCAATTTAACTATGTAACTATGTAACTGTGTGTGTACCTCAATGCCAGGCCTTCAAAAGTCAGAGAGCAAGCCAACATTATCTCTATAGTCAGTGATTCATCCTTCCAGTCACGTCTTTGTCACTTTGTAAACTTTTGTCTGAGTGTTAAATATGTTCTACAGCTACTGCTCTCCCACCTACGACACGCTACTGTAGTTACTTCCTAAACTACAATTCCAGGCAGCACAGCCTGCTGAAAACACCGGGAGCTCACCAACAGCTGCTGCTCCGCAGGTTGAAGAGCATTGCTTAAGGGGAGCGCATCAGTAAGTAGTAACTAAAGGAAACTTGTTGCGCATATTATAATAAAAATCCCCCCACAAAGTGAGAGAGCCCATGTCCGCGCCGTGAAGTAGGGATGAGCGAGCCCATTACCTGTGGTGCGCTGGAAGGAATCGATTGTGACACGGGCTTGGAATTCACAGGACAAGGTGCAATGCCTCTTGCTCCCTCACTTACCTCTCCAGCTCTCTCTTATTTGTTCGCTCAGTCCCCCACATCCCAGAAGAAGCCAAAACATTCCGATCAATTCCGTAGATGGTCGATCTCCAGTGGGCACAGGGAGGCGAGCTTAGAAATTCTAGCGAATGTTTTCAGAAGCACTGACAGGCCCCCCCTTCAGGCCCGGCCCGGGACACTCATACCCCCTGTCCCCCCCTGAAGGTGGCCCTGGCCATCACCATAAGATCCGAAGGATCTAATGAAGGTAAAACATTGTAAAATGTATTGTATGTTCTCCTTGTATATTTATACAATTTTCAAATCTCATAAGCATTAAGCACCTTTTCTCCAATGTAAACAGGGCTAAAATGGCTTTATAACATTCTACACACTATGCACTTCTTAAGACTTTCTCTATTATTAATATGCCTTTTGAGCACTGGAGACCTAAACAATAATGAATGTTCTAAATAGTGCATTACTTATGATTTGTCCTTCATAAAGCATTACTGATGACTACTTCTAAAGTCATTATCCAGAACATAATCTTGAATGTAATCTCTTAACAAACATCTCACTGCAGATGTCAAATTTACAGGCCTACAGGCCTGTGACATCAACCCATGTATGAGGGTAGTCTCAGCTTGGTATACATGATAGAATAGTAGACACAAGTAGGTAAAACAGGTCTAGTTAATGACGCTCTTTCTTAGTTATTTCTCCTTAAGATTATTGATGCATGAAGTTTTATGTGCAGATATAATATAGGCCCAAGTCTATTTCATCTTTTTAGTTATTTTGCATTCCTATACTGTACTATTTGAACTTCTAGCAGCCAAATATGACTTGTAAACTGTTCTACCTGATCATTGGGATGAAACATAGGATCGTACAGTCACACATGGACAAAATACTTAATCCAGGCATGTCAAACCTGAATGACACAGTAAGTCAAAAATTTGTAATCTCGCCATTTATAACTTGGTGCTAGACCAGTACCTCAGCTGCTAAAAAAACATAAAATGGCTCTCTAGAATGAACATTTTCAGAAGTTGAGACCACATTCAACTGAGAATAAAAAAGGGCAGTGAACTGTAGGACAGAAAGGGCACAAATCTCTGGCCTACTCCAGTCAGATAGCCCACAGATTAAATGATAGTTTCACACAATGATTTCTTGGATTAATTAGCTACTGCAGCTTCCTGTTGGATGATATTCAATGATATCCTTTTATACAATAGGTAAATGACAATTTTTTCAGCATAAAGAATCGTATTACTGTATATGGCAGTCAAGTAATGATAAATGTCAAACATACAGAGAATAAGCCTGCCAATTTCTTCAAAAACAAAATTTGCCGACCAATGATCAATGTAGGACCAAATTTAATAATCTTCAAAAAAGAGCACTCAAAAAGTAAGGTTATATTATGTATGGAACACACTGCATGGCTCCAGGTAAATTAATAACAGTATAGCTAAGAATGGAGATATTAGCATGTCACATCCCTTAGTTATCTACTTCTAAAATATGTTCATAATTAGATGTGGTCGTATTCTAACCTTGTCCTAATGAGGCTTCGCTCATTTGTAAGAGCAGTTTATTGTGTTTTAATAAAACCTCTTGATTCAGTAACAGTAATAAAGTTAAGGAGGAGGGAGAAGAAACCTGAAAGAACTTCGGACAGCAGGGAGTATATTCTAGGTCAGGTCCCTGCAGGATGCCCCTAACTAAACTTTGTGTTAGAGCTGTCACATGTATTAACTTCTATCCCATTAAACCTCCAATAGGCTAGCCTAGCTTTAACTAATGAAGCGGCATATCACCTCTGCTTGGCCTCTTCTATCTCTCCCTTTCACATATAAGAATAGCATACAAAAGTTCACAGAGGAATCATACAGGGGGGTTGTTTCTTTTAAGTTTCTTTTAACTTGACTAGAAGTCACAGTCTTTTGCTTTCATAATAATATATTTCTTCAGCTTGTTAATTTTCTCTATTCATTTTCTAATTTCTTGCTTTCACCAAAGGCTCATTAAGAAGTTGTGTTTTTCTTTAATGTGTATTATAATGATATGCATTTAATATTAGATCCGTGAGAGAGAACTAATGACAAAAATGTGTTAATGCTGAAGTACTTAAAGGAGAACTAAACCTTAAAAGTGAATATGGCTAAAAATACCATATTTTATATACTGAACTTATTGCACCAGCCTAAAGTTTCACCTTCTCAATAGCATCAATGATCCAGGACTTCAAACTTGTCACAGAGGGTCACCATCTTGGAAAGTGTCTGCAACACTCACATGCTCAGTGGGCTCTGAGCAGCTGCTGAGAAGCAAAACTTAGGGGTCATCAGAAATTATCAAGCAGAAAATAAGCTGAAGCTACAGGGCTGATTATTAAATTCTGATGCTAGTTGCACTTGTTTCTGTGCTGCCAAGTTGTGATTATCTGTATTAATTACTAATCAGCCTTATATTGTGAGATTTACAGTATATATTCTATGTGTACTGTATATTGTGCTTCAGTGCCTAAGCTCAGTAAAGGTGGCAATAGACGTAGAGATCCCCTCATTTGGCGATGTCGCCAAACAAGTGGTTCTCCCCCCGATATGCTCACGTTGAAGTGGGCAATATCGGGCTGATCTGATCGTGGGCCCTAGGGCCCAGCAATCGGATCATAATGCATCCGATACGGGTGGTCGGATGGTGGGGCCGCATACATGTACAGATGCAGCCGTGATCCGACGGGATTTTTTAACCTGCCTGATTGAGATCTGGCCAGGTATCGTTCGGGGAAGCCCATCGGATGGCCCCACACAAGGGCCAATAAACTGCCGACTCGGCCTGTCGGCAGCTTTTATTGGCCGGTGTATGGTGGCCTTAAGTGAAAGCAGCATAGAGAATTTGCAGTGAATCACATGCCTGGATTTGTGGAAAGGCCACAAAGGCCCAGGGCCTAGGGTGGCAGAAATTTATGGGGGCGGTATTCCACCCAACCACACCCACATTGGTTTGGAAGCACTGTGTGGTGTTAATACAAATGGCCTGTAGATGTCACTGTGCTCAGACTTATACTGTGCATACTTTCTGACAGCTTAAAAAATGAAAGTAACTGTTGTATAATGGCTGCATGAGTCTCTGCTAATAAAGCACTGTTATACTCTACTCATCCTCGGCTACCCAAAACATAACACACTGTGATTTGCAGTTTTTTTTCAAATTTCCTGTGCACCAATCCCCAGTACTCTGAACCCGATGCTGAAAATTTGCGCATTTGCACAAAGGTAGAGAAAGAAACAGGGTCGATGAACGGCAGCAGGCCTAGCGGCGTCTTCTATGTGAATCCGGCCCTGGTGAATCAGCAAAAAGAAGATGTGGAGCTACTGGGGCATCTTTGGAGACACAGATCTGTACTGATAAAGGACTTGTGGTTGCCTTGGGCTGGGACAAAAGCCAAAAAATAATGTACAACATTTCTAGCCTACTTCTTTACTTAAGCTTTAGTTTTCCTTCAATGCTAGAACACTTTCTCAAAATGTGAGAATTCACCCACTTTCTATTGCTTCCTAAGGGGTTTTTAGTATCATATTTGTCAAATGGTGAATTCATCTAATGAGAAATACACTTCTAAAAATCCCATAGGAATGACTAGAAGGTGTGTGAATTTTCAGTGAAGAGCTTTAATCTCACATTTGGAGAATTCTGCCCCTAAATGGCATTCTATATAGCATCAACATAGCTAAAACTTGCGTCTCTTGTGTTTTTTTTAGATACCATTTTAAAGGAGGATATTGACCAATACTGATTTTTAAATTCTTGCCTGGTTAAGACAATCTGGCCTAGATTTATCAAACAGTTGGAGGCTCTTAAGTTACTACATCATTCAATAGAGATTAATTGTCAAAATGTCTAAAAGTCTCTTGTATTTTCCAAAGACTCATGGGGTCACATATGTTTAAATATCCTGTATGCCTCCACTAAATTCTTTCATTGATGGAGAATCTTTAATACTTGAGGATTTTATGTATAGATCCTTGGGGATAGCATCTGCTGCTATGAAGGTTTTCACAGTGGGACCTTAGTTTCCTCGTGTATGAAAATGCATACTCTTGGCAGGGTTTCTTACATAATTTCAGACTGTCATCATACAACTGTGTCCTTCAGAATGTGGTTTAACGAAAAATGACTTCTTCAAAATATTTTCTGTATACATTATATGTAATGTACATACATGTTACATTTGATAGAAATATTTACAGTTCAGTGATCTTTCTTTTCAGTTTACTTTCCGATTGATTGTTTAGTCATCGCATAAATAGAAAGCTGAAAAATAGGGGTTCAGTTACACTTATAGAGTTGCATTCTTATAGAAATAGGAGAATATTGATAAAGCTAAGTAAAACATTTATAGTATTTTTGAGATTCTGCACGTCTTTTAAACTTGCAAGGAAACTGGTATTTTCTAGTTCAGGTACCCATATATTTTAATCAGCTTCGCCAACTCCTAGAATTATGTTAGTCAGTGTAGTGTGAGAAAGATTTCCATGACATACAGGTTTTCTAATTTAATTTTATGTTAGACCTTCATACTGCTCATACAACAGCAACATAACAATCAAAAATGTTATACCAAAAGCATATAAAGATAAATACATAATCATCCTTACAACTAAAAAATGTACTCTCTTGCTTTGTTGCTTTAGAATGATTACATTCAATATTTTTGAGAAAAACATTCACAATCTAGCTTTCTTATAATGCAGGGTGATGGTTTGTTATTTTGCTGTAAGGCTTATTAGTGACGCAGAGGAGAGATGTGAAACACTTCTTTTTAAAACAAGAAAATTATTTTAAAGGCTTTACATCATTCACATCACGTTTTTTTACTGTTGGTTTAGTAACATGTTTTCACTCTCAAGATGTTTGTTATCTTTACTCATACATCAATAATTTCATCTTTCAGCAAATATCCGATAATATATCTTCAGTGTGAATGGAAGTTAACTGTCAGAGAAACTTGTTACCCTTCAGCTATCACTATTCTTGCCATCTGTTGATGGACAATTAGCACTAAAATCAGGGCTACTTTAAACAATCAGCTTTAGCCAATGGAATTGCTGCTTCTTCACGGAGCCACTTCTTGTCTGGGAATGCACATCTTTTGATCAGTAAAAAGAGGGGAGATGTGTGATATAAAAGAAGGCTACATGATCCCTCACATATCTGTTTGACTTTTCAATAGCCATAATTCACATCTACAGTACCTAATTTACATAGTAAGTTAGCCCAAAATAAATTAATGAGGAAGGTAAACAAAACAATACAAACAATCATTTTATCCTCCGGAAGCAAATGAATCCTTCTTAGCCCCAAAATGGCAGTCTGTTTGCTTCCTGGGTTAATTATTGATAGTTATTATTTGTCACAAAAGGGCAACATATATACCATAACAGAACATGATATAATGTATGTCCTATGATTCATCGATATAATTATTTTATTAGAAAATATGTCCTTAAAATACAGTTAGAAAAAAGTTGCCTTGATAACTATATAGAAGCAGTAAGCCCATGTTTGAAACCCATAAAAACATTACAGATATTTGCAATGCTAAAAAAAGATTATTAGTCTTAAAGGAACAGTAACACCAAAAAATGAAAGGGTTTTAAAGTAATGACAATATAATGTACTATTGTGCTGTACAGTACTGTTAAAACTGTTGTGTTTGTTTCAGGTACTCTACAATAGTTTATATAAACAAAGCTGATTTGTAGCCATGGGGGAAGCCATGCAAATCTGAAAAAAGAGAAAAAGCACAGGATACACAGCAGATAACAGATAAGGTCTGTAGTATACAATTTGATTCTTCAGAACATATCTGTTATCTGCTGTGTATCCTGTGCTTGAATGGCTGCCTCTGTGCTACACAGCAGCTTGTCTATATAAATTATAGTTGTTTTACTGAAGCAAACACACCAGTTTTACCAGTGCAGGGCAACAGTGGATTATATTGTCAATCATTTAAAACATTTTTGATGTTACTGTAACTTTAAATAAAATATGGTCTCTAAACACTCTTTTCCCCATAAATATTAATGGAACTTTGCATAGGTAGATCTGCACAATGAGCACTTTTGTTTGCACATATTCTTTTGCATGTGACCTACCACCATGCAGAACCAGTTAATACTCCATAATCTCCAGTTTAACATCAGCTTCTGAAGCCCAAATTGACATCCAAAATGGTAAAACTCTATCTTCGTTTTGCCACTCTTAATTTTAATGGAGTAGCTTATAGTCATTGGAGTACCATTATTTTACTCTATAAGAAAATCTGTATATGATTTTATTCTTTTCAAAATGAGTAAATGATTGCTATATTTTTTAGTGATTGACTTGCTTTTGGTAGTTGAAGTATTAAGCATTGTTCTGAGAGTATCCAGGAGCTCTCTCACGAGGCCTGCTTGCATCCACCAGATGTCTCACCCTCCACCATACCTTTAAAAGAGCTGTGCTCAATCAAGCAAAAATGCAAAAAGTCATGCATTCAGCAGTAAGCCAAAGGCCAGGGACCCCCTGCCGGACACTCCACAAGGCAAATCTTAATAATAAAAAAAGCTAAATACACCACCCATGTGAAATAGGATATTGCATACAAATTAATTCAAATTCTATAGTAGAAGGAACACTATAGAAAGAAATGCAGTGCAGGAAAAATGTTTCTATCTAGGAAAAACTGTTCTAAAAACTACAGCTGGACTAAATAGTAGGTTGGGATCTGTGTGTAAAGCGCACACATGGGGGCAGGACAACATGGCTTATGAACAATTGAGAGGTTCTGGAACCATGATAATTTCTTAAAATGCACCATGCAATTAAACATTTTTTGTATTTCTTAATTTTTGTAGACAGATAGATCGATGATAGATAGATATCAAGGTTATTTATAGTGAATGATTTCTATCTGCATTTGTCCAGTTCTAAAATGTTCTCTTACTATCTCATTATCTCACTGACGTAGCTCAACAGCTAGATCTAAAATGTTTTGGCATCTCTCTGATGTTCCTGGAACTAAATGAAAGATTATATAATAATTTTTGGCAACTATGTAATGACACCAAACTCTGTTGCTGGTGCTGCTGGGGCAACTAAGTCCAATTACCCTGTCTGCTCTTTCAAACCTCCAAAAGTCAATATTTTAGCCAATTCCCATGTGCAGTGTTATGTAGAGTTGGTAGTACTAAGAGAATAAAAAAATATTTTTATTTGTATGTAATCATTAGGTAATAATTTTATTTGAGGTTATTTGAAACAACATTGTATGTAGTGATTTGATTAATTAACATCAGTGCCATCATTTATAGGGAACCCAATCAATTTTGCATTAGTCAGTCATTTTGGGGGATTTATCAAATGACTTATACATGCAATTTCTACACTAAATGCTTCTTTTATGTATGGGGTAAAATGAGTTCTAAGTACTGACTCATTATTGTATCTCATTTTTAGGAACAGGCAATGCGGAAATGATTTTATCTGACCAAAACAAGACCCCAAGAGGGCCAAACAAGGAATGTAGTTTGGGTCTAATTCTTGGGCCACTGGTTTTCAATAAGAGAAATCTTCTTTGTAAACAGTGTCTTTCATTAAGTATGGTGGATTTAAAACTGCAAGTTTTGAGTTAAAATTTAGTTGAAAGCCTCTTCTGACCAGATTAACTCTGTTGTATACCATGCAGAAGCTGGATTAACCCCTGAGAAACTCCCCATTGTTCCTCTTCATTACATTTATCCCTCTGTCTCCTATTATCTTTCCCTTTCAGTGGACAAAATGGTACAAAGTTTAATCCTTGATTAGTTCTTGAACTGGGGGCTTTGTTTGGCCTTCATCTATGAGAGTTGATTCTGATTTTAAAACAAACAAGCTGTCGGAATAAATAACTTTCCAACCCCTTAATCAAAAGTGCAAATAGTCAAGCTTTGTAGTCTCATAGCACAGAAAGTAATATGACATCACCCAGATGAGTCAATTCATTTTATTTTTCAGCTGAAAATTTTAGAGTGACTTCACCCCCTCTTCCTTCCATTACAAACATGGTACAGCTTGATAATTACAAGTCCAAAATAAATCTGTATTTTCTGATAATTACATGAATATTGAATGTTTTGCCAAAGTCTACATGAACAGGAAACACTAGCAGTTAAATAAATCAGCAATGATGTGGCAGAATCTGACACAGAAACCATGTTGCTTGGCCAGCGGGAGCCCAATCTACATAATTTAATCTGTAAGAAGAAAAAAAAAATATAATGTGTGTGTGTAAACTGTATATACATCCAGTATATAAAAAGGCCAAGAACACCGAGATCAATGCTTGAACTTTGTGAATTCAAAAAAACATTTATATATTTCCAATATTTTAGGATTTTTTTTATAGTAACAGAAAATGTAATTCTAAGCAACCTTTATATTTTAACTTTTATATTTTTAACCTTTTATACATTTATTACACATTTTCAGCAGTTTTAAAATATGTAATTTTAATTGAATTGAAAGATGTGTCTGTCTGTTTCTATTCTGTGCACTGCTAGTTTTGACTCTTTAAACAATGTAGCAGTAGCCATCTGATCATCAGACCTGCAGAAAGTGATAAATAAATAAATACAACTTGTTTTATAATAGCAAAACATATTTTTCTTACTATATTACTATGTTGCTTCCTATGAGCTGTATAAGCCATTTAAAAAAATTAAAAAATGATTGTATCTCCAGTGCATTCCCAGTGTTTTTGAACCAATGTGGGTGTGGTTGGGCAGCATGACGCCCCCCTAAAATCCTGTCGCCTTAGGCCCAGGCCTAGGTGGCCTTTCCACAAATCTGGGCCTGTGTACACTGCAATTCCCACCTCTATCCTAATGTCAATGATAAAACGTAACCTTTATAATTTCAAATAATTTTATTTCAAATATTTAACTATAAACTTACTTAGCCGCTGAAGGCCTCAAAGAATTGTACCCAATAGCGAGGGGCCTGCCTGCTGTCCTTACTAGGCGCGGCTTTCCTTCATAACGCATGCAATTTAAAAGGAGACTTACACGACTGCAGGCTTTACCTGTCCCTTAAAGGAGAACTAAACCCTAAAAATGAATATGGCTAAAAATGCTATATTTTATACTCCGAACTTATTGCACCAGCCTAAAGTTTCAGCTTCTCAATAGCAGCAATGATCCAGGACTTCAAACTTATCACAGGGGGTCACCATCTTGGAAAGTGTCTGCGACACTCACATGCTCAGTGAGCTCTGAGCAGCTGTTGAGAAGCTAAGCTTAGGGGTCAACGCTAATTATCAAAGCAGAAAATGAGGTTGGCCTGTAATATAAGCTGATAGTACAGGGCTGATTATTAAATTCTGATGCTAGTTGCAATGGATTCTGTGTTGCCATGTAGTAATCATCTGTATTAATTACTAATCAGCCTTGTATTGTGACATTTCTATTCTATGTGTACTGTATATTGTGAGTGGGTCCCTAAGTGACAGCAGCACAGAACATGTGCAGTGAATCAGTAGAAAAGAAGATCGGGAGCTACTGGGGCATCTTTGGAGACACAGATCTTTCCTGCTAAAGTGCTGTAGTTGCTCTTTGGACTGGTAGAGAAACACAAAACATAATGTACAGCTGCAGTACAAAACTGCAGCAATATGAAATATGTAGAAAAAAAAGGGTATGGAGGGCAAATTATAAGTTCCTTATGAATTATGCTTTGTACAAGCTGGCAAGTTCTGATTGGTTGTTTCTGGTAACTGCAGTAGAGAAAGTACCCAAAAGCCCATAGATCCTTGAAATAGGTCATGTAAAATAAAGAGAAAAGCAGATATAGTTTTTCTCTACTAAGGATAATATTTGAAGTTTTTTAAAGGGATTCTGTCATGATTTTTATGGTTTACTTTTTATTTCTAAATTACACTGTGTACACTGCAAATAAATCACTCTACCATGTAACATTGTATAACTGTAATATTAGTCTGGAGGCAGTTCTCTCAGCGCATTGTGCCTTATTCTGAGCTTTGAGAAGGAGCCAGGACTTCAGGATGGAACTGTTTTCAGACAGCAATTGTTTCTCCCCTTCTCATTATACATACTAAGACCCACATTGTCCCTAGCCCCACCTAGTAATAGACATGAGAATAGCACCCAAGCAGGAAAAAGCAGGGTTTCTGGGGCTAGGGAGCACTTTTAGCAATGCAAACAAACCCTTCAGCAGAGGTGTCGGGTAGTTGCTATCTGGTTAGCTGCTTGTTGTTCTGTTGATAGGCTGCTGATGGGGGGGAGGGAAGGGGTGGAGCAGTAAAGAGTGACTGAAGTTTATTAGAGCACATGGTTGGGTGCACCTGGGAAATGGACATCATATCTAGTCCCATGCTAAATTTGAAAATTACAATTTAAAAATGCTCTTTTAAAAATGGATTTCAGCTCAGAATACTGATGAAGTAGCATTTTTAACTGATGCGTTTTGAAAAATAACATGTTTTCCTGTGACAGTATCCCCTTAAAGTTCTCAAGAATTCAAAAGTTCTCAACCAGACGAAGGGAGGGTGTATTACACCTCACCAAAACGTTGATACTTGTGGTGTAGCAATAAACGGGGTAAGCTCCCCAGCTGCATTAATAGAATATGTGCGGCTCCATATTTTGCAACTTCTACATGATGTCGACAGGTATTAGCTTGGGAATTTTCATATTAGTAATTGTCACAGTTTTGTCGCATAAGCTTTTTTTCCCAACAACTTTTGTTATCAGCCCGAATCGAAAAAGTTTTGGTTTAAAGGACCAGTAACATCAATCTTTTTTATTAAAAAAATTGTTAGTGTAGAACGAAAAAAAACCACAAAGACATATTAAAAATATTCAGCTCCACAGAGTGATAAGGACCCTGACATATAAAGAATCAAGTTTCACATACACTTTGCCCTATCTGGCACATATAGAGAAATAATTAATAGGTTATGGGGTATAATATTACTCTAAAGTTAAAGACAGGTATGGGATCAGTTATCCTAAAAAGCTCAGAATTATGGAAAGGCCATCTCCCATAAACTCTATTTTAGCCAAATAATCCAGATTTTTTAAAAATGATTTCCTTTACTCATAAAATAGTAACTTATACTTGATCCAAACTAAGATATAATTAATCCATATCAGCCTATTGGATTTATTTAATGTTTACATGATTTTCTATTAGATTTAAAGTGGACCTGTCACCTACACATAAAAAGCTGCATAATAAAAGTCCTTTGCAAATTAAATATGAAACCCCAAAAATTTTTTTCATTAAAACATCCATACCTGCTATAAAGGTGTTTAAATATCTAAACTGTCAATCAAATATTACCTGCCCCGCCTCTATGCCCGTGGCATAGAGGAGGGGCAGTCAATTACTTTCACTTTCCATTCAGCACTTCCTACATGTCACTGCTCTCCTCACATTCCCCCTTCCCTCCTCAGGCTCTATAATTGTGTAGGGCACTGCACATGGACATTAGGTCCTCCATTCTGGTGCATACACAAGATTTTGGGGTGATACACAATTTCCCTTTATAACCGTGTCCACAAAATGGCTGCTGCCTGCTTGCTGTGATTGTATAATTCCAAGACAGAAGGAAACAATATTTAAATAATAAATACAGTGTAAGTATAGTTTATTTTGCTCAACTAAAATGATAGAAAAGAATTTGAAATTATTTCTTAGGGTGACAGGTCCCCTTTAAGGAAATTATGGAAAGGTCTGAAAAATCCCAGGTCCAGAGCATTCTGCATAACAAGTCCCATACCTGTACTACAGAAAAGGAGAACTATTATAACTAATACCTACTACATTAAGGTTTGTTGTGGTGCTTCTAAGAATGTTTTGCTGCCCTCTCAGCCCAAACCCTCCTCAAACATATTTGTATGATGTCATTATTTTTATAGGTTTAGGTCTGCTAACACATAATTGACTGGATAATTACTTAAAACAATAAATTCTCAAACCAGCGTGGAATCCTAATGGCTTGTAAGAACCCAGTTTGATGTTATTTATTGGTATTTACTTGACAGCTCCTGTATTTCTTTCTACGTTCTGTGCTTTTAGAGTTAATGTAACAGCAACACAGCATAAATCATTCTATTAGCAGGGTTGTTGTTAGTTTCTCAGTTAACAGAATGCCCCAGTTAATTATCTACACTGGAGGACTACTCAATGTATTCTTCAGGAACTACATAACTGTGTTGTGAATTGTTTTACTCAATTATTGTAAATGTATTTCTTGTGGCAGCACAAACTTTGGGAGGGTTCTTCTAACCTGGTGTACTGAAAACCAATATTTAGAACTGTTCAGTAATTTACTCGGGGACCATCATATCCTTCTTGCACAGACAGACCGACTAAAGACCAAATTGGTTTCTCATGGCACTATTCTGGAAGATTAAGTTAGAGTTTAATAATACTTGAGTGCCATGCTTTAAGTAGCTGAAAAAAGTTATGCCAAAGTGCATGCACCCCATTGGCTTGTATATAAATTGACTGCAAATCCTTGTTAGACAATAGTTTCCTGGAGAAGAAGACATGCCTCTTTACTCATCCAGCTAAAACAACACACAGTTTTTAGTACAAGTTCTTGCACTCCACAGGAAAAAATTGTTCTATGCTTTGTTGTAATAACATTTTAATAATTATTGTGCACTGGATGAAAGACTTAAAGGGATACTGTCATCAGAAAACATGTTTTTATAGTTATAGTTAATAGTGCTACTCCAGCAGATTTCTGCGCTGAAATCCATTTCTCAAAAGAGCAAACAGATTTTTTTATATTCAATTTTGAAATCTGACATGGGGCTAGACATTTTGTCAATTTCCCAGCTGCCCCTGGTCATGTGACTTGTGCTTGCACTTTAGGAGAGAAATGCTTTCTGGCAGGCTGCTGTTTTTCCTTCTCAATGTAACTGAATGTGTCTCAGTGGGACATGGGTTTTTACTATTGAGTGTTGTTCTCAGATCTACCAGACAGTTGTTATCTTGTGTTAGGGAGCTGCTATCTGGTTACCTTCCCATTATTCTTTTGTTTGGCTGCTGGGGGGGAGGGGAGGAAGGATGTGATATCACTCCAAATTGCAATACAGCAGTAAAGAGAGATTGAAGTTTATCAGAGCACAAGTCACATGACTTGGGGCAGCTGGGAAATTGACAATATGTCTAGTCCCATGTCAGATTTCAAAATTGAATATAAAAATGCTCTTGCTCTTTTGAGAAATGGATTTCAGTGCAGAAGTATGCTGGAGCAGCACTATTAACTGATTCATTTTGAAAAAATGTTTTTTTCCCATGACAGTATCCCTTTAATAAGTGTAAGGTATCTGATTATGTACAGTATGTGTTTTACAAGTTACTACATATGAGATAATCTAATTAAACTGTCCCTCTGGTTATACTTTTGTGCACAAATTTTTCCATTTTAGCAGTGGGGAAAAAAAATAAAAAAACATTTCATTTACTGATATTCTTATATAGCACAGCTAATTGTATACAGATTTATACACACCCTTACATTTTAGCATTTTGTGGCTCTAGGTAACTAAGGCAGCACCGAGAAGGCAGGTATAAGGGCTGTGTCCTCATGTTTCTTTAGAAGACAGGGCCGGGCCAAGCCAACCTTGCACCCAAAGCAAAACGGCTGCCTACTCACCCCCCACCCCCATGTGTGCATAAGGAGACACAGGGCAGAGCATCGGAGAGGAGGGAGAGCAGCAGATGGTAGGAGAGGGTAGGAAAGAGCGAATACAAAGTCGGGGTAGGCAGAAGACCATTTAACAGATACCTGCCTAGCGCCCCCTTATCATTGCACCCTAGGCATGTGCCTCTTCTACCTACCCCTAGTTCTAGCACTGGTTGAATATCTGGCAGCAAACATTTGACCAGGCATTTTCAACCTGGAGCAGAATTAAAAAGACAGACAATTTCTACTGACAATTTCTTAGGCATTTATTCTACATTTTTCTTCTTCTTTTGTTTTTATATATGATCATGTGCCAATAACATCATCAGCCAATTGGATTTACCAACATGTCTAAATATCCAAATTTTATCCAGACACACAGGCAGGTAGAAAATTGGCCAAAGAGACTGAGTTCATCTGCTCATCATGTGTACTCAGCTTAAGCTGGAATGTATTTGCTCAGAGAGCTAATCAGATTATAACATTGTTTACATTATTGACCTACTTGGCCAACTATGTGAAACATCCACTTTGATACTGCAACTTAACGCCTAGATGCTACCTCAGTTTCCATTTTCTCCACTAACAGCTACAGTAAATAAGGAGCATTTGTCAAGACATTTTCTTATGGCCTGTTCTATTGCCATCCCAAGTAGTAATGAAATGGTGCTTTACATCAATTTTGATACTGCAAAAAACGTTCTTTGTGAAAACTCTTTTCTCAGCGAAGTGATTCTCTTGGTTCTTTTGACAATAATAGGACTGGCATGATTAGGTAATTGTGAAATATAATAAACGTGCTCATGTAGCAATTTGTATCTATCATTTTCTATGATTTGAGTTTTATGATTTAGGGTTTTAATAGAACACAAATCAAAAGGCAGGTTATATGCATCATAGAGGATTACAGGTTACCCATATCACACCTGATGGCATGCAGAAATTACATTTCAGTCTCGCTGAAAATGAGTGGAGCAATTCAGTTTGTTTGTGTTCAATTTTTTCCTTGATTAAATGCAATCAGATTGAACCCATTTGGGGTTTTTCTTATATATAATCATGAGGGGAAAAAGCCACCCCATACTCTCCTGTCTCACTGACATGCTTTTTGATGCTGAAACCTCTTTTACTAGAAGTAACAAGTGGTTTTCCTTCTTGTCAATGGCAGGAACAAGGAAAGGGTAAATACACTGGTGGAGAAATGTAATTTGTCATAATGGTAACCCACCAGTACACCCTGGCCTCTCAGCAAAAGTTAATTTGGTGCACAGTAAGAGGGATTGGCACCCTCCAAACTCACAATGGGGCGTGCCCTCAGAACTTTACATTTCAATAAACAAGCAGGGGTTATCCCACTTGCACGGAGTCCTGTGTGCCGTTATTCTTTTCTTGGTGAATTGTCATTTGTGGCATTAAATTATATAACCCTATAGGTAATAAAAGGCCATATATTTTTGTAGGCACAGTAATCCACAGCTATCAATAAGATGTTTACTTTTAAACTATTAACCAGTAAATTGTATTTGAACTCAAGGTTGTGTTGACCTAAAACTAAGATCTCCCAAGTCTTTTGTCTGGTAGATGCAAGAACAGCTTTATCTGGAGAGCACAGGTAGGCCAAACCCTGCTATGAGGCATAAACATCTCTAGGGCAGCTGTGCTGTTTGTAGCCATAGTGTTTTTCATACTATGGATGTGTAGACAGTCATGAATGACATTTGACCCCAAAATCCTCATCTCTTTTCCACGCCTGTAGAGAATCAGTTGTATTATAACTGGATTATCTGTTATTTGCTATGCAAAGTAAGCTTTAAAGCCATGTCGGACAGCCGCTATAACTAAAACATTTATTGTGCATAAGTTTGGATCTTTTGAAATAAAAGTACATATTGTATCAAAGTAAATAAATACATTCAATTAAAATACATAATAGCTACATTAATCTCCATGTCAGTCATATTTTGTGACCTTGGTACCACTATAAAAATAATTATGAACGACCAAGATAATCTCTTGATTCATGTATTTATATTATATTTTGGCAGGGCCGAACTGGGCCTTCTTAATTTTTTGGTCCACTGATAGTTGCTGTGGCTGCTACCCCTATTATTATTCCCCAAGGTGTGTGTGATTTTTACTGCAAAAAAAAGACATAATCTTGAAATGGTTAGCCTACATATAACGTTGACATATTTGAGTAACCTCATTGCACAGATTTAACAAAATAGACCAGTCATTCAGATTGATATGCAGAGGTACATGTGCACATACATGTCCATGTAGTTCCGGGTCAGCAGTAGGGATGTAGCGAACGTCGGAAAAAAAGTTTGCGAACATATTTGCGAACTTGCGCAAAAATGCGAGCGGTTCGCGAACCCCATAGACTTCAATGGGAAGGCGAACTTTAACATCTAAAAAAGACATTTCTGGCCAGAAAAATGATTTTAAAGTTGTTTAAAGGGTGCAACGACCTGGACAGTGGCATGCCAGAGGGGGATCAAGGGCAAAAATGTATCTGAAAAATCTGCCTGTGTGTGCTTGGAAGAGATAGTGTAGGGGGAGAGCTGTTAGTGATTTCAGGGACAGATGATAGTAAGTTTGCTGGCTAGTAATCTGCTTGATACTGCTCTGTATTGGAGGGACAGAAGTCTGCAGGGATTTGAGGGACATTTTAGCTTAGGTAGCTTTGCTGGCTAGTAATCTACTGTTCTCTTTAAACAACTGCCATACGTTGACCTTGTAGGCATTGTTTGCCCAGTTTTTTTGGACGCAGCCACTGAAGCACAGTTGCCAGAAAAAATATGCCATATAAATGCTGAAAATAGTCATTTTTCGCCATACGTTGACCTTGTAGACATTGTTTGCCCAGTTTTTTTGGTTGCAGCCACTGAAGCACAGTTGCCAGAAAAAATATGCCATATAAATGCTGAAAATAGTCATTTTTTGCCATATGTTGACCTTGTAGGCATTGTTTGCCCAGTTTTTTTGGTCGCAGCCACTGAAGCACAGTTGCCAGAAAAAATATGCCATATAAATGCTGAAAATAGTCATTTTTCGCCATACGTTGACCTTGTAGACATTGTTTGCCCAGTTTTTTTGGTTGCAGCCACTGAAGCACAGAGGCCAGAAAAAATTAAACCAGTAGGGTTTGCACCCTAGTTTGTAACGGTGGCGGAGGGAGGAGGACGCTAAAGGACAGCTGTGTGTGGAGTCATGAGGCTTGAAGAGAAGGACAGCTGCATAGAAGTCAGAACAAGTCTTCCGGCGTGCAGTAACCCTCCGAGATCCACCCCTCATTCATTTTAATAAAGGTCAGGTAATCGACACTTTTGTGACCTAGGCGAGTTCTCTTCTCAGTTACAATCCCTCCTGCTGCACTGAAGGTCCTTTCTGAGAGCACACTTGAGGCTGGGCAAGACAAGAGGTTCATGGCAAATTGTGACAGCTCTGGCCACAGATCAAGCCTGCGCACCCAGTAGTCCAGGGGTTCATCGCTCCTCAGAGTGTCGATATCTGCAGTTAATGCCAGGTAGTCCGCTACCTGCCGGTCGAGGCGTTCTTTGAGGGTGGATCCAGAAGGGTTGTGGCGCTGCCTTGGACAGAAAAACATTTGCATGTCTGACGTTACAGACTGGCCAAAGGGCTTTGTCCTTGCAGGTGTGCTCGTGGCAGGATTACTGGCACCTCTGCCCCTGGAATGTTGATGAGTTCCTGAAGTGACATCACCCTTAAAAGCATTGTACAACATGTTTTGCAGGCTGGTTTGTAAATGCCGCATCTTTTCGGACTTGTGGTATGTTGGTAACATTTCTGACACTTTATGCTTGTACCGAGGGTCTAGTAGCATTGCGACCCAGTACAGGTCCTTCTCCTTAAGCCTCTTGATACGGGGGTCCTTCAACAGGCATGACAGCATGAAAGACCCCATTCTCACAAGGTTGGATGCAGAGCTATCCATCTCCGCTTCCTCATTATCAAGGACTGCATCATCCACGGTCTCCTCCCCCCAGCCACGTACAAGACCAGGGGTCCCCAAAAGGTCACCACTAGCCCCCTGGGAAGCCTGCTCCTGTTGGTCCTCCTCCTCCTCCTCCACACAGCCACCTTCCTCCTCTGACTCCACTTCTGGCACCTCTCCCTGCGTTGCAGCAGGTGCCTGGGTTCGTTCTGGTGATTCCGACCAGAAATCGTGCGCTTCCAGCTCCTCGTCACGCTGGTCTACAGCCTCATCTGTCACTCGTCGCACGGCACGCTCCAGGAAGAAAGCGAAGGGTATTAGGTCGCTGATGGTGCCTTCGGTGCGACTGACCATATTTGTCACCTCTTCAAAAGGTCGCATGAGCCTGCAGGCATCGCGCATAAGCACCCAGTAACGGGGGAAAAAATCCCCAGCTCTGCAGATCCAGTCCTACCACCCAGTTCAAAAAGGTACTCGTTGACGGCCCTTTGTTGTTGCAGCAGACGTTCCAACATAAGGAGCGTTGAATTCCAGCGAGTCTGGCTGTCAGAAATCAAACGCCTGACTGGCATGTTGTAGCGCTGCTGAATGTCAGCAAGGCGTGCCATGGCTGTGTAGGAACGTCTGAAATGGGCCGACACCTTTCTGGACTGGGTGAGAACGTCCTGGAATCCTGGGTACTTGGAGACAAAACGTTGGACTATTAAATTTAACACATGTGCCATGCAGGGCACATGTGTTAAATTGCCCAGTCTCAACGCTGCCAACAGATTGCTTCCATTGTCACACACCACTTTTCCGATCTGCAGTTGGTGTGGGGTCAGCCACCGATCGGCCTGTGACTGCAGAGATGACAGGAGTACAGATCCGGTATGGTTTTTGCTTTCCAGGCACGTCATCCCCAAGACAGCGTGACAACGGCGTACCTGGCACGTCGAATAGCCTAGGGGGAGCTGGGGGTGCACAGGTGTGGAGGAGGAGAAGGAGGACCCAGCAGCAGAGTAAGAAGAAGAAGAGGAAGAAGACGAGGTAGAGAGCGATGGAGGAGTAGAGGTGGTGGCAGAACCGCGTGCAATCCGTGGCGGTGACACCAACTCCACTGTTGTTGTTGTTGAGCTACCCATTCCCTGCTTCCCAGCCATTACCAAGTTCACCCAGTGGGCAGTGTAGGTGACATACCTGCCCTGACCATGCTTGGAGGACCATGCGTCAGTAGTCATATGGACCTTTGGCCCAACACTAAGTGACAGAGATGCGGTAACTTGGCTCTGCATATGTTGGTACAGGTGTGGTATTCCCTTTTTAGAAAAAAAATTGCGGCTGGGTACCTTCCACTGCGGTGTCCCAATTGCTACAAATTTGCGGAAGGCCTCAGAGTCCACCAGCTGGTATGGTAAAAGCTGGCGGGCTAAGAGTGCAGACAAGCCAGCTGTCAGACGCCGGGCAAGGGGGTGACATCAGACATTGGCTTCTTACGCTCAAACATGGCCTTCACAGAAACTTGGCTGGTGGCAGATGACTGGGAATGGGAACAGGTGGTCAAGGTGGAAGGCGGAGTGGAGGGTGGTTCAGACGGGTCAAGGAGAGCAGAGGTAGAGCAGTAAGATGCTGGACCAGAAGGAGTGTGGCTTTTAGTTTGCCTGTTGCCTTTGAGGTGTTGCTCCCAAAGTGCTTGCCGCTCATGTGCCTTCGCATAGAAGTTGTACCTATGTGGCTGTTGGGCTTACCAAGGCTCAGTTTCTGACTGCACTCATTGCAAATTACAATGCTTTTGTCAGAGGCACACACATTAAAAAAATCCCACACTGCTGACTTTTTGGAAGTGTGCGATCTGGCGGTAACAGTAGAAGTTGGCGGCATTGGCGGCAATGGCGGGTGCGTTGGCCGGCTGAACACAGGTGCCGATACATGTTGTTGCCCTACTGATCCCTGCGGGCTGTCCTCCCTGCTTCTTCTAAGTCTTATTCTCCTACTGCCTCTCTGACTCTCCGTCTCTCCATCTGAACTACCCTCCTCTTGCTCTCTTCTACTAGGCACCCACAAAACATCAATCTCCTCATCATCATTCTCCTCAGATGCATCAATTTCTTCTGACACATCACAGAAGGAAGCAGCAGCGGGGACCTCCTCCTCATCACTCATCATTATGTCCATCTCTGTCGTGTTCTCTGCCAGAATTAAATCTGGTGTAACGTCCTCATCTCCTTCATCTTCTTCTGGCAATAATGGTTGCGCATTACTCAGTTCAAGAAACTCATGGGAAAATAACTCCTCTGACTCCAGTGAAGAAGGGGCACCGGTGGTGGAGGAAGTGTTACGTGGGGTGGCCATAGCAGTGGAGGATGAGGAGGATGTTGTGGTAAAGTTAGAAACGGTAGAGGATGGGGTGTGCTGTGTAAGCCAGTCAACTACCTCTTCAGCATTTTGGGAGTTCACGGTCATTGGCTTTTTAAAACTGGGCAATTTGCTAGGGCCACAGGATTGCATAGCAGCACGGCCCCTAGCACGGCCTCTGCGTGGCGGCCTGCCTTTGCCTGGCATTATTTTTAAAAAAACAACAACAACAAAAACTCAGTTGGTTTTTCTGGAAACGATAATACACACAGCTAGATGGCAGTTTGAAGAAAACAGTGTGCAAATAATGCCTACAAGATCAACGTATACACTACTACAGCGGTGGATACGGATTACGTAAAATATATGAATGCTGCTTGAAAAAAAGTAACTCAAGTGGTTTTTCTAGAGACGATAATATTATCAATATTTAGACAAAATGTGAACAAGCTCACACAGCTAGATGGCGGTTTGAAGAAAACACTGTGCAAATAATGCCTACAAGGTCAACGTATACACAGCGGTGGATACGGATTACGTAAAATATATGAATGCTGCTTGAAAAAAAGTAATTCAAGTGGTTTTTCTAGAGACGATAATATTATCAATATTTAGACAAAATGTGAACAAGCTCACACAGCTAGATGGCGGTTTGAAGAAAACACTGTGCAAATAATGCCTACAAGGTCAACGTATACACAGCGGTGGATACGGATTACGTAAAATATATGAATGCTGCTTGAAAAAAAGTAACTCAAGTGGTTTTTCTAGAGACGATAATATTATCAATATTTAGACAAAATGTGAACAAGCTCACACAGCTAGATGGCGGTTTGAAGAAAACACTGTGCAAATAATGCCTACAAGGTCAACGTATACACAGCGGTGGATACGGATTACGTAAAATATATGAATGCTGCTTGAAAAAAAGTAACTCAAGTGGTTTTTCTAGAGACGATAATATTATCAATATTTAGACAAAATGTGAACAAGCTCACACAGCTAGATGGCGGTTTGAAGAAAACACTGTGCAAATAATGCCTACAAGGTCAACGTATACACAGCGGTGGATACGGATTACGTAAAATATATGAATGCTGCTTGAAAAAAAGTAACTCAAGTGGTTTTTCTAGAGACGATAATATTATCAATATTTAGACAAAATGTGAACAAGCTCACACAGCTAGATGGCGGTTTGAAGAAAACACTGTGCAAATAATGCCTACAAGGTCAACGTATACACAGCGGTGGATACGGATTACGTAAAATATATGAATGCTGCTTGAAAAAAAGTAACTCAAGTGGTTTTTCTAGAGACGATAATATTATCAATATTTAGACAAAATGTGAACAAGCTCACACAGCTAGATGGCGGTTTGAAGAAAACACTGTGCAAATACTGCCCACAAGATCAACGTATACACTACTACAGCGGTGGATACGGATCTCGTAAAATTTATTATGGCTGCTTGAAAAAAGTCACTCCGGTGTTTTTTCTGGAGACGGTAATATTATGGATATTTAGACAGAATGTGAACAAGATCACACAGCTAGATGGCAGTTGGTTGAATAACACACTGGGCAAAAAATGCCTACAGGGCAAATAATGCCTAAAAGGTCAACTTATACACTACTACAGCGATGGATACGGATTACGTAAAATATATTATGGCTGCTTGAAAAAAGTCACTCCGGTGTTTTTTCTGGAGACGGTAATATTATGGATATTTAGACAGAATGTGAACAAGGTCACACAGCTAGATGGCAGTTGGTTGAATAACACACTGGGCAAAAAATGCCTACAGGGCAAATAATGCCTAAAAGGTCAACTTATACACTACTACAGCGATGGATACGGATTACGTAAAATATATTATGGCTGCTTGAAAAAAGTCACTCCGGTGTTTTTTCTGGAGACGGTAATATTATAGATATTTAGACAGAATGTGAACAAGGTCACACAGCTAGATGGCAGTTGGTTGAATAACACACTGGGCAAAAAATGCCTACAGGGCAAATAATGCCTAAAAGGTCAACTTATACACTACTACAGCGGTAGTAAAATAAAAAAAAGTAAAATAAAAAAAAAATGAATATTAAAAAAAAAAAAATTAAAGTTGGTGCTGCTGAACTACTAGGAGCAGCAGATTAGCACACCAGTCCCACTCCCCAACACTGCTAGACTAATAGCACTGGGCTCTTATAGTAGTAGTAGTAGTAGTAGTAGTAAAACAACAAAAAAATAAATAAAAGCAGTCCTTACAAGGACTACTGTTATTGCAGCAGTCAGCAGATGAGATCAGAAGCAGGACAGCTGCCCACTGCAGCTACATACAGAGCACTGCAGTAGAAGGTAGATTACTAGCCAGCAAAGCTACCTAAGCTTAAATGTCCCTCAAACCCCTGCAGACTTCTGTCCCTCCAATAACAGAGCAGTATCAAAACGATTACTAGCCAGCAAACTTTCAACTGTCCCTGAAATCACTAACAGGCAGCAGCTCTCTCCCTACACTATCTCTTCAGCACACACAGGCAGAGTGAAAAAACGCTGCAGGGCTTCGGTTTTTATAGGGAAGGGGAGTGGTCCAGGGGAGAGCTTCCTGATTGGCTGCCATGTACCTGCTGGTCTGGGGTGAGAGGGCAAAAAAAAGCGCCAACAATGGCGAACCCAAAATGGCGAACGTCGCGCGACGTTCGCGAACTTCCGGCGAGCGCGAACACCCGATGTTCGCGCGAACAAGTTCGCCGGCGAACAGTTCGCGCCATCTCTAGTCAGCAGATGACCTCACATAATTGATAATGAAAGTCACTTTTCAACCTGGTTTTCTGTTTTGGTCTCACAATGCTAAAGTGCAGCAACAAATTGTTTGTTATGCAGATTGTGTGAAAATTACCACTTTGAATGAAACTGTTGTAGTGTTGCGTATTTGTGTTCCATTTCTGCATATTTGTATAGCTAAATAATGATACATTACTTGCCTTGGCAACAGGACTAAAATTGAAGAAATGTAATATGGCAGCATCAGCTCCCCTATAAAGTACAAAGAGGAGAAATACTCTGTGCTCGCAATGTGCTGGGCCTTTATAATTATGCTGTGGTTCTGCCTGGCTCAGCAGCTAGTTGTGCCCACCCTAACGGCTGGTTACGTGGAGACTAATTCATAGTGATGAGTGAATTTTTTCAGCTAGCCATGGATTTGTTGCTTTATTCTGCACTTTGCCATCTGTGAATTTCTTTTTGCAGCTTTGAGGCAAAAATCAGCAGTGAAAAATTTTGCCTCGACAAAAAAAGTCACCAAGACAAGTTAGAAATAGCCGTGAGAAAAATGGCCATGTAGTTTAATGCATTTGAACAAAAAATTTGCTGAGTCAAAAAATCCACCACAAGAAAAATGCCCATAAAAATAGTTTCAAGTAAAAAAAAAATGTTGAAGCCTATTGACTTCAATGCGTTTTGCAAATTTTTTGCAGTTTCACGATTTTTTTTCTTGCAGTTTTGCAATTTTTTTCAGCAACGTGAAATTGGAAAGATTTGCGTATCACTATTTATTTATTAAAGGTCGGTTTTTAGTGGTTTTAGAGGTTTTTGTAGCCATGACTAAATTCACAAACTCTAAAACAATGATTGTGATTGAATTTATTAAAAGATCCAAATAAAAAATGTACGAATGAAAAAAGAGCTGAATAATGTGCTAAAAAATCCGAATACCTTGAAAAAAAAGAATCCCTAGCGAAAAAAATCTGAAAACCTCTAAAAGTCTGAATTGATTAAAAGCAGTCCAATAGGATCAGAGCAGCTCCCATTGACCTTGAAAACATTTGCTTGCCAAAGTTTTTGTCATAGAGGTTTTCGTGGCTTTTATGCTTAATAAATAACACATTTTCAGAGCTTTTAAGAAATATAGAAAAACTACACATTTTTGAGATTTGTGTAAATAAATAGTAATTCACTCGTTAGGGTCTTTAGTGTGGGATTTCGTGTATACTCTTACTTGCTATCCCAAATATTTTCACTAAATGACTAATAATGTTTTCCAGTATCTGGAACCCTGTTACAAGCTAAAGGAGGTGTGACCAGTTGGACTTCTAAAGGAGCTTGAATGTAAAAAAATCATAAAACCACTAGAAAAAGATTGATACAAGGTAATATTAAAGGAGGTCCCTACTCAAGAGTAGAAAGAAGCGTTTGGTTTTAATGTCCCATTTGAACAGAATTAACAGAATTTACTATCCATGTGATAGCAGTGTTTTATTTATTTATTCTGTTTATCATTAAGGATATGCTAAAAAGAAAAATAGATATAAATATTACCTCCGACATACTATCTTCATTCCTAGTCTTCTCTCCTTTCCAGTTTTCCCAGTTGCAATCTCAAACCATAAATTGTGGTTCTATATTGACTCTCATCTGCTTTTTAGCAGCAGATATTAAGATGATGGACAGTTCCAGTATGTGCACTTAAACCTCCACCTCCCCCTGGCTGGCTAGCTATTATTTGTATGTTATAAATATTGCATGATTGCTGTTTCACTGCCTTCCAATTACATTGCTATATATTCTTTGTTATCTAATTTTCTGTTCTTTTGAAAAAAAAAAAAAGAAACAGAGAGCTTTGCTGATATATTTTCAAACCAATCTGGCCATCTCTATAATTAATTTATCAATATAATGCTACATGTTCTGGAACTTTAATGAGTATTTAAAATATAATCTGTACTTTTTCCCCCTGTTCTGTGGATAGTGCATTGGAGATTAGCAATGGATATGGGCACATATCTAAACTATATTCTTACAATCACAGGGTTCAATTGTAAACTGAACTCTGTTGGGCAATTTTAGAGATGCTGCTATGGAAAACAAAATGCTCTACTTAAGTTTCCAACAACCTTAAACATTTCTCCAAACAGTAACTTGGTCAGCATCATGTCAAACAATTATCCCTTACATTGTAAGAGCCATAAAAGCTCTTTGCTAGACAGCAGCCTACAAATGTCACTTATTTGTTAACTGAAATGACCCAAAAGAGAATATGCCCCAGAACCAGAAGATAATATTTTATGCAAAAAACAAAATACGTTTTAGTGTTAAATATATTTTCTTTATGATGGATTCTACAAAAGTGAGACTATAGCTCACCATGTTGCAGGAATACTGACTTCATATGTTTCCATCTTGAAAACTTTCAGCAGGGTGTAAATAACGCTTGCATTTTTGACAGTGTTTTTATAATTGATTTGATTGACAGTTTTTTTGTGGGTACATATGGACATATTTTATCTCCTCCGGTGGTATCAGCTACAGTATATGGAGAACATTTGCTCTACTAACATGTAATTAAAAGAACATTGTAAAGAACAGAAATCACTTTTAGTTGCAGCATAGTTTATAACGATGTTAGTTCTGTGAATTTTGTTGTTAATAATATGTTTCATTGTTCTAGCTATAGCTGATCATATTCTTTACAATAATATTCCTAAAAGAAGCACATGATTTCTGTGGGGCAAGTGACAAGAACATCAGTCATCCTTGCCTCTTGACCTGTATGTCCACATGATTATTCTCAGCTATAAAGTCACCTTCAGCTAAAAAGCAGTTTCAGCCAGATACCTGCTATAATTGTATTGACCCAGCAGAATGAAGTCTGTGCTCCACATGATTCGCTGGATAATATCCAAGCTTTTAGCTACTTAATACTCATCTGCAGTCTTTGGACTTCCTAAATATTCGCACAGGACACATTTTTCATACAGACTGACAGTGAATGGCTCATCAAAATAAGTGGTTTTGGCAAATAATGTACTGTGCAAAAAAGATAGTTTTTTTTTTCTTTTTACTAAGCTAGACATCCCTTTGGAAGTGATACAGAAGTCAGAATTTTAGCTTATTATGTTTTACACAAAATATTTGCAATAAAATATTTTCTATATTTATAGTTATTTTTCATGAATTAAATCTGTCCTTTGTCATTGTATAAACCTTAAGGATAATGTCAGATGTAACTCTTTGAAGCCTTGGGAAACACTGTCCGAAAAAACATTTTAGTCCAGATGAATGGGGATTGCCGCAATTCATTTTAAGGTTATGGGCACATGTGGCTGTTTTCAGCTTGAGTATTTTTTCAGGCTGAGAGAAGCAGATCTGCTCCGTGCCCCTGCTCCAGTGATTTGAATCTGATCAGCCTATGTTCGTTCACACACACACAGCGTAGCTGATGCTGAGGTCAGCTCAAATTTGTAAATGGAGGCATCTCCGGGCTGACCTCAGCAAACATAGGCTGGTTCAATTAAAATCACTGGAGCAGGGGCACAGAGCAGATCAGCTTCTCTCTGTCTGCAAAAATACTCAGGCTGACAACAGCTAAAACCTTCAGCCTGTGTGCCCATAGCCTAAAGAGTAGAAGGCCTTTTCCCACATTGGATGCCACATATAAGGTGGTTACATACCAAATGGACTTAAATCTACAGTACTTAGATATTGGTCTGGATCAATGGATCGCCATTCATATACACATGATTTTGTATGATATTATTGGTATGTGTATGGTCAGTTTAAAAGTTGCCTAAATTATCTGTAAATCAGCTATGAAACATGTTATTTTTTACCAATATAGACTAGCACTATTCATTAACACTCTACATTAATTGCAGCTTTACTTGTATATTTTCTCTTTTGTGTGATGTGATGTCATGTACGTCTTATCATTGCATTGTTTAAGCATACAATGGGACATTGTATTGGAGCTTTAAAGCCCATGCTAAAACAAAACAATTCTGAAAAAGAAGCACACGAGTTTCCATCTGACTTGTTTGACATTATTGATCTGATTTAAAGGGATAGTAACACAAAAAAAGTATTTGCATTTATTTTGTGGATAACACTACCTTTACTTTTAAGGGTCAGGGCAATCGCTCAGATTTGGGGAGGTTTGTTGCCCGGCTCCAAGTGCCAGCCAATTCGAATTAGATTTTCGAAATGTATAATGTTTGAATTTGACTATTTGCCACCTTAAACCTGCTGAATTTCTGTTTTAGCCTATGGGGGATGCCCTGGGATCAATTTGGAGTTGTTTGCAGCGTTTCAGAAAAAAAACTCGAATCAAATTAGTTTTCGAATCCGATTTGAATTGGATTATAGTTTGCAGGTCAATTCCATTTACCCGAGTATGAAAAATTTGATTTTTTTTTTTTTTTGATAAATTTCAATTGGTTGTTTTTAATTCAAATTTCGAGTTCATGGGAGTTTTTACAAACTCCCATGAACCTTTTTGATGAATTCTTGAGACTGAGTTATTGCTGCCCTTATTGTGGTCAATCTATTATGGCTAGTTTGCTCTAACCCTCTTAAGGAGCCACCAAGGATTTTGTGATTGTCAGTGATGAGGGACTGGCACTTTCTGACAATGACCTCTGCATTTTGCTACCACTTAATGGGAGGAAAAATCAACATGATGGTTTCCTGAAAGCCTCACCTCAGGCTGCTACCTTTTCTGTTGTAAACATTTCTGTAATGGAGAAAGGTTTATAGTTTTTCATTGTTTGTTGTTTTAAGATATGTTTTCATCGGAAGACCCGTTTCTGAATTCTTTTAGAATGACTTGTTTTGAGGTAAATTTAGAAATGAGTGATACCTGATGTTTGCCAGAAATAACATGCTCATTTTTCTCATTAATTTAAATTACTGACAGGCAGCTGTATTTTTCTCATTCCAAACAGTCTCACTGACTCAACGAGTTCACTTGCCTATTTCCATATGACACTTTGCCCACAATGTTTCTATACATGGCAATAAATAACATCTAGAAGAGTCAGTTCTTAATGACAGCTTCCATGTAAGAGACAGGTAATAAGCTGTGCCCTCTGAGTTTATATTTTCATTATACGTGACTGGTCATAATAATTGTCTTATTTTTCTTATAAAAAAAAAAGAAGAGGGTGCATGCAACAACATATACAAAGACAGATTAAGTCAAAGGGCGATGCGCAGATTGGCTATTTTTGAAATGGAAACCAAATTAGCATTAGTTGCATCTTTGAAACGGTAAAAAAATCTGACAATTATTACCACTTATAGAACTCACATGACAATTGAAATTGTAACCATTGATAGCAAATACTTTTGCTTTTACTGGTTCTTTTGTGGTTTTACTGGCTCTGTCTACAGTGGTGAAAAAAATGTATGGTTTATGTTTTGGACAGATCCCCTCTAATTTCATAGCATGGTTGCAGTCATCTTGAATATCCTGGACAGAAAAGAAGTATTCTTCCTAAATGTCACCTTATTGTCCTTTGACTGGGTTTCTAGAAATATCAAACACATCAGAAATTATTCACTGCATCAAAGCCTCACTGACACTTCAAGTTGGGTCCCATTCACTGCTTTGCTTCTCCACCATGGGTCTGCTCCACTGGTTTTGGAAATCTATGCTCTAGGACAGTGATCCACAAGTAATGTCTCATGAGCAACATGTTTACCAAAACTTCGGATAATGCTCCCAGTGACCTCAAAGCAGGTGCTTATTTTGGAATTCTTGGCTTGGAGGCATGTTTTGGTTGCATAAAAACAGATGTACTGCCAAAGTGAGCCTTCTGTAGTCTACTAAATAGCAATTCATGGCCCTTATTTGTCATCCCATCCTTTTTTCATGCTTGTGTTTCTCTTCATTTCTTTTTTACATTTGAATGTGGCTCACAGGTAGAAAAGGTTGGGGATCTACTGTAGGAGAAGAAAAGTAAAATAAATGTTGTTTTTAATGAGGCACCACAGGCACATTAGAAACTGAAACTGGCATTCTCAATCAATCCTTGTCAGGAAAATCTGCTTTTTTACAAGTAGTAAGACAAAACAGAGGCACCAAAAGGATAAAAATAGCTAAAAGCACTTAAAAACCCAATGGGTAATTCAGAAGAGGTAGTAATGAACTTACCTCCTCCAAGCAGACACCAACGAAAGTGGTAATTTTCAATAATAGTTTATTCACCAAACAGCAATACTGGATAATAAAATGTTTTGATATGTTGTAAAAGAGAGGGCAGCAGGAGAGCACAGCCTCAGGCACAATAGAGGACATCCATGGAAACCCAAAATCTTCTTGTCATCTTTCTGGCAAGGTCAGCCCAAAATCTAAATAACAAATTCAGCTAAGAAATGTAGTTGCTTGTAAGTTCCCAAAGGTACTAGACAGACACATACAGTCCCTTATCTTGTGCTAACTAAGGCCCACTAGTCAGACATTTGAGAAATTCCAATGAGAAATATTAAACTGCAGTTAGAGTGCAAGGGAGTAATGCTTCAGGGACTTGTCTGTGGGCACGTCCTCTGCCCTCCTCCCACAATGCCTGTAGAATGATTTATCACACTGGAGAAAGTGATAGCTGCCCTTGTCACAATGGGTGAGAAAAATCACACAAGAAATACTAACCTAACACAGAGTAGGTTTTTGAAAAAGAAAAAAAAAAAACATTTGTGTGTTCTTTGATCTAATTTGTTTTAACAAATGCTATTTTTTAGATTTATTGGAATAATTAAATATTTGTTCATGTCATTATATAAATATTAAGCCTTAATGAGCTTATGAAAGAACTGATGATAACTAAACAATGTAATGCTTGGGTCCTCACAGCTGTTTTTAATGAACTCTCAGTCTCATTGCTCCTAATAACAAATGGCTTTGCTATGAAAAATATTGTTTCAAGTTAATCTCGCTTGTATTTGTAAATCAAATTCTACTTAATCCATACTGGATATGGTAAAACAAAAATACTGCTTGTATTCATACGTTAGTTTATCTTTGTTATTTTGAGCGGTGTAGCACTGTTAACAGTCTATTCAACGGCCATTACATGCATATTAGGTCTTAATGGGTTTATGAACTAACTGACGATAACTAAACATAGTAATCTTTTGCGCTCCACCAGGCAAACAAATGACAAGGAAACCAAAGTACTTTGTCAGCAAGTAAGCATGAGATTCCTGGGATGGTTTTAACATAACTAGACGAGTTTCAGTGTCTGGCACTCATAGGATCAGAATGTCACTATGATTGATCACAGAGCAATTGAAATTTTAATACCCTGGAGAATTGAAGAGTGAATAGGAGCCGAAAAGTCCAGATGTAACTTCTTTTTTTATATATTTTTATGAAGCATGGTTTCTATAGTTACAGAATCACAAAAATCATTGTTTTGGTAAGCCTAGCAAAATCTTTTTTTGCATGAGAACACTGTGTGAAATTTAAAGAATACAAACCATGCTGGAAAAATTATTTTCATTTTCAAAAATGTATAGTTGTGTGGGCAATGTATTACATGCTAATTATTGCTTATGAAAGAATCAGTTAATAGGATACTCCATTTGTTGCAGATTATGGTGTGTCTGATGCCAAGGAAATCACTGTGCTATATTGTAATGGGATTTTCAGTGATTTTCAGCTGATTTGCACAGTTCTAGTAAACTCAACATTATGTTCTATTTTTTTTTAATGTGTCATATAAAATGTCAGTGGAAGCCGTGTAGAAATAAAGAGTGGAACCAACTAAAATGCTGATTTCACCACCATGAATTGCTGATGGAAATTCCTGTCTTTCTTTCTGCATCCCTTTGGAACTGGAACGGGAACAGGAACCTAGATGCTTTCACATATCTGGACTGACTTTATATGTGTGCATATATATCTGTATAAAACTGGAAAAAAAATAACAATTTGGGGAAATAAGTAACGTCAGCATTAAGGGACATGTAAAGCCTACATTTTCCTACATGTATATAAGTTGGGCATATCTTCCCCACCCAAACCACATCATAAGTATTGCATATACCACCTCCATTTGCCAGTGCCATCACATTTCCCTATAACAAATAGCAGCTTTCACCTGGCGACCATTTTCACTCTGACACATCATCAGTATAGGACATGGACATGTACAGTATGCTGTAAAGTTCATGCAATGCAGAATGCAGGCTTTATACAAGCACAACATACTCTGATAAAAAGTTCTGCTGGGGTTGAGCACTTTAATGGAAAAGGAAAACTGTAACCCTGAACAATGTAGGACAGCTCATGTGTAAAACCTGCTTCATGTAAATAAACCATTTTCATAATAATATACGTTTTAGTAGTATGTGCCATTGGGTAATCCTAAATAAAAAATTGCCATTTTAAAAAATAAGGCCCGTCCAATGGGATCATAGGATTCACTGTGCACACACACAAACCATACATGTTAGGTCACATGAACCAATTGAAAGACAGAGTTCTGTCTTTTGCTTCCACACTTCTTCCTGTTACTGTTAGAGTTTCATTATTTCTGGTCAGGTGATCTTTGAGGCAGCACAGAGACCATCACGAAATGGTGTTTTAAGGCAAGGGATGTAAAAGGGCAATATTTACTTAAATAATAAATAATAATATAATATATATACCAGTTTGATAAGATTCTTTAAAATTCCACTTACTTTGATATTAAGAGGCTGTTCACTGATTAAATTGTTGTGGGTGGGGTTTACATGTCCTAAGAATACACTATTAACAGGTTCTTACCCACCGGGTTTTAAAGAATGATACTGTATATAAAATACAAAATGCAGTGGTGCCAGAGATGGAACAGTTTAGAGCAAATTATGAAAAATAATGTAATCCCTGCTGTGGAAAATAAGTACAGTAGAATCCTCAGATGACCTATATAAATGTCCTCTCTTTAATACACTGACTTCTAAAATTCTTACTTTTCAGAGTAATAGGATAATATATACAATATGTAGAATATCCATTTGCCAAAGAGCATAAAACTGCAAGCTAAGACATTAACACCTTCATAAAAGGTAGAGGGGAAAGCTAAATAGTTCGTACATACACATCTCAGACAGCACAGGTAAAGATTTTGGGCATGCTGCCTAGTTTTGTCCAAGTTCAAAAAAGTGCAACAAAAACCACTAAATAACACATTTATGTCAACTGGAATTGTGTGAAATCACATTACAGGGTTTTTTATTAAGCTCCAAATTTTTCAGGTTGGACTTTTAAAGGGGAAAATACAATTTAAAAAAAAAAAACTTGAATTTTTCGGGATTTATTAAAGTCCGATGGTGTCAAAAGTCTGAATAAAAAAGTACTCCAACTCAGACCTGCCGAGTTTATGTAGATGTCAATGGCAGATGTCCCGTTGATATCCTGATCTGTGCTGGGTTTCGTTCAAATAAGATTTTGTGGTTTTCGGGCGTCATATCTGAAAAAGTCACAGTTTTTGCCAACAAATCTGAAAACGTGTACAATTAATATTTTTTCATGATTTTTTCTGGCACAAGAAATTTTAGAAAAAATGTAATGATAAATAGGGTGGAATGGCCTGTGCAGATTTGGTTGAAGTAGTTCTCCAAAAATAGTGAGAACTTTTTGGATTTTGATAAATAAACGTGTTTTATGGGTGAATATCATAAAAATACTGTGTTTTTGTTAGTCAAATTTTAGTATTTGATGCAAATTGTTAAGCTCAAAATACAAAATGCAATGTATAAATCAGATTTTTTGGCTCTATAGTTTAAAGATCTAGTTATATCATATAATGAAGCAATAGATAAGAGGCATTACATGTGGCCACTAACTGCACAAAAGTGGCCTATCAAAGTGACACCACCCCCAAGGTGCCATACGTGCCAAAATGATTAGGATATGCATGGCCGGCATCAGTTGGAAAGTTGTGTTCCTTAAAACTTCTAGCACCTCTAACTGTGCTACTGATGAAAAAAAACATCAATCAGGTCCAGACTCCGGACATCAAGAACCAACTGTGCAAGACCGATTCATCTCCTCCCCCCACTGCTACACCATAGGTTTTAAAGTCAGAGAAGTCACTCTGACCATTCACTTTATGAAGCAAATATGATACTTTTGCATAGTATAGTTGAATGGAGGCAGTAATGCATAGCCACATTGTGTTGAGGGAAGAGCACACTGTGCAGTATATTGCCTTGATAGCTTCGGATCACTATACAGTAAAGGTGAGAGATGTAAAAGCGACTTGGAGTCATCCCGTACAAACTGAATCTTCTCAGTGCAACAAGTTCCATAACAATCTGTGGAATGGCTGCTTTTATAAATATGGAGTCTTAATTTGTACCAGAATGAATCTACCTTTTTTTAATATTCATGTATATTAATAAAAAATAAAAAATGGACTGATAATATTGATTTGGGCCCTTGCTTAGGTTAATTTTTTCAGGTATTTATTCAGGACTGAGCACAAACACATTTAGCCATGGTACTAGATAGCCCTTTATTAGATAAAATGTTAAGATTAGACATTTTTAGAACCCCTTTTGATATACATTTTTTTATAAATGAAACTCCTTGCAGGCAATACAGGTAACCACAATCACAACCTCAACAACCATTAACACACATGCACATGAATACAGCTGTAAATATTAGACTAGTAAATCTTTTTGCTACAAATGCTATATCTATGAAACCTCCTGAGACAATTTAAAACAAATTATGTACTTCTATTCTCCCAACTGTGATCTAATGTCAGAATAGTAAAGGTGATGTCATTTCCACGTTCTGTTGTAAAAGAGAGAACTGATATTTCAATTACCAATTCAGAAGTCTTTTATTGGATAACCAAGCCCGCACCACATGCTGTTTTGTCACTATTTCATTGGGGAGCACTAGGAAGGCTGTAAGGTGTAGTTTTAGCACAAAGGATAATACAGTAGGTCCGACTATAACAAAGCAATATGCTAGATTTTATTATTTTTTTATCCCTCTTGGGATGTTTTATAAAACGCAAAGCCCAAAGACTTCCTGGAGGCTAATCCTTTTCTGGGTCACATGGTTCCTTTGAGATTTCATCAGAAAAGTGTTTTCAAATAACAATAGATTCTGCTGTCTGTGAACTGGAGTAAATCCTGTGCTTTAGAGCTAACAATAAGTGGAATTTCGGTGCAGCATGGCTGTTTGCTTAACACAATGGAAGTTGGTATAGGCTGGACTTGGAAGTGTCAAAGAGTCATTGTGGGAAAATGTTTATTACTGCAACTGAGTCAACAAACATTTTTTTTCTAGAAAGAATTCTGGTCTAATTACAATGTAAAAGATCAGTACAATATTTCAGTGTTTTATAATTTCTGTATGGAGATTATAGATTTATGTATAAAGACATAGATTTCATTATGTTTGGCACATGCCAAGGACTGAAATATTATAGAGGGAATTTATGTTTAAAAATACAGCATACAAAGTGAAAAAGAAGATAACATATTGTGTGATATTTTATAAAACGAACTTGTCATAGACCTGAACATGCACCATGAATGACATAGCAGTATTCTTTTATTGTTATTTTTCGGGTAATTTGCTTTTATTTTATTTATTTGTATGACTTTTTGACAGCTATATTCATATATACCCTGTTCTTTCTTTATTTTTCAACATCTGGGGGTGAATGTAGACTCTCTGCATGCCACTATCCTAGCAAAAGGCAGTCCATGCATATTTAAGCACAAAAATGTGAACTAATAAGTAATCCTAAATCTATTAATATTTGTAGAGTGCATACATTTACATCAGTGGTATATAATACTTTGAGATACAATACAAAAAGTGCAGTAAAGAAAGTCAAGTATAAGAATAAGTTAAATTTAATATAACATATACAATGGTCAATTAAAAGAATTTTATTAAGGGGAATACACCTCTAAAAAAAATCCACATTTCAATGGTGAATAATTTTCTCCCCTTGTTAAAATTCAGATAGACAGTCATGCCAAGAAAGTACATATTTTGTATAAAACAAGACTTTCAAATAATTCAGAGAGTTTTAGTTGTCGTGACACAATTCCTAAGAAATCCATTTGTACACAATGCACTGAAACTGAATGCATTTTGCTAGCTCAGTGTTTATACCTGAGATCAGATTTTATCTGAGGGTGAGATAGTGCCGTCTTTTAAGAACACCAGCCTGTAAGATGTGAAGTGGTCTTAAGTGAAATGACTGCCATTTTCAGCACACGGAAATGTCTCTTCTAGAACACAATGTACATACGTATAAAATCTTTTGACATTTGTTACTCTTTGTTTGTTACTCTTCTTCAACTTCTGGGTTTAGGGGTGGTGCAAAATCTGACCATGTAGATTAAAGGCAAAACCAGCCTGCTGTGTTTATTTAATGGCAAATTACTGAAAGATCTGTTATCGTGAAAACCCAAGGTCCCAAGCATTCTGGGTAACAGTAACATTCCTGTACAACATGAATATAACATTTAGGGGCAGATTTATCAAAGGTCGAAGTGAAAATTCAAATGAAAAAAAAAAATGAAATGAAAAAGCTAATTTTTGTGTACTTCGACTAGAGAAATTCAAATTTTGAAATATTTCATGTACTGTCTTTCTTTAAAAATTCGACCATTCACCATCTAAAACCTGCCACATTGCTGTTTTGGCCTATGGGGGAACCTCATAGAACCTATATGGAATCAATTGGTAGACTTGAAAAAGTTTTTTTGGGAAAAACTGTGAATAGTAAGATTCAAATGCACTATTACTTTGATTTGTACGATTCAAAACTTTTGAGTTTATTTAATGTTTAAAGGATTTTCTAGTAGAGTTAAGGTATAAAGATCCAGATTACAGTAAGATCCAAGCATTCTGGCTAACAGGTCCCATACCTGCATGTTCTTATGGGTTAGTACAATTATGTTACTGTAATGCTTTCCAATGTTTTTGTATAGAATGTCCAAGAGAGAGATTCTGTTGCAAACAAAAGTAATTGGTTGTATCTTGTTTGTCATCTGATTTTCACCCAACCTCACTATTTTACTCTTTTGTATCAATTATACAAGTGTTGATAAGGTTCTGTCAACATGTTTGTACCCTAAGGACCCATTAAGTTGCATGGAAGTAGAGGGTGCTATGAAAGGTGTGTAGAGTGAGGTCATTCACATTCTTGAGTAATCAGAAAGCAGTTCTTTTCTTAGCTGAAATTTTAGACAGATAGGAAGAGTAGGTACAAAATCTACTCACCAGGGAGAGCTAAAATGAATGAGGGAAGGCAGATGTAACAAAACAACACAAGGTAACAGTGGCAGGGTTGTACAAGTCAATGTATAAGGAACAAATATGGATGAAATTAGACAGGCTTCCAATAAACCTTAATATGCTTGGATGGGGCATTCCATCTTTTTTTTTAAATATTAATGGTGTGGGACTAATGAAAGGCTGTTTGGTTGCAGTGGTTTACTTCACTGGTGAACATTTTAATTGAAGTGGTAGTAAATAAGCTTCATTTTGTCTTGATGTACAGCTATGGCCTGTGGATTCTGACAGATCACTGTGCCCCCTCATGTAACATAATTGGTTTGAGGACCAAACTGTATGAAAATGCTAATGCCCTTAAAAGAAGTGTATGGACTTCAAACCTCAAGTTGTACAGCCCTGAATTATGGCTCAAATCCTCTTTTGGCCATCTTAAATATATTGCAATATATGGACAAACAATCCCTGTTGTGTTTAAAGGGTAAGGCATTTTTAGTAGTTTAAGGAACAACATGTTTCAATCTCCATAATATATTGATAATGGGTTGAGTACATAGGACCTCTTGTATTTGTCCTGTAGATCAGGCCCAGTACAGTTAAGGTATACCACTTGAACATGAATTGGTGGGCCATCATACACATATTAATAAACACAAGTACATTTGCTTCCTACAATATTATTGGTAAGGGTTTTGCCAGCTTAAAGCAGTTTGCATCAATTCATATTAAAATTCATAGATTGTAAATAGTGATGGGCGAATTTATTTGGAAGGCGCAAATTAACAGCGAATTAGCGTGTTACGCGGTTGGCGAATAAATTTGCTGGCATCAAAGTCTGCATTCCGCAATTTTTTTCACCAGTTTCGCAAATTTTGCCGGAAATTCACGAAATTTGTGGCGAAGCGAATCAGGACAAATTCGCCCATCACTAATTGTAAACTCTTCAGGATAGGGATCTCATACTTACCATGTAACTAAATGCCTTTCACATATGCATTTACTCTCTGTACCCCTGTTTGTGCTTCTGCCTTGCAAACCACTGTGTACATTTGTGGTGATCATGTATTCATTCCTACTCCTAACAAAAAAAATATTCTTCTGGGATTCTGTAAAATCAATCTGCAATAAACCATTGTTAATCAAGCATTTGTTTTAAATAATCCACATTCAGACTGGTATGATTTCTCTTCTGCATGCATATTACACCTTACTATAAACATACTTTCTGAATGCAGCAGAGGTAAAAGCACTCAGTTTGTGGGTTTCTATATTTGGCAAAGCTGGCTTTCAGCCTGTTCCCATTTACAGCAGTATGTGAAAGTAACAATCATCAGAGCAGATTGCCATGGAAACTGTGTCTCAATAATACAAAATTAACATTTGACTCCCGCTCTTGAAATCATTGGTTTGGGCAAGTCTTAAGCTGGCCATAGATGCAAAGATCCGATCGTACGAATCATCGTACGATCGGACTTTCCCATCTCCCGACCCGCCACTAACCATTCAGATCAAAGTCTTACCAGTCAGATTAGTTAAAGAACAGATCAGCAATGTTCTGCCCCTGACAGCAATCGTACGATATCTATGTCCAACCAAAGCTAGTGACAGTCTCCCACTGAAAATCGTACGATCAGCAATACACGCAGAGATATTATCGGCAGCCAACAGAAATTTTCTAACCTGTCCGATCGACCAAACGACCAATCTCCGCCGGACGAAAAATGTCGGGACTCTCCACACACGTTCCGAAAATCGTACGAATCCTCGATTCGTACGATCAGATCTTTGCGTCTATGGCCAGCTTTACTGTATGTAACCAAAAAAGGAAAAGATTAATCTCTATAAACAGTATGTATAAAGGAGTGAAAAATATATATATAATTATTATTCCTAGTGCTGACATGTGCATCAGTGCTTTATAGAAATTATGCATTATTCACACCAGTCCCGTCTCTGGTGGAGCTTACAATTTAATGCCTTTATCACATTCACGCACACAATAGTTCATTTAATCAAAAGACAATTAACCTTTCTGTATTGGATGTGTACCATTATTAGATGCTGCTCTTTTTACACTATAGCCCAAGTACAAACCTAGGAAAAGTGTTTCTAACATAAACCATAATGGGCCGCTTCTAACTGCAATGAGAGGAGCTGTAATTTGTTCTTGGTTCATAATTGTTGTCTAAAAAGCCTATTTTTCTACTTATACAGGCACATTTATCAAAGGTTCGAATTTCAAATTAATGTGCGTTTTTAAAACTCCCATAAACTAGAAATTCAACCAATCTAAATTTATTAATAAAATCAATTTTATTTAACTCGGACAAATGAAACGACCCGAAAACTCAAATCAGATCAAATTTGATCAAACTCGATTTGAAGTCAGGAAGGCTGATTGATCCCTGGACCTCTCCCATTGACTGAAACAGCAATTCGGCAGGTTTTAGGTAGCGAATTGTCAAATTCTAATTCTAAAAGGGCCAGAGTAAATCTCAAAAATCTAATTAATTTTTTTTAAAAAAACTCGAATCAAATTTGGATAACTCCATAGTCGAATTTGTGACTTTTGACCATAAAAAAATTGGAAAAATCGAATTTTCAATTTGACCCTTGATGAATATGCCCCATAATGTAGTGAGATACTGTAGATTACTTTTATCTACCTAGCAGTTTTCAGTATTCAAAGTGTCTGCAAAGAAACCACTGCAGTGTGCAGAAGACATCTGCATTAATTTCTAGTTAGCCATGCATCATATAAAGGGTAAATGTATGAAATCTAGTAAATGGAGAACAAGAGGAAAAACCTGTGATATACCTCTAAGATTTGGGACCTATACAAGGGTCTCACTGGGTCAGTGTGTAGAATTGGATTGAAAGGAGAAAAGAGAAAATACCCCGTATATTCCCTAACTGCTGGTTATTAAAAACCCTTGAATTAAATTAACTTGACAAATCAATTCATTATCCTCTAACCGATCAAATCACCAATTTTAATTAATCTAATTAAGACTGCCTTGATAAAGCTTTTTTAGCGAAACGCACGTCTGCAAGATTCAAACTTTTAAAGCTATTTTTTAAAACATTTTTTTCAATTCTATCAGAACTCTTTTTTACCTTAGTGCGCCTTTGTCCTATTAATAATCGAAGCACTGAAGGGTCCTGTTTCTCATAAAAGTTGGGGCAGCTGGTTACCCGTTGGGGCTCCCTAGGATTTGGAGTTTCATTGGAATTCATTATCTTCTCTTTTTCTCTCTAATACTCTTAAAGGTTGCTGGATTTGTGGTCTTATCGTTTAGACAGCTCTCCATGAGTTATCTTAGAATAATATCACGACTACAGTCCAGTATAGGGATTGAGATAGGGATCTTGGGACAGCTCCACGCTCTATAATTTTTCCTTTTGTATCTATTTCAATGAACTCAAGAGCTCCATTTATTTCATTTTTAATTCACTATCTGATCATTAAGTCATTTGTGTGGCATAATTGAATCAACTGTAGGATAATTTGATGTAATCAATTGAGGCAACTGGCACTTTATATTTATTAGAAATTAATATTGGGGATAGATCAATTCTCCCTTGGATTTGAGCATTTTGCACTTTTTGTTTTTTTAGTTAATGAATCACCACTATCTATCTAATATCTAAGAATGTTTTAAAAGGGAATAATGTTGAATTAATGAATGAGGAAATAATTAATTACTAAGCACTTTATTATTTAAGTCAAAGAAAGCAATAATCACAGAACACAATTGATGGAAATAATTTATTACCTTTTTAAAAAATTTTACTGCGTAAGATTATCACATACAATTAATTGAATTGGTGATTTGATCGGTTGGAAGTTAATGAATTAATTTGTCAAGTAAATTTAATTCAAGGGTTTTTAATAACCAGCAATTAGGGAATATACAGGGTATTTTTCTCCTGTATGAAATCTGTTAACTGGAATGCTTGGGACCTGGGGGTTTTCCAGAATAGGGGTCTTTCAACACTGTTCCTTAAGGCTGCTAAAAACGAATGCATTAAAAGAAATGGAAAGTCAAGTTCTATGGAGGAAGCTGTTTTTCAGGGGGGTCCAAGTACCAGTAATGAAATAATTTACATTATACCCTATGCCTGCATGCCTATTTTGTAACATTTACACCAGCCCTTGCACCACCCTTTATGAATGCAATATAGTAATTTTTCTAAGTTTAATATGCACAGAGCAAATAAACACAGCAAATGTAACTGCTATTGAACTTACTTTCCCTTTACAGTAAAATAAATGAGAAAAAATGTCTATGATTAGATATTTCAATATCAAAGTAGAATGGCAGTTTCTAGGGCAGGGCAGAGTAGATTAGAAATTCAGGAAGCACCATGCATCAGAGTGAAACTGCTAAATATCATATCATTGTGTGTAGGAATTGAATGATGTATATTCTACAGTATATAGTTGATTTTTATTGCTATGATAATAATTCATTTGGTTCCATTTTTTCTGAAGCAAAGTAAATTTAATACATACTTAGAATAGCTGAAAGAAATTGCCTAGCTATGGCTTACTGCCAAGCTTCTTCAGTCCTTCACTGAAGAGGTGACATATACTTAGTATATTCCAACTTGCCATCTGTAAAGCATCTCTCAGAAGAAGATCTAATGACTCCATGACAATTGTAGTGAAGACACACATCTCTGTGTTGATAATGTATTACCTTTGTACTTCAGAAAAGCACCAGCTTTAAAGGTCAATAGATATATGATTTCATCAACATGCTTTAGAAAGATATTTTATTATTGTGCACTCTCAACCCACATTTTTACTGGTACAGCTTATTATTTGAACCCAAGGCATTAAGCATAGTCCCGTTGCTTTAATAGGCAGAAATATTAGGTTGACCGTTCAGGTATACAAACAGTAATTCCTGGAAAAAATAATAAAGGAAAGCCCTGGAGCTATAAACACAGGGGCTGCATGAAAAAGTATCCAAATGACCAGCAACCAGATTATACTGGTTTATATTTAAAGATAAGCAGAATCAGATGCAACTTTGATTGGGTGAGAAGGAATGAGTTAAGGCAGGGGAAAGCTGGGCTGGGGGTGGAGAAAAACAGGGATTTGATGTCAGAGGAAGAAGCAGTTCACTTCCTTATCTTCTGAGCAGGTAGAAACATTCCACCCAACCTCTCCTCTTTTTGCATATATTGTGAAATTTAAGGTGTTTTTCTTCTTTATGTCCTCATATTATATATTATTAACCAAAAGTGGATGTTTTTCTTCATGCATGTTATATTGTGGTTTCTGTACGGTTATACAGTATAAACGTGAGGTCTGCATGGTATTATTCATGTTAAATGAATGTCAAATGCTTGATCCAGGGAATGTTTCTGATCGCCACCAGGGTAAGGAAGTATTTTTTCCCCTCTTGAGGCATAGGGGTATATTTATCAAATAGTGAAGTTAGAGATCACCACAGTCCTCTAGAGTGAAATTCTGCCACTCTCCATTCATTTCTATGGGATTTTGAAAGGCGTATTTATCAAAGGATGAACTTTCACTTTCACCCATTGATAAATACTCTTTTAAAATCCCATAGAAATTAATGGCGAGTAGTGGAATTTCACTCTAGAGGACTGTGGTGACCTCTGACTTCACTGTTTGATAAATATACCCCTATATAATTGGCAGTGGCTTTAGGCCGGATTTTTTTTCCTTCCTCTGGATCATATAAATCTGTGGGTTCTGCCAAATGCCAGAGGGCCTGCTGTAAGTAGCCATAGACAGTCACTATTTATTGGGCTGGTGGGGGGCTGCTTGGGCCTCTGTGTACTTGGAATGCCAGGGCCTATTGTGAATCCCAGTCTAGACTAGTATTCTAAATTTTGACATAGTGCTCATCTCAAGTGAGGAACCGCACAGCATAGTAGTGATCTCTTGTTAAAATCTGGCTTTGAATATTGCCTTGGGGTGAGGCTGGCAAGGTCCTATTTAACTGATAAAATGTGAATAAATTCTGTAGCCATTTTACACCATTTCTGGCTCATGGTGTTTCATTAAGGTATGTAACAATCAGGTTCAGTGGAATGGTTGAAAGCAAGGGTCAGATGAGGAGTCCCCTTGTCAAGAATGTTATCTTGACTTGGTTAAAATTAATGAAAATCTTCAGGTCTTTAGTAACTGCTTACTAATAATCATGCAGTTCTGCCAGTATGCTGCAGCAGCTAAGGACAGGTTATCATACCACTTGACAGAATATATTGATACACTAGCTGTAGAATATATTGAGAAGGGCCATTTTACACATGAAATCCAACTTCACGCCTGTTGGAGTGTGAAGCCTTAGGGTAAGGGCACACCTGGAGATTCGGGGAGATTAAATCATCCGGCGACTAATCGCCTCTTCTTTGGGGCGACTAATCTCCCGAACTGCTTCCCCATGAGGAAACTTCGGCCGCGAGTGCATTGGCACAGACGTTTTTTCATTGAAGCAGACGGAAGATACGGGGAAGCAGTTCGGGGAATTAAATCTCCCCGAATCTCCAGGTTTGCCCTTACCCTTAGAGAACAAGCATTTTGTGTCCTCTTTGATATACAAATTTACTTTTTTCTTTTATGTATGTAGGTATGTTAATTTTTATTTCTATATTCCTATTAAAGGATGACTAAACTTAAAATAGCTGGGGGGTACCATAATGTTCTTTGTCTTCAATGTGAACTTGTTTTTTGAGTATTGATCTTTAAAATAGTCCATAGTTAAAACATTCATAACTAATGATGAGCTATTTTTTTTGCCAGTCATGGATTTGCTGTGAATTATTGCATTTCGCCATCTGCAAATTTTTTTGCAAAATTGCAGAAAAAATTTACCATGAAAAATATTGCTGCAACAAAAAAGTTGCCATAAGAAAAAACGTCCATTGACTTTAATACATCTGGACAAAAAAATTGCTGAGACAAAAAAGTCACAGAGACAAAAAAGTCGCTGAGACAAAAAGTTGTCACAAGAAATTGAGTTTCACAAATTTTTTGCAATTCCGCAAATTTTTGCCAGTTTCGTAAATTTTTCAGCTAAACGGGACGCATTCACTTTTTGCTATTCATTAGTCATATACACCTCCCCTACTACTTTTTGTGAACTGTACCTCTATATCTGTTCCTGCACTGCTAACCATCACATTTACTTCACAAATCTTGTGTCAGTTTACAAATCCCTTGACAAAATTGCATCTTATGATAACTCCATTGTGATGTCCATGTACACCACCAGACACCAATTTCACTTTGTGCATAAAATCCTTCTTTTCTAATGCCTTTTCAAATCTTTTTCTTCCAGTCATGGCTCTGTGACTAGATCATAGCTTACTATTATTTAAGAGCTAACACAGGTGGTTCAAATGCTTGGAATTCAGAGGATCTGCCCATGTGCTTAAAGCTGGCCACACACATTCTGGTTTATACTATTTGGTCATGTGTAGGCCTCTTTAAAAAGCAGGAAAAAACTAGGATGAACTATAACCCTTAAAGACACATGTATTGTATCATAAGGCAAACTTAACTTCAGCTCTATTTCAGCAGAACCAAATCAATGCCAGTTAATTGGAATTGACATACATTTCATTATGGCTAATTTGCTCATCTCTACCTCGAATCATGAAACAGCATTACTAAACTCTTCTGCACAATTGTCTATGAAAAAAATCATATGTGCCCGATTTAGCAAAGTGAATGGTAAATGTGTTATGTGCACAAACGATGACACACGTGTTTGGCTGTAACTACTGTGGAATTCTAAAAAACAGCTGCATTGAGTAAAAACATGGCAATATTTTATACTTTACCACAATGTTACCACAACCATCAGTAATAAATAATAATCAGGCTCATTTATTATGATACTAAATTCTATAGTTAGTATAGATATGGGTATATATAATTTATGTGAAGGTATGGAGGGGTGTGTGTATGGAAGCTGGGTTTTCATTTGGAGGGTTTGAACTTGATGGATTTTGTCTTTTTTCAACCTGATTTAACTATGTAAGGTGCAAAATGAGAAAATGGGGCACAAAGCTCTTTTTTTTGCACTTTGTATCTTGCCCCCATAGAATTAGCTGCTTCCACCCATAGGTGCAACTGTTTGGTCTCACAAAAGGAGTGTGGCGACATACACAGCACACAGTTGTCCTCTACCTTGCATTATATTCAGTAAGCCAGGAGCATTGGGCACTAGGAATGCCTGCACTTACTGCCTGCTTATGAGTGTGGTTAAGTATTGGGCTCCCTTGTGCCTTTCAGCATAATGCATTCTTAATCAGTCACACAACAAAATTAAACTGCTGGTAGGTTAGGATATGACTCTATGAGACACTGTACTCCTAGTTTTGCATAAATGAGGCTGGATATATTTTCTATGAACATTTTGGATGCTTAGGGGCATGTTTACTAACATTGGAGATAAATATCTGGAGAGATTTCTGGAGATGTTGCCCATGGCAACCAATCAGCAATTAGATTTAAACAGCCACAGCCAAGTTAGAAAACAAAAGCAAAGATCTGATTGGTTGCTATGGGCAACATCTCCAGAAATCTCTCCAAATATTTATCTCCAATATTAGTAAACATGCCCCTTAGAATCGGAGCAGTTGATGTGCCACACCAACATTTAGGGGCCATTTTCTTCTATAGTATGTTTCCTAACAGTTGTGAGGGCCTAACACAAGTCCTGCAATGGAGTCCTTCTCTTTATTATTCTACCAATGCACAAGAATATATATTTTTTACTGAGAAAAAAAACTAAACATTTTTTTTTTAAAAAATTAATTTTGTTGGTTTGTTTCAGTGAAATTGACACTGATGGAATTTGGTTTTACCAGTGAAGATGTCTTAATAATTACTCTTACAGCAAACTGTCATTATTATTTAAGAATACAAGACATATATGCACCCTTTATTTTTTTTACATGATAATTTAAGAACAATCTGTGCAGAAGCTCAGTGTATTTGTTAATGTAGAGCAGGTTTGCTGTTAAGTAGACATCCTCCAACAAAGACTGATCTACAGGTACCATTGTCATACATCTGTGACTTTCTCCTATTAAGTGATGGATCATGTCCCTAAGGTCGGGAATACATTCATCATGCTGTCAGCCAGACACTCACAAAGACACAATTACTACAGTACAATGTGCTATAATTGCAACTGCCTGTGTCACAGATGCCTCTTGTTTGGCTCTTGAAGAATATTTCTTCACGTCCACTGCTATTTTAAAGTTTTATTTAATGTGCATAAAAACCTTCCATTGAAATTAAAATGTTAATACTGTAATGTAGGGTTGGTTAATAGAGAAACCATTACAGCTTATGTATAGTTCGTTTGTGAGTTCAATGTAAGTTGCATGCAAGCAAGGGTCTTTAATCTTTGTATTGGGCCACAAGGATCTGTGCCAGTTGGCACTCATGGCAGGGGAGACTAAAAGTAGAAAAAACATGGCAACATGATGCCTAAGGGGTTTGTGACCAGTGCAACACTCACAGTAAGACCTGCAACAAGCTAAACATCCATCTTCTTCCCATTCACATGAGTGCAGAATGTGGATTTTGATGCTATCTGAAAAAGAAGATCGCTTTCGAATGCAGCATGTGTCCTATTTATATTAATGGGAAATGGCAGAAAAAGTCATTTTACTGAGAGAAAATCCCTGTGAGCTAATGGGGGTCTGGTCAGGTATTGAACCCTAAAGGGGAGAGGGTATTGAACCAAAAATGTCTGGAAAAGAAAAAAATATATAAAGCTGTTCCTGGCTAAAAAGAAGATTCTCTCATTTTGACCATTGTTTTTTATATTAAAACACAACACTACTGCAGTAAACATAAACATAAATTACTCCATGCGTGAATAGAATTAGAGTTTAAGATTAAATGCAGAATACAGCTGGGATAATGTCTAGCATAAACTGGATGGTCTAGACAGAAACCAACAGATCTATATTCAGACAAATGATTACCAGTATGACAGGTCAAAATGTACTGAGACATATGTAAGTGGGTGAAGGAGTGAAGTATAAAATAAGCTTGCAAAAGGAAGCACAGGTGCCCAGCTAGCTAAGAATATGGTTAGGACTCCCAGAAAGTAGTTCTAAAAATAATGCTAAATCTGTTTTTTTTCTTCTCTGTGTAATAGATGGATCTTATGGTTACAGAATGTAATGATTTGTCTTTTTAATGCTCTCTTTTCAAGTATACTGTTTGAATTGATGAGAAATAGTACCAAATCACTGTCAAATTTATTTGTGTCAACATAAAATGTAGTGGAAATGGAAGTTAAACACAGAACATTTCCCTGAAAACTGTATTCAGCCATTCTGTCTGGCTGTCCAAATATTGTCATAAACATGAGCAGTCTGGCTATTGCTACATGGGTATTTGTAATCATTGTGTTCGTCTTAGGTTAAGGTCACACTCGTGAGACAACTTTGGGTGACTTCGGATAACGAAGCACCGCGAGTGCCATGCCACAGGAGATTTTTCATTCTAGCAGGCGGAAGACAGGGGGAAGCAGTTTGGGGAGATTAGTCGCCCCAAAGAAGAGGTGATTAGTCGGCGGGCGAATCTCCCTGAATCTCCCAGTGTGACCTTACCCTTAGGGAGAGCAGACTTCAGATAGGAGTTTTTCCTGCTGGAAAAAGACTGGTCTAGTGATATACCTATACCTACTTTGTGTCAGATTTTGTGTGTGCATTTCATCCAGAGTACTGACGTCTCTTAGGCTCTGTTTATTTGTGTATTATCCTTTAATTATACTGCAGCCTTCTACTATTTGTCTCCTAACTTCCTCCTCTACAGTCTGCAAGAATCCTTCTCCTCTTGACTTAAAGAGAACTGGCTCCACCACTATTTAAATCCTTATTATGGCTCCTCATTAAGTAAACAATAACATACAAAAACCCCTTCCCTCTCACTACATCTCCTACATATATTGTTGATGTCTCAACCATCCCATATAGAGCTACTGTCTTTTCACACCGACCACATTCATTGTCATCTCCCATCTTAATCCTTTCTGTCTTGCTGCTTTTTACCTCTGGAAATCAATCCATTAATTCCTGCCAAAAACAGATTCAATCCAAGCACTTATGAGCATGTGCCCCAACCACTGTGATGACTGTGTGTATAAACCCTATCATCCATAGCAATCTCTTTTCTATTGTGACATCCACACTGGAATTACATTTCATCTATGAAAAATCTCCCATTGTATTTATTGTGACCAGGTCTCTCCGTTATAAATGATCATCAATAAAACAAAAAATGTGTTTCTGCTCCCATGAAACAGGGGACATAAGCAAGTACAGGAATTGGGGGTTACTGGAGTCTGGAATGCTCTTAGAAAACTAGCAAATGGGATGTTGAAAATATGAGCTGCAAAACCATTTGCAATATCCAAACTTATTCTGATGTTATGAAAATATTTTCTTAGGCAAATAAGAAATATTTACCCTGTACCTGTACAAGGAAATTATTATTTTGGTGAAATGCATCAATGGTCATCCCAATCTGCAAAACCTTATAACCAGGAACACATACAGTACAATATTTCCATAAATTATTTTCAGCACCAAATCTCCATGCCCTAGACCCAGTACCCATGAAAGGTAATTCTTCATTATTGCCTTATTTGCTTTGTTTCTGTAATAACAACAACAACAATAATATATTGCTATTTATAGTAACTAAGTAAAATTATCTAATAGAAAAATCTCTTAAAATAGATTCCATGCCTTTTTTCTAAACTATTTTGTACAAGAGGGACTGATTTATGATTTCTTTATTTCCTGCATCAGGAGAGAATATAGGAGCAGGCAACCGCAAGTACACTCATCTCTCAGGGTCTCATGCCCCAAGGGTACCACTAAATGCTATCAGCACACTTGTGCTTTTTTCCCCTGGGAATATACCACTGACACACACCATAGCCAGCATTCCTACCATCATGACCATATGGACACCAAAAACTAGGAGGGTGGGTGGGAACACTTTTATAGCTTGCTTACTAATGTTAACGCTTTTTTATGCTTCCCTTTGACAAGCTGCTTTCAATCCCAACTACCAGCACCTTGTTCCACTTTCACATTCCAAACTATCTGAGACCCTTTATGTCCTACTCCTTCCATACCAGACAAACGTCCTTCTTTTATTCCTGTTAGTTAGAGCACCATTAGCAAAGATGAACAATACCATATTTTTCTAAAGTTTCTTTCCCTCTGTAATCACTCACTACAACAGAGAGAAGAGATTTTCTGCATCATTAAAGGAGAAGGAAAGACTGAATTTACTTGGGGGTTCCAAAAGTTAGGCACCCTAAAGTGATTGACTATACTAACCTGAAACACCAGGCCAGTGCTCCTATAAGCAGAAAATTGGGGTTCTCCTAGTGAGCACCACGGAGAAATCGGCTTCCTTCTTCTTCTTTCTTCACATGGGTGCACATGGGCAGTAGCGGGAAAAGTCAAACTTCAAAGAAGAAGTCGGCTATTTCATTCTACTGCACATGTGCCTGCCAAGGGTAATTTGAAGAAAGAAGAAGAAGGAAGCCGATCAGTCCATGGTGGTCGCTGGAATAACCCCCGGACTGTTACAGTTTTCTGCTGATAGGAGCACCAGCCCGGGGGGTTCAGGTTAGCAACATACCAGAATGGACCACTTACAGTATCGCAGTTGACCATATTCTAATGAACTGACACATTGATAAAACAGTAAGCCTATTAATCATGTTGGGTAAAATTAAATTTGCCAACACAAAGGTGTTAAACCTGTGTAAAATAAATGGCAAATTTATCAAGGTGTGTGAAATTTTACGACCATGCGAATTCCAGATTTTTGTAATTTTACACTGCTTCTGACCTTCAGAATTTCTGGTGGAAGTTGCTCAAAGAAAAAGGGAGTTCATTTGAAACAATTTGAACAAATTAAACTGATTGGAATACTTCTTGTTTCCCCAATTTGATATTTAGCAAATCTGTCCCATAGTTTAAAAGTATTTTTGAAGGAATTTAAACTAATTTTTATCTTTTTTTTTAACATGGATACACTATGATAAAGTGTGTAAGAAAAGTGTAATCCCAAAATATATACATTTGTTAGACAAAAGGACATCAAAACACTACCTTGCAGCAACTGCCCTGGTGCTAAATTCAGCAGGAGTACTATAGAAATGTTATTACTGGTGTTAGTACATAAAAAAGGCATTCCACCAAATGAGCTATCATTTGTTCTGTCTGTAATCTTGCTGACAAAGTTTGTCAAGCCCATTGTGTTCATTTATGTCATCTTATAATAAGCTGCAGTATGAACAGTGAACAACTAATTGTGATAAAAGATTCTGAACACCTGCTAATAATATACAAAGTCAACATGCAGCTCCTTTATTTTTCAGAATTCATTGCTCTTTCCTCAGCTGTACGCTGTGCCATTGATACAGCCATATTCAGCTTTAATTGGAAAAAGAGAGACAGTTTTGCTTCAAGTGGCAAATCCAAACACCTTCATTTATCCAGAGACTTACAATGTTATTTAAAGAACTGGGAAACAGGAATAGCTTAAAGGGAAGGTTACACTAAAATATAATTTACTGTGATAGAACATTTCATGTTGTAATATTACTGTATATACAGTATAAGGAAGGTAAGAGCTGGATAATTATATTCCACCTATTGTAAAATATAAGGATATTAGAACTGATTCCATGACCATTTAAAAGCACAAAGCAAAGAGCCTTTTTCAGTGAGTCATGTGACACAGATTACACTGTTTATAAGGATATATTTCACAGAATGCTCATGGCTCTTGCAAATATATATTTATATATGTCATGTTGGCAGAGTGAAGAAGTATTTCCTGTTTCTTGCAAGGATGTAGTATATAGTGATGGGCGAATTTGGGGGCGTTTTGCTTTGCCGAAAAATTCATGAAATTTGCGAAATGGCGAAAAAAAAAGTAAAACGGCGCAGGCGTCCATTTTTTTTGATGCCGGAATTTTTGTGGCGGTTTCGCTTATTTATTTGCAAATAAATAATTTGCCGTGAATTCGCGCATCACTAGTAGTATACTGCAAAGGCAAGACATAGCAGGAAGTCCATAAAGTCCATAATTTGGCATGAATTCTAGAAAACCATACATGTGGTATGGAAGCAGATTACCCTTTACAAATAGTGAAGAGCGAATAAAAATTGTGCACATAAAAAATTTGGAGTAAAAAAAAATGTTGTCGCCTATTGGCTTCAATGCGTTTCGCTAAATTTTTGCTGTTTTGAGAATTTTTTTTGCAGTTTTGCAAATTTTTTGATAAAGTGATTCGGGACAGATCACTACAAATGTCAAAGCAAAAGAAGGCTTTATTAATGCAAATAACCTTATTAACAATCACTAATCATAGATTGATAGCCCACTCTAGGGAACCGGTTGTTTTTCCCAACTAAATGCAGTCCATGATGCTATCTGTAGTATATAATAGTATGGTCAATATTGTAGTAATGTACACTGAATTTACATATTTGTATCAATAATATATACATAGGAAACTTTGTATTTGAATCTATGTGCAAGAATACATTGAGCGCTAGTATTGGAACTGTAGAATATTTTGCATCACTTGACAACTTTAAGTTGTGTTCTCATGGACAGCACAACGTCTTACAATGTATATTCTTCCAACAACCACTTTGAGACGTACATGAAATGTGCCTCATATAGGGCAGCACATAGTTCTTATTAAAAGGGGGTGTAAGCAATCCTACAAGGAGATATAAAACTTATAATCATAATTATAGAAACCTCTATATATTTACTGGTTCAGAGTTCCACTTAAACAAAACTCATATGCAAACCAAATTCATCTGTTAGTAATTCTAGTGAGAGTCTGGGCTTGGTTTCACTGACTTAAGTGATGTTTAATTGATAGGTACCCCAGGAGTATAGCTCACACGACTCTAATTGTTATTGATAAGGAACTCATTGTACCATTATTTTAAGAATATAGCTTTCTATATCCATCTTACCTTTTTGTATTTTTCTCATCATCATTGTGTCATGCTAATTATGGATTAGGCCATATATCATCTGCTTCCTTTCTTTTTGACATTTCCTAGCTCTAGGGATAACCCTCCTGTTCCCTTTCCAAATAGCTAAATGATACATGATCGACATAAACATGTTCCCCTTCGCCCCTTCATTCAGTTGCCTGATAGATATTCTGCAAATAGAAACACCATGGGAGGTAAAGACCAGGAAGGCACTGTACACAGCTGGATTTATTTCAATTCCAAAGGAAGGGATGTCGGACACAAGGACAGAAGGAACATCTACATTTGAAAAGTCATTAGCAGTGGTCTAAGTGCCAAAGTATTTCCACCATATAATTATGGCATAAAAGTACAGTATGTTAAAATGAGAAAATTAGTGGGGAAATGGCTTTAGAATGGAATACCAACTGTTTCATATCGAATGATGTTTCAATAGTGTCATACTGGCTTGCAATTAACTGCTATTCCGTTATATATATTATCGGAAAAAGAGAACTCTAATTCTAGATTAGTCTTTAAATAACATAATCAATATGTTGCAATTCACTTGTCCCATTTACATTTTCATACAGTATTTATCTGCATGTGTTTGTTTATTCACAAACAGTAAAAACTGTCTGAATTATGTTACCTGTCAGAAAAAGCAGTTCACTTGCCTATATTTTGTAAAAATGTTATTCTCTATCAAACATATTTTTTATTGAAGCCCAAACAAAAATGCCTCAATTTCACCCAAAGTGCCAAAGTGCAAAACACACAAAGTGCATTAAAGGTGCAGGTAGACCTGTCCTAAAAAAGACAGGGTCCCAAAAATACACCACATCGCACAGCCAAAATGCCCCCAATAAAATAGAGTTTTTGGACTCCTCTAAGCCTAAGCTGGGGGGGGGCTTTATCCCCATCCCCCTGGCCAAAAGGCCCGCAGGGGGCAAAGATTCAGATGCCCTTTGTTGCAAGGCTAGGGGGTCCATTTATTCCCCTCCTCCAGCAAAGAGTATTCCATGGATAGAAAAAAATGATCGGCACTCCGGGGAAGTCCCATCAACTTTTGCGCCCATCCCGGGGGTACGGGGGAAGGACCCTTTGCACCAGACCCAGGCAGAAAAAAAAACACATGAAAAGAGTTGAAGTAGTGTAAAAGAATAAATAAATGTAATCATAAAAGTAGCTGTAACTTTAACACCCAATACCCAACATGCCAAAGGCAAAAGTATATAGCACCTTCATCATGGTGCCAAGAGACACCATGTCTTGGTACACCTCAGTAAACTTTGGCACAAAAGAGTTTGGACTTCAAATCTGCTGGCTCCTAGCCAGACCCAATGTTTAGCCATCCCAAAGCCAGGTTCCCCAATACCTCAACTGAAAAGAACAAGTATTACACTAGATCTTAGTGATTGTTGCAGTGGAACATTGCCACCTGCTGGCCAGTGTATCATGCTAATGGAGGAGTCTAAGCTTCAACCAAGCATTTACTTTGAGTACACCACTCAGACTCCTCTAAGATATAATAGGGCACATTGGAAAAATATACCGGCCTTCCTATATATTTATCTTTCTTTCCCTATTATTAACATTGGCATCAACCATAATTTTTGCCGGCCAGGTGGCAACCCTATTTACAACCCAATTTGCAATTGCAAGACCACTAAAGGGTGCAAGAGCACACCCCTCAAAGCTCATTTAATATAACTTGTGCCCCATGGAGTTGTTGCTCTCTGCATGGAGTGCCAGATTGAAAATCAATTGCTCAGTGCAAAGAGCAGCATTGGGAGACCCAGCTCAGCCCTGTCCTTACCACCTGCTTTTAAAAAGGCAGTAAGTGCAAGGCACTACCTCCTACACCTGCCCATTTTAAATATAGCGAAGCCTTAAGGTGGCCATACACGGGCAGATAAAGCTGCCGATATCGGTCGTTTGGACCGATCTGACAGTTTAGCTGCCTGTGTATGGGGGCTTCCGACGGGTCTTCCCGATCGATATCTGGCCACGATATCGATCGGGAAGGTTGGATTTTTACCCGACCGACCCGTCGGAGCCGCTTGGCGCATCGTAATTCAATCGTTCGGCCATACGGTCGAACGTTCGAATTACCCCCGATATAGCCATGCAGTTTAGTGGCATATCGGGGAAAGATCCGCTCGTTTGGCGATGTCGCCAAACGAGCGGACCTTGGAGTCTATGGCCACCTTAATACATGCCATCCTAGCTTCAAACAGCAGTCTGCAGATCCCTGGGCAGAGGTCTGTGGCTATTTACACAATGGCCTGGATGATTGCAGCCTTTTTTTTGCACTTTGCACACTGCATGGGGCATTGTAAATGACCCCCTCATATATTTCCCTTAAACAAATAACTGTATGCAAAGTATAACCTTATTTGGAATGGTATCACCTAAGTCACCTATGCCCTTACAGTTCTAACTATTTATCCAAAAAAAAAATCATCAAATAGTTTCATAAGTTTATGTCTACGTAATCTTTCAAACCACTCTGTGTGGCTGAGGGTTCAAATTGGTGTATGTGGGTACAACAAAGACTGCAACTGTGCATGTCCCTTTGTTTAATCTTATTGCATAAAAAGTGTATTCATGAATGCAAATACTATGTGTAAAATCGGTTCTATTTTGCTTGCCGTTAAACACTGTTACCAAAGGTTCTTGCACTGCACAGATTCAAGGAAGTCCTGAAATTAACATCTAGGTTCCCTTAGCATGTTGTTCCAATACATGTAACTGACTTGCTGCAAGTGAATTACACTCTAATGTGGTTATTGACACCACATATATCATTGTACAATAAGTGACTTTGTAGTGAGTTGTGGACTGTCACAATAAAGTCATTGAATTATCCAGGTGGAGGAGATCAGATCTGAATGTGCATAAATAGCCTTATCAGGCTGGATGTTTTGCCACCCCTGTTAGCATTTTACAGTATTTGCTCTGCATTCTGTATACAAGCTGAAGATAACCTCTACTTGATTTGAAAGTTAGAACTTAAGATTCCAGTTTATATTTCATACTGTACAATATTTTTTATCTCTCAGATCACCTGAAAATGTTTTTTAAACTGCATAGATCTCCTCAAAACTGCATGACTATGTCATGTCGTGCATGGCTGAGTAGCTGATTATTAGCAATTGAACCAGAACTATCCCTTTTATAACCTTACGGTAATGTCAGGAGTTATTTTACAGTTAAAGCATCCAGCTTTAAAGTAATGTTGGGAAATGTTCTGTTGTTTCATTCTGAAAAGTGTTCATTTGCAAACCAGTAGAATGGCAGTAAAAACAACTAAAAATCTGCATAACAAAAACCTCCTCTAAAGAAATGTAAATCTTTGAGGGAGCCTGGTTACACACCCTCAAGGCTACCCATGGGGCACAGCTCAGATTTCAAGCCTGGGTCTCTGCAGCCGAGGAGACCTATAATTTACTCTACACTTCCAGTGTCTAAACAGCTGCTGAAATTAAAGGTTTATTGTTACTGCAAGTAAATAAGACCATTAGCCATTGATAGAGATAATGCAAAGGGCACCCACCACTTTGATCAGAACAAAATTAAAAATAATTTTAACGGTAAAGCACAAGATGGTGGTCTGATCACCAATCACTTCCATAAGATCACTATCTTATGGTGTTGACAGCAGCAGTGCTCTTACGTGACAAACATGGTGGTCAAAACACCCTTTTCTGCCTGTCACCAATTCACATTTAGAAAGAAACACTATGGATATTAGAGACACCAACTGTGACAGATGGGTGACATTCAGGATTGCTAGCTTGAGTGCGGGCTAAATACAACAATCAGCTTCAATATTTGCCATCTAAAAATACAAGGGTAAGAAATGCTTCCATGTGATACAGGTTACCCTTTTGTGTTTTACAAAGTAGTTCAAACTGATCATATTTTGACCATTCAATGAAAATGGCTTCATTTGAAAAATCTGCTTAAAAAGGTTCCAGTAACATAAGTTTCTTTAATTATGAAACATTTTTTAATGGAGGGGTGAATGACATAGGTATTGCTTGGTAAGATTTCATTCCCTTAATATGGTAATTTCATTAGTTTTCAGAGAGGGTGGTCTCTTATTTTGCACTTTTCATGGTCTTTTTCCATAGTGGAAGAAAGTGAGTGGAATCCCAAAGTAAGCTGTTTATTGTGCAGAAAGTGAATGAGTGAGTCACAATGATACAGATGACAGATGCTAAGAATTAAGACAGTAATGCTTAAAACACAAACACTGATTTGCCTCATCACAATAATATTAAAGGTGTTTTTCTAAACATTCACTGCCTAAGAGCCAGGTGCTCTACTGGGCAAACATACTAAGATTTCACCCATTGAAAGCTCACTGTGCTCTGCTCAAGTTACAAAAAACAAACCTTTGGTCCTAAGTGAGATCAAAAAAAAATACCTGTTGGTAGCAATTCACACCAAACTAAACAGCTTCATCTACATTTCTATTCATGCACCATAATGTAATACTGCTCGCTATTCTAAACATTCTTCCAGCAAATCAGTATTTAAATTAATAGCCCTCTCCATGCTTAGAATTGTCTAACTTATGGATTGGAGTGTATTTTCTTTACTTCACCTTCATGGATGAAATAGTGACTCATTGTTCAAAGGCTTTGCAGAAGCTACCCTTCAGTTATTAGGGTTGCAGTAAACAAATGAGGGTCCATGTCACTATAATACGTTACTTACTCTGAGTAAAGTTGCAGCATACACGTCCAGGCAAGGTGCTACTGGAAGACATAATAGGCATTAAAATAGTATAATATCTATCTATCTATCTATCTATCTATCTGTCTGTCTGTCTGTCTGTCTGTCTATCTATCTATCATCTATCTATCTATCTATCTATCTATCTGTCTGTCTGGCTGTCTGTCTATCTATCTATCTATCTATCTATCTATCTATCTGTCTGTCTGTCTGTCTGTCTGTCTGTCTGTCTGTCTGTCTATCTATCTATCTATCTATCTATCTATCTATCTATCTATCTATCTATCTATCTATCTATATCTATCTATCATCTATATACAGTATCTATCTATCTATCTATCTATCTATCTATCTATCTATCTATCTATCTATCTATCTATCTATCATCAATATAATGTTAATTCAGTCCAATACAATTTGAGTGTATAAATCTGCATTTTCCCCTAAATGAGACAAAATGTTGAATTCATTCATGTCCTGTGTTCTGCTATCTCATACTATCTGTAGGATAGACCAATTATTATGGTATAGTTACAAATCTGTATTTTACTTATACGTTTATTTACTGTGACATCAATAAGGACATTTTTTTCCAAAGAAGAATAATCAAAAGTGATTTATTTATTTTTTTTGCAATTTTTTTAATATAACTAAAACGGAAAGGGATTCTGCAAGTCAACCTGTTCTGAAAATGACTTAATCAACCTGTCATCTGTCTGGACATGTTCACTTTGCTGACAAGAAAAATACTTATTTCAGATTGTGGCGACGCTAACATAGAGCACTTTGGTGCAAAACTCCAAGAAGGAAATTACATAAAGGTCAAAAGTCAGAGACAAAAGGACTTTTCTTTTGACAGGACACTAGTTTTGACCAATTTAGTTTTGAACATTTGCACAGTTTCAGACTTCTTTAACTTACAGCCATTATGGGTATGACAATATTTTTGTTTTTCCAAATAAAGGCATGTTATGAATATATTTACCGTACTGTATCAGTTTAAAATAAGTTATGAAATATGAAAAATTGCCAGCTGTGTGCATAAGTGAACATCTTTTGTCCCAAGAGCACCAGAAATGTCAGCAATAGTAGTTCTATTTGGCTTCTGCTCAAATGTACTAAAAGTAGGGTTTACACTATAAGTGATAAATATAATGAATCTTCTCAGATCCCAGGGTTAATGCAAAATAACAATATTAAGATTTAGTAGAGAACATGTTTCCCGAGAACTGAATATGTTTGCAAAGTCCTTCAGAATGAATTTAGAACTCAAGTTTTAAATTCAGCAGATAGAGCAGATCTGGACTGAGCTTCAAAATAGGCCCTGGCATTCCAAGTACACAGGGGCCCATACAGCCCCCACCAGCCCACTTAAAGGAACAGTAATCCTGTACCAAAAAATAAGTGTATTGAAAAGTAATGAAAATATCATGTACTGTTGCCCTGCACTGGTAAAACTGATGTGTTTGCTTCAGAAACACTACTATAGTTCATATAAACAAGCTGCTGTGTAGCAATGGCGGAAATTGAAAAAAGGCTATATGGCACAGGTTAAATAATGAATAACAGATAACACCATTATGTTCTACAGAGCTCATTTGCTATTTGCTGTGTAACTCAAGCCCTTTCTCCTTTGAATAGCTGGCCCCATGGCTAAACAGCAGCTTATTTATATAAACAATAGTAGTATTTCTAAAGCAAAGACAGCAATTTTTACTAGTGCAAGGCAATGCAGCATTATATTTTTATTACTTTAAAACAATTTTATTTTTTGATGTTACTGGTCCTTTAATAGTCACTTTCTATGACACCTTACAGCAGCCCCTCTGGCATTTGCCAGAACCAAAAGATTGCCAGTTCAGGCCTGAGATAGAGTATATAATTCTACAGTTAATGCTGCCCATAGACGTGCAGCTTTTATCCTCATATCCGACGAATGATCATTCATTGCAATCTTACAACGTACAACTAACCATTTAGATAGATTGAATAAAGTTGTGAATAGAACAGATCAAATTATGTTCTGGCCATGAATTGACAGACAGCAATCGTACAAATGTTATGTTCGACAAATAGCAGTGATAGTCACCCATTGATATTGTCAAATAAGCAATACATGCAAAGATATTATCGTATAATTGGCCGATCGGCATGGTATAAAAAAATTCCGGGATGATCTTCACATGGTCCGAAAATTGTATGAACCTTAATTTCTACGACTTTATCTTTTGCGTCTGTGCCCAGCTTAAGGGCCCTTACACGGGCGCTTTTACATGCACTTCCCTGCATTGTACTTTCTTCCATTCAGCCGCAGGGGAACGCAGGAGTAGACACAGTCAATTATTTTGAAGGAGGCTGTACTCACACAGACGCATGTAAGCGCCAAATGCAAATTAAGACGCAGCATGTTGCATTTCACCTGCTTTTGGTGCATACATGCGTCTGTGTGAGTACATCCCCCTTCACAATGATTGAATGTGTTTACTCCTGTGCTCCCCTTCGGCTGAATGGAAGAAATCACAATGCAGGGGTGAGCAGGTAAAACCACCCGTGTGTAAGAGCCTTTATACAGCTTTATTACATAAAAACATGGTATCCCATTACCTTAATTACCACCACATTTTCAGGCCAATTTTCAGGTGTTTACAATTTAGGTGACTTTTGTAATTATCAAATTGTAGGATAACAAAGAGTATCATTGCAGCAGGTGACAAGGTGAATGAATACCTTTTGTCACTGTAACAGGATTTAGGAGGCAATAAATCTGTGCTAGTAAACAGAACAACATCAATAACAATGCATTATAACATTATTTTAGCTGCCCTATTTGCACACATTGTAGCTGTAACAATAGTAAATTAGTTTGTGCAAAATAATCCTATCCAACATTTGAGGGGGGGATAATAATGTAAAAACAACAAATATTGTCCCAGCTTGTTGCTCTCATAAGAAATAAATATTCAAAATATTCAAAATCATTTGCGCCATCTGTCAGGAGGCCTTGTATTTTCAGCTATTGGTAAATACTGCTTTGTGTATACTACTATTTATATATACATGCAATACAGTGCCGGGTCATATGTTGAGCTCATACATGGGCACATTTGTTTTTCGGCTTTCAGGTTCAGGTGCCAGACACCTAAACATAAAATACATTTCTTGGAAAAGAACTTTTCTCTTTGTTACCATTTGTATTATACTTGACAAAATGAGGGAAATTGATGCTTTGGAAGCAAGCAATTATATATGGTGTATACGAATAAAATCAGGTACAGAATTTAAACAATACAATCGGTCAGAAGTAGGAAAAACACTATTTTCTTAATTCTTAATTGGGATAACTCTAAAATCAATGGCGCAAGGTGGAATTTTGGGTGGTTTAACCTCAATTATATTTTTTAGCTCAGAAGATAGGCCCAAACTGACCAGATTTACCCACAATAACCATGACAGCAATTAATTAAAAAGAATATGTATATGTGTGTGTCAGGTGATTGTCACGTGCATGTGTAGCTTTTTATTTGTCCCAAATCAAAATGCCCAGAATTGCAGTGGATCAGATCATATTGACTGCAGTGCAAAGCCCATATTGGGATCATCCCAGGAGATGTAACAGAAAACATGGCATGATTCCAATGCAGTAAAATGAAATGACAAACAAACTGAACACACTGTTAATCATATGCAGTTTATTAGACCAATGTCAGAAAAACTCATTCCAAAGGTGACCAATTGTCCTCCTGCACCTTGAGGTCCCTGGCGCTCTATAACCAGCACATCTGAATAATGTCCAAGATAGGGTAGGTTTCATGGGGTACTCACATACCACTCATCTCCTGTCCCTCTGGATGCAGCACAGCATTAAGTCCATTCTAAGATCCTGAAGTTTTGTGCCTCAGGGTGCTACTTGCAAAGTGGGATCCTTTTGCAAACTTTCCGATTGCCCCATGTGAGGTCTGTGAGGTCCCATCTGTTTTACTGGTCTTATTCTAGACTATAAAATTCCTCAGTGTTTATTCCAACATATTTAGTATTGGAAAATTATAAACTTTTTGTGTCTGAAGCAGAATGTATTCTAGTTCTGGTGCTATGTTCATAGTAATGTATAGATACAAGTATATGTGGCGTACTAATGCTAACATAAAAGACTAAAATGGCTTTAGTGCCATATGATTCACTCTGCATCATCAAACAGTTCTGCTGTGCATATAAGGAAAACATGGGACATTTTGGTTAGGAACAAATAAAAATCAAAGTATGTGTTTCAGACTTGAATCCATTTATCCTCCCTCTGTCCCCGGTAGTGGTGACTGAAGTGAGCGCCGTGCAGCCTCCCTTCTAATGCCTTAATCTCGGGTGTGACAGTGAGTGGAAAACTCAGCAGTTAAATTCACTTCATGGTGGGAAGAAGTGACAGCTCTATCCTCCCCTGCCAGGTCCAGTGAAGAAAATGTCATCCAGTGCCTGCAATCTACATAGAAGGGTGAATATTTTCAGCTGTCAGATTCAGCTTGATGCTGAGCAGGGTTGGAATAGATAGCGGATTTACTTTGTAGCTGCCTAATGCAAAAGTTGTATAAACTCGGTTTCACTTGACCTGTTACTAGGAGTTTGTCTTTAAGATGTTGCTGGTATTAGATCCCTGCTTTGTGCTTGGGGCTTTGTAAAAAAGCATATTTCATACACAGCACTTCTGGGTTTTAACCGCGCACAGCACACAATTTAGTAGACACAGAGCCTCATTTCTGTGCTTGAGACACAGAGATATCAAGTGACTTGCATAAGGATAACCGAACCAGCCAACAATGCGTCACAGATCAGCATCCAAGCCCACAAAGACACTCCTCACTGCCACTGATTTTTTTTATTGAGCAGAATATGAAAACATTGCATTTTGTGTTTTCTTTCTTGTCTTTTGGCTCAAGGAAAGAAGTAGCCCCTCCCAAGAGCTTGTAATTTCTGCATAGGGTTATTACTGAAATTATTGGTAGTATAGTTTATTTTGAAGCACAGCACTGTACCACTGGGACGTAATCATTGATAACAGAATGTTGTTTGTCTACAGGCAGACCTGAATGGCAGCTGGTGGAGAGGAATTGGAATCTAGTTAACACTTTGCTAACAGGAAGCGTACTGATAAAACATCATGAACAGTTTTAATGTATGTATTTTTTAAAAGGAATATTATATTTTCTTATCATGGTTGCATTCAAAACATTTTATACTCTGAGATATGCTTAGGCCAAACATTATTACTTTATAGGGTTTATAGTAGCTCAGCAGGCACCACCTAATTGTCCACAAGTATCCCACACTGCCCACCGTAGCAATTTCCTGAATGTTCTAGTTCAGTGATCCCCAACCAGTAGCTCATGAGCAATACGTTCCTCTCCAACCCCTTGGATGTTGCTCCCAGTGACCTTATTTTTGGATTCCAGACTTGGAGGCAAGTTTTGGTTGTATAAAAACCAGGTGTACTGCCAAACAGATCCTCAATGTAGATTAATAATCCACATAGGGGCTATCAAAAGCCAATCACAGCACTTATTTGGCACCCCAAGAACATTTCATGCTAGTTTTGCTCCCCAACTTGTTTTACTTCTGAATGTTGCTGACAAGTTCAAAAGGTTGGGAATCCCTGTTCTAGCGTACTGAAAATCAGATAAATAAATCCAGTGCAGTAGGACAATGTTTAACTGAGCTTTAGCATAAAACGTATCTAAACATGACAAAAATTGGCATTCTTTCCTGTCATTTTCATCCTCACTTACCAGACAAGTTTCATGTGTTAACATTGATTTACTTCTTGTATTTTTAAAATTCCTTTTTTGACCTAAGCAAATACAAAAGATAAATATGAATAGAGACGGGCTGACATAGATTCACCCCACCCTGCCCTCTACCTACCCCTAACTTAATTGTCATTCAAATGTGCAAATTAGGGAATGGGCGTGTGGTGCAAAGAAGCTGCGGTGGCAGCAATGCAACAGATGCAAGTGGACAATTGTGTTTCCTTTTATCTGGGGAATTAGTTACTGAACACCTTTGTATTAAATGATGTACAATGATGAATCTTGCACACACATACACCCCTCCAAAGGTGATATGATTATCTAAATAATAATCATCAGCTAACATACTACAGCAACTATATTATATTGATACCTGTACCTAAATACAGATGCATTTGTAGCGCCATTTGTTCTCTTCATGTTATTCTTGTCATATGCACTTCAATAAATACACAAATGGGTGCTTTTACATATAGAATTGAAACACAGTGTATGGAACTTGATATGTTCTCCCTGTGCTTGTGTGGTTTTCTTTTGAGTACTCCGTTTCCTCCTACACATACTGGCAGGTTAATTGGCTTCTGATAACATTCACCATAGTGAATGTGATAGGGATCTTAGATTATAAACCCTACTGGGGCAGGGACTGATGTGTTTGATGTATAATCTGCAAAGTCTGCAGAATAGTCTATCAATAATAACAACAGAGGTTTAGAAATACAGGATATATTTACTGCAAATGTTCTGCTTTTTTTCCAGACGTAAGTTACATTTACCTGATGGTTTTACTAAGAACCAGCTTCCCAGTTTTGTTTTTAAAAGCCGAAAGTAACATCATAAAAGACAAAGGACAAACACAAAAGCATTGTCTTTGTAGGCTTTGTTGACTCCATTAAATAAAATTAACATCAATATAGTGTCAGTGGTATCCTTACAGAGGGTCAAAGGTGTAAGCAATGCAAATGATTTAGGGGAGTAATTTGCAAGCAAGTTCTATTAACATTCTGGGATGTAATTGCCTGTGATATGCTGCCACCTTCTGGTTACCACGAACAGTAAGTAAACAATTCAGATATTTATAACAACCGTATGCAGAAAGAAAAGTTTGCACTGTGTTAGATAAAGGCAATATGTGTAGAAAGATGCAGAATGCAATCATTTTATAGGTAAACTGAAAAGAGTAAATATTTATGTACGATTAAGTTAAAAATAAAAATAAGTTTTGGCAAATAGAAGCATGTATGCAACACGCTCACACTGAGCAATTTCAACAAAGGTGGCCTGAAATAGTATTTACTAGCTAGGCATATTGTACTGAAAGTAATTAGGCATTTACCCCCAGGATACCTTCTAATTTACACACATTGTGCACACCTTCATATCCAGCTTGCATTGTGTGATCAACTTCCTAGCCTATGGCAGAGGGTGGGTCACACTGACGTTGTGTATAGTTTGTTCCTTCCTAAGTGAGTCAGGGAAGGAGTCTGTGAGTCATAACAGCACTAAACTGTCAGTTACAGGCTCCTTAACTGAATTTTCATTAAAAAAAATAAGCATTGAAAAGTACAGAGTAGCATTAAAGTGACTTTAGCGAGCTGCTTATTCAGTAACATATAGTTTTAATGTATCTCAGCAAATAAGGCATAGGGGTTATCCTTGTACAGTTATGAGCATACTTCTAGGTGGTTTAAAGTTCTGCTGTTTGGACAATACATAGCTTGCTCAAACCTTTCCTGTCCAACTCTTACTTTCTATGATATTAATTAATAAATTGCTCCTTATCAGGGCCACACTTATGGATGCAGTGCAAAAAGTGTATGCAAAGTGCCATATTCTTTACCATAAAATACAGCGGTTTTTTTCTCAGAATGCTAGTGAAATTTAAGGTGCCCCACAAGTTGTATCCCATGTGATACAATAATATAAACACACATTTGCATCTGCTTAGGTAAATAAAAGCATCATTTTGTCCTTTCTTGTGCTTCAGTGGCATAATTTCTGACACACAGGGTCAATAATGGTGCACTAATTTGCAACAAGTCATTTGATGAAAGTTAGTTGGGACAACTAAAGCAACCCGCTAAGGGAAACCTGGTCTACGTTCCTAAAACTTCCAGGGTTCCTATTTATAAATCCCTGTATGCTATTGATCAGAGCAATCCGAAGGGGCACATTGGTGCTTCCAGGGCGTCGCAAAGGAGTGTGTATTGACAAGTCACTGATTGCTAAATTATGCATCTATTTGTATTTGCATTAGTAAACAAGCCTAATAGAGTAGTGACAGGGGGACCTCCATGAAAAAATGTTCTATGCTCTGTGTAAGCTCATATATGTGTTGAAAAAGACTTGCAGTAGAAGCTGAGAAGTGAAACAGCTTGGCTGCAGATATTAAAATATTTGATGGCTTATACAGTCTCAAGAGGGGACAGAAAGAAATTAATGGGTTTCTTCAGTCATGGTGTTAAATGGTGACAAATTATATCTGTATATAGGGTTGCCACCTGGCCAGTATTTTAACGGCCTGGCCGGTAATGATGAAATGATGGTTGAGCCCAATGTTATTAATAGGGAAAAAAGTTAAATATATAGGAAGACCGGTATTTTTTTCTAGAAAAGGTGGCAACCCTATTTGTATCCCATCTTGACACAATCACATTGCAGATTTTTAAAGCTTCTAAATGTAAAGGAAAGAAAAGGGCAACCCGTCTCAAGAGGAAGGACCTTGGGAATGGTGTGATATCAGCATAATGAAAATGATAATCAACAGAGAGATGTGATATGATGCTTGTCATACAGATACAGTATATGTTTCATTCAAAGCTTCCAGTTAGGTTGAGTCTGCCATTTGTACACTCGGTGTGGTGGTTGTTCCTTTTGCAATTGATTTATATACTGTATATAGCTAAGCAAGGAACAGGTACACTGTCTGATTATGAATCTGTGGAATTTTCATTTAAGCACAGGGATGTGAAAATCTTAGACACCCTTACACATTACAGACAGGCACATCCCTAGTAAAATGGACACCTCAGTGGGTCCTTATGGAGACCTTGTGCTTATGTAACCCCTGTAGTTCACACAGTGTACACCAGATGGCACTGTGCCAGAGTATAAAAGGTTTAGGAACCATGTGTCCATTGCTTTAGCCCAACCGAGCAGGCTGGAAGGGAATGGGTAGTGTTGACCCTAGGCGCCTTGGCCCTAGTAATTAGACAGCTATACTCGTTTTATAGATCACTCTAGGAGTGATAGAGAGGTTATTTAGTTGAGCAGCTCAAGGCTCCGCCGAGGAGATTAGAGGGATTAAGATCCCAGGGTATTACTGACCCAGAGTAAGGAACCATGTGTTGATATAGGGATGTCAGGAGTTCCCCTAGTCTGCCACTGGAAGATATCCTGAAAACTGGGCAATACCCATCACATGCTGTCAACTTACCCTCTGCTGTATATTCCCTAGCCTGTGGGGATTCAGCCTATACGTGCTGTGAGTATATGCTTCCTTTATGCTGCTGTGTATGTTCTATGCTCCATTGTGGAGCAATGTGTGGAATGATCTATGTGCTATTGTTCAATAAACACAGTTATTTGTTCAACCGTTAAAGAACTACTGGCGCCCATCATTGTGCTATCGCACACAGTTACAGTTACACTATACCCTTGCCTCCACCGCGTTGTGAGGGCTTACCCCTGAGAAAGAGAGCTCATTTGTGGTCTCAGCCCACAAAGGAAAGTAGCAAAAACTGCCCTAGCACAAGTCAGTTTACTATAGCGCTACACACATTTTAGATCTTCTAAGTAAACTATGTTAGAGACTTACCGTAACTCATTCTAGACAATAACAGGCTACACCAGAACTGAGCTTTTCTTATTTATAACAAAATTTGCCAAATCCATATTCAGCTAAAAAAATCTCTGTATTGCACTTTTCAGTGCTGATCAACGGAGCTGGGGAAAGGAATGGATCCGATTCTCTCAGCTTGCACAAAAAAAAAAATCAGGCTGAGACCACCGGAGCCAAAGTTTTGGGTGCCCTGGCCTCTAAATGCTGGATTTCCAATCTTGTGCTAGCTACAGAACACAGCTAGACACCGCAAGTGCATTTTACTTCCCTTAGTGCTCTAGCACAAATGTAATTGTTAACAGCCACTTCTGGATTTGTAAAATCTTCCTATATGATAAAGACCTCCAGGTCTCTGTAGGACACAAGGATGTATATTCTTTGATGGGATTCCCTGGCACAGGAGATGACAGGGCTTTTAGTTTTGTGCTAGGCATACAAACATAAGAAACAGTAAATACTGTACTCCAGTTTTTGTTGAACCAATTATCTCATTGTATTCAACCAATGAGAACTGCAGTTTAGCATTATCTATTGGTCAGCAAGTTGCACAGCTCTAATGTAAAAGACTGAGCACAAAACACCAATGGACAGCAATATGCTTTTAATTTAGAAATACGGTAAGTAAAAATGACTACCATGAACCAGCCAATCACTTATGTGCCCTAACAAAGTTTAATTTTGGTGAAAGGCTGCCTCTGGGTTCTGAGCTTCATTTTCAGCCACATCTGGTTTGTGAGTTGTGGAATCCACTAGAGCTTTTATAGAATTCTGTTAAATGATTTGTATCATGAAAGAGCCTGTAAATCAGTGCGGTAATACGAATGAAACGTTGGCTAATATAAAAAGTGTTAAGTAGTCCCATATCTTTCAAAAGAAATGCAGCCTGTGGCATAACTGTAGGTGACTGAGCCCTAGAACAAAATCTTTTGAGGCACCCAGTCCCAAACCTCTATGAAATCATCAGTCAGGATCATGGTCGGAACTAGGCATAAGCAAAAGAGGCATGTGCTTAGGGTGCAATGCTGTAGGGGCACTGGGTACGTAACTCCTCTATCTACTTGCCTACCCCTAGTCCCTCCACTCCAAGTGGTCTCCTGGCTCTGGTCAGGACTAGGGATGTAGCGAACTGTTCGCCGGCGAACTAGTTCGCGCGAACTTCGACTGTTCGCGTCCGCCGAATGTTCGCGAACGTCGCGCGACGTTCGCCAATTGGTGTTCGCGTTCGATTCGAAGTAAAATTTCATTCGACCATTCGACCGTTCGATCGCTAAAATCGAACGATTTCCATTCGTTCGAACGATTATAAGCATTCGATTGAATTAAAATCATTCGATCGAATAGCTTCGATCGTTCGATTCGAACGAAAATCGTTCGATCGTACGAATAAAATCCTTCGATCGTTCGATCGAACGATTTTATCGAGCGTTCGAAGTTCGCGAACTGTTCGCGAACTGTTCGCTTTTTTGCCGGTGTTCGCGAACGGCGTTCGCGAACATCAAATCGGCAGTTCGCTACATCACTAGTCAGGACCCCTACTGACTCCATTGTGCTCCCGGGTTCCACCAGCAGCCACTGAGTTATCTCCCTTTCTGTAACATCTTTGAATGGAGTTTTCCTTTTTGATTTGGAATATAAGAATTAAGCCCTGTGCAATTATTGTGATTGTATACAAAAAGCTCTTTTCTTTTCTATATGGAAAGTGTCATGTAAGTTTTATATTACCTGTGCATTACTGTACAATACAGATAATAGACATATAAAAGTAGTGATTCTTAGTTGTAGTACCACATACTCCATTAGATATATGCTTTTTAATAGGAAAATTGATTCTTACAATGCTGCCTGAGGTAGGGTCTGAGCCAAGTGGACTCTCAGTGGGATACGGAGAGTTGTAATCTAACAGTAACAGCAGGTCTGGACCTCCTGTCATTTCAAGTACACAGAGGCCCAACCAGACCCCCACCAGCCCACTCCACAGTGACTGTCTATGGCATCTTATAGCAGCCCCATCTGGAGTAACAGATGTTCTTCCGGGGGAGGGGCTGACATTCATAGAGTTTATACAGTACATATCAAGTTATACAGTATATAATTTCATCACATTGTGTTTGAATGCAGCACCATTCTGTTCTACGTTATGTTAGAGCTAAGGAGAAGCACTAAGATCTTAAGATGGCTATACACTGGCCTGCCCTACACCTACATGCAACCAACTGGCCCATGGGCTGAACAGACAAATACTTTAAGAGGGGCCATACAGTAAGAGATGCTCTTAATTTTTTTTGTCCAACCAATATAAAATCCCCCAATTACTTTCTAGCTGTGCTTCTATTAGATCCCTAGGAAAACAAATAAGCAATCTCTCAAAAACTCAACCTTACTGTCACCCATACTGGCATTTAGGCTGGGCATCCCCAATCACTGCTTGAGGCCTCTCAAAGGATAGGGCGACAGAGGAGACAGAGGAGAAACTGCACACAGACACCATGCTTCTCTTGCTTCAAGAAGACATAACTTTATTAACACTTCTGCAGTAGCAGACAAAGATCATGTCACATGACACTTTATCGGTATCAGATCAGTATGGGATCTGTATGATAGCACACATATTAATACATATCTTAACAAAATGGGATCAGTGCAGCCAAGCAACATAAAAGTGGCCCTGATTTTTCAAGTGAAAAATATACTTATGGTAGCTGCCATTCAAGTGCCATCTGGGCTTTAGGGTCAACATTTATACACCATATAGACAACTAGCTGTTTAGAATGCAGTAGTCAGACTGTAGATGCTAACACATATTTTATTTTCAGATGCTGAACAAATAGAAGCAAACTTTAGATGTAAATAATCTATATTCGGTTTATGGTCCTTTAAGCCCTTTCCCGTTTGAGCAAATTTACTAATGGCTATGTTCCTGATTACAATGTCTCCTCAACTGCAAACTTTCTGTGGCCTGTTTCCATATGATTTATTATTGTAGAGAACATTCATTTTCAGAGATATACAGTTGGATATAATAGTTTGTGGAAGGCCTTTTAGACTCATCTGTCATATTTTCCCACTGTTTAAAACACTTGTTTTTGGCTGTAAGTCACTTTGAAATAGCCCCTCTGGAGTCTTATCACAGCAAGTTGTTAATCTATCATTGTCCCTGATAACATTTATATATGCACATTATCACTTTCATCTTCTCTTCTCCGTAGGCCTCTATATATAGCTTGGTCATAATTCACTGCTCCTTCCTTATCCCCTGGTGCCTCAGTAAAAAAAACAATCTGTTCTGTAAATCTTCAGGTCAGCGCTGGGTACAACTTTAAATTACAGTGTATAACCTCTGTGTTTAGATACAGATCACTTTACTAAAAGTCCTCATCTATCGGAATAAGCTACTTAAATACGCAGGAAAAACTTTTCAGAGATATTGCTGCACACTTAACCTTTACAGTTAAAACAATCTAAGCTGAAACTTACATTATATGATAATCATAAGCAAACATTATACTCAACTACGTACCGAACACTACAATATCTATATACACGCGTACATTGTTTCTTCAATTTTCTACAAAAAACATTCAACAAAGCGAAAACTGTAGGTCATTTTTGGGTCCCAAAGCTGATTCTGCAACATAACAACTAATGCTGTATATGAATGCTCCCTGTTTACGCAACAGAATCATCAAACATCATCCTACCCCCCCCCATGAAGACATGGCCAATCTAAGGGCAAATAGTGCCCTGTTTAAAATAGTGTAATTACTGCCTAACAACAATTAAAAAGAAGAAAAGCAATATAGAGAGTATTATGCCCAGAATCATAGATCAAAGGCAAAGTAAGACAAATATAGACTGTTTTGTAAAAAACACATCTAGAACTTGTTTCCTTTCAAATTTTATACCCCCCCATCCAAGTTCAAAGGATGCAGCAAGAGGGATGTTTTCTGCTCCTTATAACTGAAAAAGGAGGGATGATGTTCCCCTAAAGGTAAGGGCCAGGGCCGCCATCAGAAATCACGGGGCCCCTTACAGCAAAATTTTCTGGGCTCCCTGGTCCCCGCCCACCCCTCCAAAAAAACATTCATGGTCAGGCCCATTTAAAAAAAAAAAAAAAAAAACATTGGGAGCAGGGTGGTGAGGTCCCCCCTACAAGTTAAAAAAAATCATTGGTGGTCAGGGCCCCCCTACAAGTTAAAAAAAATCATTGGTGGTCAGGGCCCCCCATAAGTAAAAAAAAAAACTATTGGCACCAGGGCCCCCATAACATTTTTTAAAAAATCATTGGTGATCAGGACACACCTTTAAATTAAAAAAGACAATGATGCCAGGGCCCCCATAATATTTTTACGAAAACATTGGTGGTCAGGGGCCCCATAAAGTATTTTAAAAAATCATTGGTGGCCAGGGGTTCAATATAATAAAAAATCAAAAACATTGGTGTTCAGTGGAATTTACCTTTGTTTCTTTGTCTTGCAAAATATTGTTGTTTTGTTCCTGTGCCCTGGGACAACTGTTCCCCTTCTTCAACAGGAAAGTCCCCCACACTGCACTCAGGGAGCTGCAGAATCAGGTAGGGTGGGCGGAGCTGTAGTGCTTGCACATTCCACTTTAACCTTGGCATACCGCTCATACAAAAGCGCTCCAAAGACACTCACGCGCACTTGAACGTCGCTGGCGCAAATCCCGTTCAGAATCAGACTTTTGGAGCTACAAATCTGCCCTGCGCTCCTATAACACCAGCCTCTTCCAAGCCAAAAAAACATACTTTACTTCACTCATTAACTCCCTTTCTAAAAAACCAGCACAATTTTTCTCCACCTTTAACACTCTCCTTTCCCCTTCTCCACCCCCCATGCACATCTGTCTCTGCTCAAGATATTGCTGAGCACTTCAAAAACAAAATTGACACTATCAGAAGGGACATTACACTACTCAACCCCCCCAGACTTCCACCACCCTCCCTCCACACTCCCCAGTCTCTCCTGTGTTCCTTCACCCCTGTCACTGATGAGGAAGTCTCAAAGCTTCTGGCCTCTTCTCACCTTACCACCTGCCTGCTTGATCCAATTCCCTCAAAACTTCTCCGCAATACCAATCCTTGTCTAATCAAAGCCTTAACTCACCTATTTAATCTTTTACTCTCAACTGGACTGTTTCCTTCTCAACTAAAACATGCTCTTGTCACCCCCATTCTGAAAAAACCCTCTCTTGATCCCTCCAATCTTGACAACCTCCGACCTCTCTCTGCTACCTTTCATCTCTAAACTACTTGAGCTCCTAGTCTACAACCGACTAACCTCATTCCTCTCTGACAATAACCTGCTGGACCCCCTACAATCTGGTTTTAAGCCAAAACACTCCATGGAAACTGCCCTGACTCGACTAACTAATGACCTTTTAACCGCTAAAGCCAACAATCATTTCTCACTACTAATACTGCTTGATTTCAGTGTCATTTGACACTGTAGATCACCCTCTCCTCCTCCAGTCCCTCCAGTCGCTTGGCCTTCATGACATAGTCCTGTCCTGGTTCTCTTCTTACATCACCAATCGTTCCTTTAGTGTCTCCTACAATGGAGTAGCATCTCCTCCCCTACCTCTTTCTGTTGGAGTTCCTCAAGGCTCTGTCCTGGGGCCATTACTATTCTCCCTCTATACTTCCTCCCTCGGCAAATTAATCAACTCGTATGGTTTCCACTACCACCTCTATGCTGACGATACTCAGATCTATCTCTCATCTCCTGATCTCAACCCAGAACTCCTAACTCGCCTCTCCTCCTGCCTGTCTGCTATCTCTACCTGGATGTCGCAACGCTACCTTAAATTAAACCTCTCTGACTGAAAATGGTTCTCTTTCCTCCAACTAACACCAGTAACATCCCAGAAGTATCCATCATAGTTAACAATTCCACTATCACCCCCTCTCCCCAGGCCCGGTGCCTTGGGGTTATCCTAGATTCTGCCCTGTCATTCACTCCTCATATCCAGTCACTTATTAAATCATGTCACTTCCACCTTAGGAACATATCCAAAATACGATCATTTATCACCCAAGATGCTGCCAAAATTCTTATTCACTCTCTCATCATATCGCGTCTAGACTACTGTAACTCTCTTTTAATTGGCCTCCCCCTCCAGAGACTGTCACCTCTCCAGTCCATAATGAACAGTGCTGCAAGGCTCATATACCTCAGCAACCGCTCCTCCTCTGCCTCGCCATTATGTCAATCCCTGAACTGGCTTCCGTTACCTTTCAGAATCAAATTCAAATTAATGACACTGACTTTCAAAGCACTTCATAACTCTGCCCCACCCTACATCTCTGAACTCATCTCTATATACTCACCCAATCACTTACTACGCTCCTCTACTGACCTGCTACTCAACTCTTCTCTCATTACCTCCTCACATGCTCGCATTCAAGACTTTGCAAGGGCTGCACCCCTCCTCTGGAACTCTCTCTCACGGTCTGTCCGACTTTCTCCCAACCTTTCTGCTTTCAAGAAATTTCTGAAAACGCATTTCTTTCGAGAAGCCTACCCTTACTCTGCTTAACTACCAAACGCAACACCACATACAATACCACATTTCTCACCCACTTAATTCGATCTTGCCCACTCACACACCTTGTGTATTACTCCCTTCCCTTTACACTGTATGCCTATGCATAGGGCCTTCCTCACCTTTTTGTACCTGTATTGATTGTGATGTTTGTTACTCCATATGTTCTATGTATGTAATTCATGTGATTTAGTTGTATAATCACATTTACTTTACAGTGCTACGCAATATGTTGGCACTATATAAATAAATGTTAATAATAATAATAATTCCTCCCCAGCTTCTGCTATTGGTTCTTTCTTAAGTCCTGGTAGATCTACACAGGGATTGGATAGGCCGGAGGATGAAATTTGACCTGCCCTCCCAGCTTATCCAATCACCATGCGGCTCTACCGGGACTTCATGAAACTACCAATAGTTCAGAAGCTGGGGAGGGGAAAGACGTGTAGAAGAAGCTCCGCCCTCCCCACCCGATTCTACAGTTTCCTGACAGCAGTGGGGGCTTGGCTACAGAGTGAGTACAGTGGCCTGGCCCCCCTAAGACCCAAAAATCACTGGTCCGGGACAACTGTCCCCCTAGTCCCTCCCTGACGGAGGCCCTGGCAAGGGCACATATACTGATTCATCCACTGACATTTTTTTTACAGGAAGAGAAACACTAGTGGCTGCCCCATATTACCTCTACCTCCTGCCATATTCTTTACTAGTATCTGCCTTTCACTGCCTACATAAGGCCTCTGCAGCCCAACCTTGAATGTTTTTGGGCCAACGTCTACTCCATGTGTTCTGTGACAGTCAAATACAAGCAAAATGCACAGCATGATTTAAAGGCAGCATCTGAAAACCAATGACATTTCTCCACTATTGTAAAATGGCAGCAGAGGATCCAAAGATAGGTGTTTCACAAACTGAAGACTATTGCACTTCCATGCCAAGCCCCTGTTCCACCCATCTCTGCATAGAACACTCAAAGTAGCTGAATGCTATCCTCTACCCCAGTAAACTACACCACAATCAGCAGCAAGGGGAGGGGGGGTCTTAACTTTAATTTTTCATGTCAATTTGGTCATTTATGGTCACTGAGTTCACTTATGGAATTTTACTGAGAAGGAATAGAATGGCAGCTCTGACGTATATGCATGACATAACAGAAAAATACTCCTGTAATATAACAACATGCGAGTATTTACTTTAACATACAGAATATAGAAAGTGAATGCAAAGCAGATTTATATGTACTGAATATATATTCCCTTTAATACCAGTGTACAAAACACTGTTCAGTATGAAGCTATTGCCCTGGGTCAGGAAACATAAAGTGCACATTTCTCATGCACTGGGCTCTTTTCTTTTCTTTTGCCTGGCATAGCCATTTGTTTCAGGCATACACTATTGATTTCATGATCTCATGCTATTTTCCTGTTTATCATTTTTAATTGTCTCATTGTTGCCTTGAGTTTGCACTTGGTTGTTTTTCCCACGCAGTACACAGGAAGCTGTTCTATGGAGTTCGGCTTCCTTGGATTGATTCTCACAGAGACCAGGACCTGCCAACTCCTGTGCGTTTTGTAATCTGTGAAAGAGTCCTCGTTTATCCGACCTCAGGAGACTTCCTTCCTAGGACCTGGTATAGACAGTAGCCTAATCATGTCTGTTCCCAATGAGAGTTCCCCACGTAACGCTGATATTCTTATCTTGAAACCTGTCATGTCATTTGGATATATATTTACTTGTCATTTTACCTTCACTCTCTATAGAAAATGTCTGCAAATGTATTAAAATTACCATAAAATGCATCCATCTGTAAACCAAACTATATACACTTTTTGTTTCACCTTATAGCACAGCTTAATTGCTCTGCAAATATATAAAATACTGGGTAACAAAATCCCTTGTAAGGTAAATGAAGATATACTGAACTCCCTGTGCTCATGTCATGTTTATGAGCTATAAGCGAGAAGGACTGCTCCGATAAAACAGATAAAATAATCAGATTTTTAGGAACTTTGGCTTGAAATGAAATGATGTTAGTGTCATGCAAACGTTTCTGTTTTATAATAAAGATGGCAATCCTTAATAGCTAATGGCTTTTTTCAGACACCTACCCATAAGGATTCATTTCAGGCATCCACAGGACATACCTCCCCCAGCAACTGACCACTCTATGCAGGCTCCCCACTGAGAACTGAAATAACTGAATGTGTAATATTGATGCTTATCCTGAAAAAGAATGCTTTGTATCACAGCAGGGCTTGTATGCAGAACCAGCAGTCGAGTGCAATGTCAATATGCTGACGCTGTCTAATAATTATATTCCTACAGGTTTGTTTTGAGAAACCAAAACTGTTGTTTATTGTGTCATCTCTTTCTTACAGATATCTGAACCTTGCTCTTATGTGTTTATTTTCATGCGAAAAAAAAAATGACAGCAATTAAAAACATAGAACCATCCTTACATAAATAGACTGTGGAGCTGTTGTTAGGATGGGGTGATTAAACTCTTGTTTTGTATTGCTACAGCCTACAAACATGATCCAGTGTTAACCCTGTTCTGTGAGTGATGTAGTGCTGTTAAGAATTATTTGTATAAGTTCTTGATTTCCATCACAGTAATTGTTTTAGGCAAAAGGTAATTAACACCCCATAAAATGTACAGGTACGGTTATGCCTTATCTGGAAACTTGTTATCTAGATCGATAGATAGATAGAGAGAGAGAGCGAGAGAGAGAGAGAGAGAGATGATAGATAGATAGATAGATAGATAGATAGATAGATAGATAGATAGATAGATAGATAGATAGATAGATAGATAGAAAGATAGATAGATAGGGGCAAATTTACTAAAGGGCGAAAATTTGCCAGCGTGACGTAATTTTGCCACTTCGCCAAATTACTAACGGTGTTCCTGGAGAAAATTTGCTAGCGAAGTAGATAGACTAGCGCAACTTCGCACCCTAACGCCTGGTGAAGTTGCACTCTGGCGAAGGGGCGAAACTACGCAAATTTACTAACTTTTAACCGCTGATCGTGACATCGCTAGTGCAACTTTGCAAACAATCGGTAACTTGTGCGCAACTTCGGATCTTCGTGAATTTGCGCAGCCCTGGAGAATCTACACCTGTTGAAGTGTGGTGAAGTGCAGTGAAGGCAACGCTGGCCCAAATTCGGAGGTAAGTAAATTTGCCGCATAGATACTAGATAGATACTGTATATAGATAGATGATAGATAGATAGATTTACCATTGGTTTTAGTAACTAATACATGACATGGGCAGAGACAAATACCTGCCTTCTTACTCCAAACTGGCGCAGAAATAATGCACTCTTACCATTCCCTTTACTGTTGGAATATTTTAGGCCACAGCTTTATTGCACAAAGTGTTAACAATGCATAACATAAATATATTAATACCATTTCCACATTAACAACAATATAACCATACCAAACATCAACAGTGACATAACATAACTCATTTATCCTCTGCAAGATCCCTGGCAATGGACCCAATTAGGTGTATGCTACCGTACCAGCCACAAGCCGCTTGTGCCTTCCAGCATGGTGGGTATGCTGGATTGCATGTTTCAACCAATGTAACATACCCTCCAAGAGACCAACGCTGAGGAACACCACCAACCAAGTCCCATTAGTCAAATAGGGAACCACTTCCCTTTGCACAGCAATGGAAGAAGCAGACCCTTTAGAATGTTAAGAAAAAGCACACACAAGCAGATATTGTCCTGTCTGGAATAAAATGTTGGGTGTTGAGTGTTACTGAATTAACACAAAATAAAAACTTTTCACTACAACTTTTTAAACTTGAGTCTTCAGAATTTTTCACATAACACAATGTTTAGCACCCACCAGTGCATTACCTGAAAAGAGTTAGTATGTTCCAATGGTGCCAAAAATATACTGGTACGTTAAATGGTTTCTGATAAAAGGCAGTGTGTTGGCTGGATTTTCTTTAATAAGGAAGACTGAAACACAGTCAAGAACTGATGTGTATGATTAAAGTTATGTTAAAGCTGTTCAGGGACTACAATACTATCTACATCTATGCTCAAAGGTTGTAGCATGAAGAATATGTTAAAAATATGTATGAAGGTCATTTTAATGCCTTCCTTCTGCAGTCTATTTGTTTTTTTCAATGCAATGGACAGTTATTTTCCTGTATTCTGCTGGAGCCATTGCCAAAATATTACATGGTCATGTGTTTTCACATGTTTTCCCATAATTGGGGAGTTGATTATGCAGTAATGATGTGATATCACTCCAACTTGTAGTGCAACAGTAAAGAGTGACTGAAGTCAGAGCACAAGTCATATGACTGGGGGAACCTGGGAAACTGACAATATGTCTAGCCCCATGTCATATTTCAAAATTAAATATTAGAAAGTCAATTTGCTCTTTTGAAAAAAAAAAAAGTATTTCAGTGCAGCAGTCTGCTGGAGCAGCACTATTGACTGATGCATTTTGAAAAAAACATGGTTTCCAATGAAAGTATCCCTATAAATTCAATGGAGGATTGGTAATGTTTTTAATTTAATATACTGTATATAGTATTTTACCCATTATCAATGCTTTATATTGTAATAATAGCTATAGAAAAGGTGTATGTACAAATAAGGCCATATCTTGTAAATAAAAAAAAAACAATTTTCCTTCTTTACTTGAGGGCATATTTATCAAGGGTTTAATTTGGAATTGAAAAAACTTTGAAATTCAAATTCAAAAAGACCAACTGAAATTAAGTCAAAGTTTTTTTGGGTCGAATAGGAATGTTTTTGATCGAATAGGTCTGTATTCAGGGGAATTTGAAACGTTCGAATTAATAGCACAATCGATCAAATTCGATTCAAAGTTTTTCCCAAAAAAACCTTTCATTTTTCAAAGTCCACCAATTGACTCCAAGGAGATCCCCCATAGGCTAAAACAGCAATTCGGCAGGTTTTAGATGGCGAATGATCGAAGTCGAATTTTTAAAGAGACAGTACATGATCAATTTCGATATTCTAATTTTCTTCAAATTCTAATCGAATTTGGACTATTCCCTAATCGAAGTACACAAAAAAATAGCTCAAAATTCGAGTTTTTTTCATTCCAAAATTCACCTCGACATAAATCTGCCCCTTAAAGTATAAATTTATTGAAATAAATATATATTGTGATTCCAGCTCTTGCTAGATGTGATTCAGTGACATTTTTAGGATTTTCTAATTAAACAACATACTCCACTTGAAAGATATCAACTTTGTAGCTGCTATCTTATCAAGTGAAATCTGATATCTGACTTTACCCTGAAATTCCAACATGTGTGAACATGGCATTTCCTGATTCAAAATATAAATGAAGTCAGTGAAGTAAAGACTGATGTGCTGTCGTAGAGTACTTTGTGGTTTTTGCTTTTATAACCCTGACAATTGTCAGCGTACTTTTCTCATGCATTTTTTCTCTTTAAATAATACTCTGACGTGAGAAGGCTTGCTTCTAGTTTTCTGTGAAAGTTTTATTGAAGGAATTGCCATAAATACATTTTTTAATAAATGCAGTAGGGATTTAGAAAGCAGAATTAAGAGGTATTTGCAGTATGGATTTTCCATTTACCTACATTCCATTAACATTTAAAGGATTTAAAAACAATAGCAAAAATGTAGCATACAGAATAGGGCTCATCTAATACGATGCAATGTAATGATCTAGGATGATTATTGTGAATCCCAGAAGAAAGGAAGCAAGAGGTATAGAAATAACAAGTAAATGAAAAAACACAAAACCTTTTTATGGTAATGGAACACATAGGAGGTTATTTATTAAAGTTCGATTTTTTTCTGGTCAGAGTTTTAAAGGGAAATTTTCTTTTCATAGAAAAAAAATGATTTTTTTGAGATGTCCCGTTTACAATTGGAAGATATCCTGATCTGCGCTGGGTTTTGTTCAATAATCCAAAGATTTTGTGGTTTTCAGGCGATAATTCGAAAAGGTCACAGGTTTAGTTGACAAATCCAAAAAATTTATACCATTCGAGTCTTTTCCCTGCACAAGAAATTTTCATAAACATTTATTGATAAATAGGGGGAGAAAGTCCATGTGGGTTTGTTCGGAGTGGTTCTCAGAAAACTTTGGATTCTGATAAATAACCCCCATAGCATTTCTCTCCTCTGTACCACTTTTTCATTTACATGAATGGAAAAATGTGGAAAACTGGTGCTATGCCTTGTTGTGAATATGTTTGCCTATAGCATTGTTCCACTTGAGACCAAGCAAAAGGTCTTGTTAGAATGCTTTAGTCACTTAAGAAAAAATCTACTGATAATATCTCTATATCTCTACTTATTTGTTTGCTTATTTGAAAAGTATGAAGGAACTTTGCCAAGAACATCTTTAGAAATGCAAGGGAGATTAAAAGACTACACAACCTTTACCTCTACTGGGTACATGTCATACTTTAAAGAAAAACGATACTCCCAAAAATGAATACTTAAGAAACATATAGTTAATATCAAATTAAGTAGCATATTAAATAATCTTACCAAACTGTTATATATATTTAAGTAAATTTTGCCTCTTGCCTTGAACCACCATTTCATGATGGTGTGTGTGCTGCCTCAGAGATGTACTGACCAGAAATTCTACAACTCTAAGGGGCCGATTCACTAACTTCGAGTGAAGGATTCGAAGTAAAAAAACTTCAAATTTCAAAGTGTTTATTGGGCAACTTCGACCATCAAATGGGCTACTTCGACCTTCGACTTCGAATCGAAGGATTCAAACTAAAAATCGTTCGACTATTCGACTTTTAGATAGTCGAAGTACTGTCTCTTTAAGAAAAAACTTCAACCCCCTAGTTCGCCATCTAAAAGCTACCAAAGTCAATGTTAGCCTATGGGGAAGGTCCCCATAGGCTTTCCTAAATTTTTTTGGTTGAAGGATAATCCTTCGATCGTTGGATTAAAATCCTTCGAATCGTTCGATTCGAAGGATTTAATTGTTCGATCAAAGGATTATTCTACTATTTGCGCTAAAATCTCTGGACTTTGATATTCAAAGTCGAAGGATTTTAAGTCCCAGTCGAAAATCGAGGGTTAATTAACGTGGCGTTTTTACATTACGTTTTTAAAAAAGAACAGTCAGGTGTAAATACGCATAAACTGCACTACCGCTGAAACTAATGGAAAACGCACTACGTCAATTCACAGAGGGGGCGCTTGCAAGCTGAAATCCGCCACAGGATGCCAGTATTGGCGTTTTTTAGCAGAAACACCAATACGTCAAGAAACTAAAAAAGACTTGAATCGAATTTGATCAAATTTGCCGATTGGTAATTTTGTTTTTTTGAATTTTGAGTTTACGGGAGTTGATGGGAGTTTTTAGAAACCATAAACTCGAAATTCGAATTCAAAAAGACCAACCGAAATGAAGCTGAAGTTTTTTTTGGTCGAATAGGTCCGTTTTCAATCGAATATGTCGCATTCGCATTCGATCAAATTCGATTCAAAGTTTTTCCCCCAAAAAACTTTTCACAAATTGTCCAGAAATTGACTCCAAATAGGTTCTAGGAAGTCCCCATAGGCTAAAACAGCAATTTAGCAGGTTTTAGATGGCAAATTGTCGAAGTCGAATTTTTAAAGAGACAGTACATTCTAATTTTTTTCAAATTCTGATTGAATTTGAACTATTTCCTATTCGAAGTTCAATCAAAAATTCACCTTGACCTTTGATAAATCTGCCCCTAGGTGTGTAATATTTTAAAATCCAAAAAATTCTCACTATTTTCAGAAAACTACTCTGAACAAATCCGCACAGAATTTTCCCCCATTTATCAATACATTTTCCCAAATATTCTTGTGCGAAAAAAGTCACAATAAAACAGTAAAAAAATCGGAATCCTCTGATTTTTTTGTATTTTGCTCCTGACTTCTACAATTTATTTTTGTAAAAAAATAAAATCTTAAACTATGATTTTTTCAGAAACCCAGCACAACTCAGAAAATCTTGCAATTATTAATGGGACATCTGCCATTGACTTTTGCATGTTCTCAGCAGGTCTGAGTTGGAGTACTTTTTTCCACTGGACTTTTAACACCATCAGTCCACAGGTAGCACAGATTTCTCAAGAGTGACAGTTCTGCTCATCTGCCATTTCACTCTCAACACACAGATGTACATGCCAAATGTCCTTGAAACCATATTATTCTGCTAAATTTAGATTAGCTGAAGTGATGGGCGAATTTGCAAAACAAATCAAAGTCAACAGCCGTGTATAAAAATTATTTTGATGTGCGTCGATTTAGACGCTTGCAACAATTTTTATATGTGCACCTTTTGTCTAAATCCATTAAAGTCAATGGCCGTCCGAATAATTTTGAAGCATAGCAATTTTTTATGTGTGCAACTATTCTGTTGCACACCCAAATTTTTTTGACGAGGCGGATTTTTCACGGCATATACATTTTTGCTTCAGTTTTGCAAATTTATTCGGCGGTGGCGAAAAGTGGGAATTTGCCGTGAATTTGCACCTGACGAATTTATTCACTCATCACTAATTACCTGTCCTTCTATAAATAATTGCCATTGAAAACCAATGGCTCATTCTGTAAGGCTGATAAAGTGAACAATATTTTATAGTTAATGAAGTACAAGTACACTCATGTCATTTAATTTTTCAGTTTTATGCCTTTCATAGTGTGCATTTTCTCCTGTTTGCACAAGAAATGACTCAAAAGGTTTAATACCAATAATGCCATACCTTATTTCATGTACCAACTAGCTCTACCCACTTCTCAAACACTGAGATGGTGAAAGTGTTTTTCATCCAAACAGCTGGTCTTATTATAAAAAGGTGTTTAAGTAAGGTATTACATGGGATTAGCATGTTTAATACAAATTCATCATGATATACTAAAATAGTTCCCGGGAGATTAAGTTATAAAAATGGTGTAATTCCATTTCATCACTTTTTTTGTAGACACTAAGGTACATTCTCAAAAACAAAAGATCTGTTTCATAGGGGAGATCTTATTGCAGATAAAGGCTTGAATGCTTTAGCAAAGCTCCTCGTTCATTCTTTATCTATGATGAAATATTGGTGAACACCTGACAGGTTATTTCAACAAGAGTGGTTGTTGTTTTTTTGTCTAACATCTGACTACTTCCTCTAGATAATATCACTTTTTATCATGTTTCAATACCATTTACATCAAATTGTTTTTAAGAACAGATGTGCTATTTTCAAAAGCAGGCATAAACAAAAAACATATCTTTTAAATTGGGAACTAAACGTATATCAATCAGTATAGATTGTTTTTATCTGAAATATTAGCCTCCTCAGCTATCTATTTGCTGTTGGATTCCTTGTTGGATCCTTAAGAATCATGGATTGGTCTTAAAATGATCTCTGCTTGCACATATCTGAGATGATAGAACATTTAAATTTAGTCATCAATGCTACATTAGACACACACAAACACACACACAAATACAACAGAGGGCTAATAAAAGAGCACAAAAAAAGAGCACTAATGTATAAATAATTTGTGCACATCCTAAATTATAGTTGTAGATAATAATCCATTTAAATCTGTTTAGTGATGCAAAGTAATAAACCAAATACAAAAAAGCATATCTTTAGAAAAAGTATTTTAAATATTTAGATTAGATCCTTGTGACTTGTCCAAAGTGGCCCTATATGGTGCCATCAGATATAGTGGAATGGGTAACAAAGGGGAAAAACATTCATCAACATTGCTCAAATTTGCCCATGAGCAGTAGTCTATGGCAACCAATCACATTGTTGCATTCATTGTTCTACCAGCAGCTGCCTGAAAATCAGCCAATCAGTGATTGGTTGCTATGGGTTACTGCCCACTGATAAATTTGCCCAGTGTTGATAAAAGTGATTGTAAAAATGTTTTTGTAAAGGCTTACTATGTTGTTTCTATAGGTGAGAAAACATGCATGTCATTATTTACAGGATTTTCATACTATAATGTATATATGAAGACCAGGGGTGTAAATACAAAGGAAGCATACCCAGGGCCCAGGAGGTATAGGGGCCCCATGAGGCCCTAATTCATATACAATGTGAATAAATATTGGTAAAACAGCTCAACCTCTAGACATTTTGGGGCCTGAAAAATAATTTGCTGTGGGGCCCAATAATATCTACTTATGCCACTAATGAAGACTCCATCCATTTGCCAGGATGAATCAGCGTTGTGATGAAATGTGCAAAAGAGCGCCTACTAACGCACCCTAAAGCTCAATATTTATGTTCAAATATTAGATCACACATTTTTTAACACTTTTTTAGTGATAAAGTGCCCAGTGTTCATATTTGATGGGTATGAATTGGTTCAGCTTTTATCTGTAAAAAAAGCAATTCATCTGTTTTATATGAATTAAACAAGCAACTATACAGCTTGGTCTCAAAGTATTCAGCATAACTAATTAGAGGAATTCATTATAGAAGCATGAGACAAACGATACCTTGTTTAATGTTCAAAGATTTTCTTTTATTCTAATGTGTAATTGTTTGATTTGTGCCTGCTCCACTCTTCTCATCTTTGGAAAGAATGTTCTGTGACTCTAAATCACAAGCTTCCCACGCTGCTTATTAAAAATTAGGAAGTGCCAGTCTGTAACAGTGATAGGGCTATTTATTACTTGTTTTTAATTTGTCCAGAGACTGCCAAATAGCTTATCATCAGCAATTCTGTTTTTTTAATACAAGCATTAGGCAGTAGATTGGGACCACCAAATAGGTGTTAGTTGTTGCAGTATTAGATTGCCCTACATTTAATTTTATCATGAAAATAAATCATTAATAATGATATAATTAATTGCCATTACCGTGCAGAAACACCATAAAAATGCAATGCACGATGACAGATGCATTGTGAAAGGCTCATAATGAAGGAAGGTATAAAGGAACGTGGCATACTGGAAGTATTATTATTACAAATCATGTGAATGGCGTTCTCCTTCTTTTGGTTTTTTATTTGTATATATATATTAAAATACATGTTTAAAACAAATATAAAATGCAGGCATGGGACCTGTTATCCAGAATGCTCGGGACCTGGGGTTTTCCGTATCTTTCCGTAATTTGGGTCTTCATGCCTTAAATCTTCTTGCTACTAGAAATTCATTTAAACATTGAATAAACCCAAAAGGCTGGTTTTGCTTCCAATAAGGATTAATTATATCTTAGTTGGGATCAAGTACAAGGTACTGTTTTATTATTACAGATAAAAAAATTAAAAATTTGGATTATTTGGATAAAATGGAGTCTATGGGAGACAGCCATTCTATAATTCAGAGCTTTCTGGATATCGGGTTTCCGGATAAGAGATCCTATACCTGTACCAGTAAGACTGTAATACTGTAATGTAATTGGGAAATTTAAGCATTGTGGAGTTAGTGACCCAAACAAATAACCTATTTATTATAATTTCTATAGAGCTATTCCCCATAGTGTTTTACAGAGTAAGGGACTACAAATGCAATTTCTATATACAGGCATTTCACATAATAGGTTCTCATTTGCATATTATATTGAGAATTGTTCAGTTTTTTTTACCACACTTCTTTTTTATGCCTTAATTCTGCTTTAAGGAATCGTTAACACCAAAAATTAAAATGATTTTGTTACCTATTTTTAACTTACACAATCACATCTGCAGATGTCTCGTGGAGTAAGGGTTGGTGGAATTTGGTGGTTACATACAGTATATCAGCTAACCTGTTTAAATGCTGTATGTAAAAGGTTTTAAGCCTTACCTTCAAAGTAATAAGACTTCTTCATACTGTATATTTTTAATAGTTAATCACCAGTTAGTACACAAGTTAGTAACTTCCTTAATGGCTTTAAATAAAAATGGGCAATTAGAAACCACATGAATGGTGTAAATCTTGAACTATATGCCCATTTACCTATTATCATCTGAACTAAAAAGGCTGGCAATTATTTCAGCATTAGATGGATACATCTGACAAATCTTCAGGGAACCTTTAAACTCCAGATGTTTAAATGACATCCACAAGAGATTAAACTGTTATGAGGAAAGACAAATGTTTAGGCTTACGTTCTGCAACTAAAAATATGTCAGATTAAACCATGTATTTTCTAATCTTCACATCAAAGATGAACTCCTTCAAAGCTGAAATATTTTTTCAACCTTGGTTGAACCTTCTTTGTTTTGGATTATCTCACATTGGGTTCACTGGGTACACCTATCTTGGTGTGGGAAAATATCAAAGTTCTGCCAAGAGTTTAAAAAATCTCACACCTAGAGGGCACAAAAGGCAAGTCGACGGTGCATGTAGTACAGAGCATCCTTTGTTTTCTCTTCCTAAGGAAATTGTTAATTTATTTCATTTTCCTTTTCATTTAATGCACATACAGGCTGTATATATTGTGTAAATGTGCTGTGTATATATATATATATATATATATATATATATATATATATATATATATATATATATATATATATATTGCAGCTCAACATTAGGTGATTAATATCACACACTTTGCTTGCAAAAGAGAAACTGAAAACTAGTGCTGATTCCGAGAATCATCCTGTGGGGCAATGGGTCAAAGCAATTAAAGGAGGTGTAGGGAATTCAGCTCTGTGTAGTTCTTGATGGCCCTTCACATGCTTCAGGAAAACAGTCAGCAAGATATTTAGAACTTCGTGCATTTTAATTTGCCACTTTGTTGACAGGTGCATTACATGCATTTTACTCACTGTCCCCAAAACTTTAGTAAGATAAAATATTTTACAAGGCTATATTGAATTTGTACATCAGTCAGGACACTTGCATTAATACTTTGTATTACAGGTCCCCTGTATCTATCCACCTATAGCTGTGCCTTCTCTTAGACAGTGTGATAATTCAATGAACAAGTCTAGTGTGTGACCTGGTAGTCAGGTGAAAAGGCGGATGAGAATTTGTGGCATGACCTAATCATTAGGAAAGTGACTGTATAAGTCCAATGGGGGAATGTAATGAAAGTAACAAAGAGTAAAACAATTTGCACAAATAAACTTTGCATTTAGCAATGTAATATTCTTCCTTAAACTGTTATTGCATTGCAAGGTCTGGCAGGATTCATTGAGGTCTGGCATGGTGCAGAGAGACTGGCGAATTGCTAAAGTGCCGCTATTCAAAAAGGGAACCCGTTCTCAGACTCAAAACTATAGGCCAGTTAGTCTGACGTCAGTGGTAGGAAAGGTTTTCGAAGAGTTAAAGGATAAGATACTGGACTTCATAACAAATCATAATACTATGAGTTTGTGCCAGCATGGTTTTATGCATAATAGATCTTGCCAGACTAACTTAATTTCTTTTTATGAGAAGGTAAGTAGGGACCTCGATTCTGAGATGGCAGTGGATGTGATTTACTTAGACTTTGCTAAAGCATTTGATATAGTGCCACACTAAAAGGAATGTTGGCCTGGAACATAGTATTTGTAGCTGGACTACAAAGAGTGGTGGTAAATGGAACATTTTCTAATTGGACCAGTGTTGTTAGTGGAGTACCGCAGGGCTCTGTACTAGGTCCCTTGCTTTTCAACTTGTTTATTAATGACCTGGAGGTGGGCATTGAAAGTACTGTTTCTATTTTTGCAGATGATATTAAATTGTGCAGAACTATAGGTTCCATGCAGGATGCTGCCACTTTGCAGAGTGATTTTGGAAACTGGGCAGCAAACTGGAAAATGAGGTTCAATGTTGATAAATGCAAGGTTATGCACTTTGGCAAAAATAATATTAATGCAAGTTATACACTAAATGGCAGTGAATTGGGACTTTCCTTAAATGAGAAGGATCTAGGGTTTTTTGTAGATAACAAGTTGTCTAATTCTGGGCAGTGTCATTCTGTGGCTACTAAAGCAAATAAAGTTCTGTCTTGCATAAAAAAGGGCATTTATTGAAGGGATGAAAACATAATTATTCCTCTTTATAGGTCCCTTGTGAGGCCTCATCTGGATTATGCAGTGTAGTTTTGGACTCCAGTCCTTAAGAGGGATATAAATGAGCTGGAGAGACGGTAGACTGTCAAGGTTGGGGGTTGTTTTCTCTGGAAAAAAGGCGCTTGTGAGGGGACATGATTACACTTTACAAGTACATTAGAGGACATTATAGACAAATAGCAGGGGACCTTTTTACCCTTAAAGAGGATCGCTATACCAAAGGCCACCCCTTCAGACTAGAAGAAAAGAACTTTCATTTGAAGCAACGTAGGGGGTTCTTCACAGTGGGGACAGTGAGGTTGTGGAATGCACTGCCGGGTGATGTTGTGACAGCTGATTCTGTTAATGCCTTTAAGAATGGCTTGGATGATTTGTTGGACAGACATAATATCAAAGGCTATTGTGATACTAAACTCTATAGTTAGTATAGGTATGGGTATATAGAATTTATGTGAAAGTATGGAGAGGTGTGTATGGATGCTGGGTTTTCATTTGGAGGGGTAACTATGTAACTATATAATTGCAGATTTTAATTGCATACTTTAAAGAAGTGCATGAAGGTGGTGTAATCTTTTGGCAAATATAACAACTTTTAACAATTTGCCATTACTGAATTTTATCAGTCCCACAGGACTGATAGGAAAGTAGGTAAGTAGGTATTTTCTGACCAGCTTTGATGGATGGAACTTGTCCCTCTCTCTAGTCATTATTAATCAATATATAAGGGGTTGCAATTTCTTCTGCACAAAACATGTCAGCAGTTGCCAACATCTCAACATCCCAACAACCATGCTTGTGGCACTTCCATGTAGTTGCACCTGTGCATTATCCCAACCTCCTGTTCTGAATTGTGCACAAGAGCATGTATTGTCTGTGTCCTCATGGGCAGACATCCTTTTGAATGTAATTTTGCCAGAAATTACATAAGTTAGAAAATTGTCATCACAGTTGTGTTCGGTTTGGGTCGAAATGTATGCACAATTACAGATATAGCATCTAATATACAGAATGATCGGGATGTGGGGGTTCCAGATTAAGGATCTTTCCATAATTTGGATCATCATATCTTGCGCCTTCAAAAAATCATTTAAACTTTATATAAACCCAATAGGAATATTTTGCCACCAATATGAAATCATGCAGCTTAGTTAGAATCATGTACAAAGTACTGTTTTGTTATTACATGAAAAAGGGAAATCAATTTTAACTTTCAGAATTATTTGCTTAAAACATACTCTGTGGGAGATGCCCTTCCCACAATGTAAATCTTTCTGGATGGCAGGATTCCAGATAAAGGATTCCATACCTGTAAGCTGGAAGGGTGGGAAAAACACTACACATGTTTCTTAAATTGCACTTTGCACAGCTGCATTGCATAAGTAATTTCCCCTCATAGTGTTTATTGATCTTTTCACCATATAAATATATAAGTAGAAATATATTGTCTTCATAGATATATGCTATGCAATGATAGATGACAGGTACATACAGTACACTGTGGAAATTCTTTATTTCACAATATATTCCTATAGTCATTGTGATTAGCCATGGGTTCTAAATGGAGAAAGAGTTAACTGCCTTGTATTGTTTATTATGACAGCTGCATTGGTAAATCTGCAGTACAACTATTAATAGCGTGAAAGATTTATATTTCTTGGATAATGGAGCTGTGATATTTTCACGCTGCGCAATTTATATAAATATAGCCGCTCTTTATTTATATTGGATAAGCAGCATATATGTTTTAGTGGTTTAATGTAGGACGTTAGAGCTGAGATTCATTCCAGCATCTATTTATTGCTGTACAATGAATTAAAATGAAGGAAATTAAAAGCCTGATATTTGGCCATAATTATCGTTGCTGGAACTTTCTGTTTTAAAATGACTGTGTAGTGTCATCTAACAGTCATTAAAAGACGGTATTCATTTTAATTAACTTTAAAGAATTATATTTGATATCCCCAAAGAGAAAGTTTCTATTATAATCTAATTTCCTATTAAAGCTACTGAGCTATGCATCTTTATGCTGCATTCAGAGGTTCTCAGGATTTTAATCTTTGCAGAATGGAACATGGAACATGCATACAAATATGCCATCAAAGATTATTTATAATGGATTATGTTTCCCTTATGACATGGCTTTAAAATCATGCAAGGAAAAGGAAAGCAAGGGAAAGAAAAGCCTTTACCCAGCAAGGTGAGGGCAACTCCTTGAAACTGTAAGCAGAGCAGGCATTACATGTGACTCTTACCCTCAGGATGATCTCTTGCGATAATGGTGGAGGAAAGGTGTTCAGGTTCAATATATTTTTCATGTAGAATAACCTCAAATGGGTGCCAGTGATTTTTAACCAATGACTACTACTGAGAAACTATTTATTTCTTGGAATGTATGACAGTCTCTTTGGAGGATGATTAAAAAGTATACAGATATGGGATCCATTATCCCAAAATCTGTTACCTGTATGACGGAAAGGCCCTCTCCCAAAAGCACATTTTAAGCAAATCATTCTGATTTAATTTTTCTTTGTAATATTAAAACAGAACCTTGTACAGAACCTTGTACTTGATGGTAACTAAGCTGCATGAATCCATAATAGTGGCATTAAACCCCTTACGGGGCTATAATTACTATTATTAGTAATAACACACATTTATTATTTGCCAACATCATCCACAGCACTGTGCAATACATGGATGTACACTGAACATACTAGATACAAAAACAACTAATACAAGAGGTAAGGAGGGCCATGCCCAAAAAAGCTGACTACAACGTTGACTGTTTTACCTCCCCGTAAAACATAAGGTCATACTCTTGGTGTTACATATTTGAAGAAGCAGAAACAGCTGAGGTTTAAGTAAAGAAAGAGATTAAAATGAGTACATTAACATGTTTATTTACAAATTTGCCAAATGATTTTATGAAAATACAGTTCTCAAACTGACACAATTCGATTTACCCATTGAATCAAAAAGTTTAAAGGCATTTATGTTTCAAAAATATTTTTTTCTTAATGGTACCTAAAATATAAAGAGAAAGGACTCTGGTCTTATTAAGACGATTCTAAGCAACATCTTATACTTTTCCTCTAAGCTTTTTGTATTGGCCTCTTCTGTGCTATTACAAGTTCTTGTTTTCTAACCATGTTCCCTGTCAGCGTCGCACTGGGACACCAGGAGCCCACCAAAAAACCTTAGACCAGGGGATCACTCAGTAATATTTTCTTGCTCTCCTCACTCAACCTCTATTCTCCTAGTCTCTTTTCTTTACATACTATAATCTATTATTCCATCTATTTAGCCTCTTTGTTCTCATAGAAATAGGGAATGGCCATGGAACAGGTTTAGCAGCATGAGGCCCACTGACACCTTGGCCCACCGGGAGTTTTCCTGGTATCCCAATAGGCCAGTCTGACACTGTTCCCTGTCATCAGGCCATGATTCTGAGCACTAGGCCATTCTGCAAAGGCTTTCCATAACTAGAGGTTTCTAGCACAAAACTGACACTTTAAAAAGGGGATATATTTATCATGCAGTGTAAAAAAGCAGAGTAAAACATTACCTGTGATGTTGCCCAGAGCAACCAATCAGCAATTAGATTTTAACAGTTAGAAAATAAAAGCAAAGATGTGTTTGGTTGCTATGAGCAACATCACGGGTAATGTTTTATTCCACTTTTTACACAGCATGATAAATATACCTTATAAAAAATAAATAAATAAAAATATATATTGGGATGGTATTGGGTGATAAGGAGTATGAGAGAGAGAACAACCTATTCAAGGGAATAAACAGCAACTGGAGTTCAGCTGAACATATTATCCAATAATTCCATTACACAAAATTCAGTGTAATGTCATTAAAAAAATAAAACCACTATTTTTGCAGCACACTCTATCATGTTTGCTTTTGTTTTCATGCTTCTTGCAATGAGAAAAGTATATTTGTGTACTAAATATGTTGAGTATTGAGCACAGCGATCCATCTCTTGAAGCCATACAGTGTGTATTCTGCAGTGCAGTGTTCAGTTTCAGTTTGTGTTATTCAATTATTTCTACATTTGTTCAGGGTTCTATTACAGATATCATTTTCATGTTATAGAACTTCATCTGAAAACTGTGTGCGGGGAGTTCATTGAAATTCAGTGCTTTAAAATTAAAAAAACTACATTTGACAATGTAATATTCTTTATTAGTTAATTGTACTTTTTAATTGTGCATAATATATGTTTTTTAAGGTCTTCTTAAAAGTGGCATACGTTTTATTTTATTTTTTACATTTAGGGGCAGATTTATCAAAGATCAAGGTGAATTTTCAAATTAAATCAAATCAATTACACATCACCCAAACTGTAGGTACAGGTATATCAGAGCTGCTCCTGCCATGAGGCAAGGTACCAGGGGTGGCAAAAAACTGCTTTCTGTAACTTATAGGGGCAGATTTATCATGGGTCGAATGGAAAGTTCGAATAAGAATTCTCAAATTTTTTTATGGTCAAAACTGTCAAATTCGACTAGGGAGTTATTTAAATTCAATTTGAGTTTTTTTTTTTTTAAAACTTTAATTTGATTTTGAGATTTATCATATTCTGGCCTTTTAAGAACTCAAATTTGACTATTCACCACCTAAAACCTGCCAAATTGCTGTTTAAGTAAATGGGAGAGGTACAGAGATTAATTTGGAGACGTTTGAAGCCTTCCTGACATTCAAGTTTTTTTTCTGAGAAAAAACTTGAATCGAGTTTGATCGAGCTCAATTCAAATTCAATTGGAATTTTCAGGATGTTTCAATTCGTTCAAGTTTAAAACATTAGATTTTAATAATACATTTAGATTGGTTGAATTTCAAATTTATGAGAGTTTAAGGAAATGTTAAAAAAAAAACTCATATGAATTCAAAATTTGACCTTTGATAATTGTGCCTTTAAGAGTCAAATTTCCGTTTTTTAAATCTATAATTCGGCACCAATAGTGCAAAGATCGCTAACAGTCTTATTGGCCCACTTTTGACCCACTCCGTTGCTAAAGTTTTAAGTGTGGAGTGGGGGGGCAATTCATATAGCCCCTGGACTATATGAATTGATAGCCAGTTAATATTAGTGCTGCTAAGGCAGTTCATTTATATAGCAATAAAACATATTGGTTGATGTATAAAGTTAAACATAATATTCTAACATGTACCAAGTTCCACACTATAAGTTACAATTAAATACGTTTTTGGACAAAATAAAAAAGACTCAAGATTGTTTGGAAAATAGGGGCAGTATTTACCTTCATCAGTAGAGTAGCTGCTTCTACTGTATGTGTTATGATTGTAATTTGGAATAGTATAAACAGAAAGAGAAGAAAAAACAAAGGCACAGAATGTTGTCAGATAGAAAAGAAGAAAACTGGAGGAAAGCCACAAATGGTTAAGTACTTGTTCAGAGATACAAGTGTAATACAGAATACTCTGAGGGAATATTGTTCGACAAGATATAAAAAAGCTATTTACTGTTTGTAATTGTATTACTACAGAAACTTCCAGGTTTAAAGCCATTCAGTCGTTAAACCTGATACTTATAGAGAAGAATCTTAATAAAATTTAACAGGCAGCAGTGTTAGCAGGAAACAAAAAAACTAATATTTTCTAACATGTCTTCTCCAGAACGCTCTGATGGGAAAGAGCGTAATATACTCTAGAGCTAAACTGTATTATATGATCTGGAAATATGTATTGTCCATCCATAGAAAGACAAGAAACTGTATAACCAGTGTACATGTTTCAGACTACTTTGCCATGTTTTTGGAAACACATGTGATATGTTAACTATTTACATAGGGGCCGATTTACTAAGGGTCGAATTTCGAAGTTAAAAAAACTCGACCCTCGAATTGAAATCCTTCGACTTCGAATATCGAAGGATTTTTAGCATATTCAAACTAATAGAATCGAATGATTCGAACGATATTAGGATTTCTACTCGATCAAAAAAATTTAGATAATTGCTGTGGAAGGTCCCCATAGGCTAACATTGCACTTCGGTAGCTTTAATTTGGCGAAATATGAAGTCAAAGTTTTTTTTAAAGAGACAGTACTTCGATTATCAAATGGTCGAATAGTCGAACTAATTTTACTTCGAATCGTTTGAATCAAAGTCTAAATCGAAGGTCGTAGTAGCCTATTCGATGGTCGAAGTACCCAAAAAAATACTTCGAAATTCTAACTTTTTTAACTTTGAAAATTCACTCGAGCTTAGTAAATCTGCCCCATAAAGTGACAACATAAGTTTTCCAGGTTATTTTTCTGAGTAATTAAAGTTAATTTACAACAACCTCCTTTGGTCTTTTGGAGAAAAGTCAAAAGTGGAAAATTTAGTAAGTAAACATAAAGAGCAAGAGCAGAGGCAAGATAAGAGAATTAGCACTAGAAGCCGTGTGTAGGAGTGTAGAGGGCCCAATCACACCCTTAACATTTAGGAGACCTTACAAGTAGTTTGTTGTAGGGTCCACTAAGTTCTAGCTAGGCCAATGATTTCTGTTTATCCATGCTTTGTTCAAGGACAAGGTTTAAGTGAATTCTCCTTCTGATAACCTTGGTGATTACTTAATTTGGAATTAATATTCCATAGTTTCTTTTCATGGTAAATTATTAATGCTATTTGGACTAGAGGAGAAAATGTACTTACAACTTATTTACTTTTGGCTTCTTGCAATATTGAGGCAAGCTAAATGGTTTCTAAAGACAGAACATGTATTGGACAGTAGCACTTGCATTCTACAGAACTACTTCCCCTAATTTAATTACAGCAAAACCATTGGATTATGACACTTAAAAAATCAGTTCTTAATAATTCTGAAAATCACATTTCCTATTATAAGCTAAGACCATATTTTTTTTCTGTGCACATGGACAGGTGTTACAGATGTTATCTCTTATTTCCGAAGGGCCTTGCCGAAATCCAGGATGAGAGTTTCTGGATAGAAGGTAAATCCACATTTATATCCTCACAAACAGCTTATGAGATGTACCAGTATTATTGTTAAGTCTGAAGCTAAGTTGTATATTTTCCTTATTCTGGCTGAATTTTCTTTAAGTTCAGTGTGCTAGAATAACAAAAGCAACTGAGGGATTCCACTGCTCAGTGGTATGTTTTTCAGCTCAATCTATATTTGAAGTTTTTCCTAAAGCTCCATTAATCTTTCCATTACAGATATGTGCTAGCTTTCCCATCTTGTGCTCCCCATTTCTATCACTATTATGAGTAAAAGGCATAGATTTATATCATTCATTTAAAAGCAGTTATTAAAACAATGAATGCTCAGATAAATGTATGAATTAGTGCTGTGTTCTACTGCTGAAATATAAATGGACTGGGGATTTGCTAAACACAAAGAAACGTGAAAGCTCAGAGACATACGGAAATGAGTTTGTGAATTCTACCAAACTTGGGTCTTCTGGGATACTTCATCATACTCCGTTATAAGGGATTTAGATTGTCATTGTCCATGATCTAGGGATTACTGAGACACAACATAGAAATTTAGCTTGAATTAGATTTCTAGCAATTTAAAGCATTTCATGCTTGAGCGATACAAAAGTAATTACTTGTCAAAGTCTAAATTTCATGTAGGGATGATTACATTATAAGATCAGCTTTATATTTTACTAAAAGATTCTCCTCTGAATTTCATTCAAAGCACTTATATAAATTGTGTAAACAGTTACATCTGCCTAATCGATGAAATGACAATTCTGAAATCCAAATACAACTGTAAATATAATTTAAATGTTTTCTCTGTTTCATGCAAATAGTTTCCAAACATTAAATGAAAAGTTGTCAACTCCTGCTATTTTTTTGGGGGGAGTTACTGAATATTGGCTCACTCCGCACCCATTCTCCTGTTGCCCTACAACATTCTCCAGATGTTTTAAAGGTTCTCTTTAAAAAGGTTCTGCATGCATAGTAATTTAATGACCTCATACAGAGCATATGTGCATACATGGGAAGCATTCATCGGCTTGAGTAGAGCATTTGTACATAACATCACTTCTGGATAGCGATGAACATATTGCCCCCCCCAGCATGCACTCTTCCATAGTTGACAGCTGTATAAATCTTTTGTATACATGTTTTCATTGCAATACACAACGTGGAATCAAGAATTTGGTTTTAAGTAATGATTGTTTTTGTCATTCTTGTCTTACTATTTTTAAGCTTTCAGTAAGCCTTTAGTTTCATTCACAATTGCACTTGCCATGAGGTTATTTTCAGGATCTGCACTGCATGGTGTTCAATAGGAAAATATATTCTGAAAAAGCTTGTCCGTCCTCCAGCTATTGTTGAAGTACTATTACCAGGATCTCTAGACAAGTCAATACACAGAGCAGACCATATATCAAAATTCAAGCAATATCTCAATTCAGGAACAAAAGTATTAAAATCACAATACTACACAAGGGCCCATGACATAAACACAGTTAAAGCAGGCACAAATGTTCATAAACACATGAATGTGCATACATATACACACTAGTGTGGGCCAAGCCCCCCGCAAAAATATCTCAGAAGGAGTCAAGCACACAGCAATGCCTAACTCCCAGCCTCCTGTCTACATCTCCAGGCCACCTACATCCTTCCTCCCAGCTTACAAGTAGGAGAGCAGCTGGGGGTTGGATAATTTCCAGCTATAAATAAAGCAGACTCCGTGGTCCGGGCTCCTCTGCGACCATGGGGGTTTGCTTCCTTCATAATTACATGCCACTGTACACACATTAAAATACCTGGCCAGTGGCCACATATTACTTATCCCCTTTCAAAGTTCTTTGTTATAACTGCCATAATGGTCAGTAGCAAGTATGTCCTATGTCTTCCATTTTTGAGCCTAGCCACAATGATCAGAAACGACTTTCCCCATGAGGTTTTTTCAGGGACTGTACAAAATAATACTATAAAGTTACAACAGCAGAGCTCTTCCACTCAACTGAGCACAATTATAACCATTTTAGTGTATAGTGCTCCTTTAAGCACATACATGAAAGATAATCTTTTTTTGAAGGAAAAGTGCAATAAGCACAGACATGATGCATAACCAATCATTCATAATCTAGCATCAGTCTATGGCACCATTACTTTATTATGCTTTTAGATAAGTATGAAAAGTATAAAAATTATGAATTAAGTTGTTTAGCCTGAAGACATTGCTTGCAAACACTGATACTAAGATATTCATGGTTTTCCGATGAGACTCTTTTGGCTTCTTCATTTTAATATTTAAAATTTTGCATTTAACTTGCGAATGTTCATTTGTTATATTAAGAGCATACTGCACTTAGTGGTGTTGCCTGCTGTGCCCATCTTTTTAGACTTTACCAAGTCCATTATGAAGTAATTAGGAATATTAAAGAATAATAGGAATGAATAAAAAACAGATGTAGAAGCATGTAAAGGAACATGAAACGAAAAGAAGATAAATGGGAATATCCTACAATAATTAAGCCCAACCGAATGCAAAATGATCTGCTCAAGAGGACACAGATAAAATGTTTTCATGCAGCCTATTGCAGTACTAGGTAGGCATAACAAACTGCAAATGACCATATAAATAATTTTCAGTATGAACCTAGGAATTAAAAATTAATAACAATCTATGTCTACCATTATTCAGCTATATATATGGTACAATCCAGCAATTTGTGCTCACTAATGAGCTCCCTTGCTCTATTATTATACTAGGCACACCAAACAAAGGACCTAATTCAATTATCTGCTAAACTTGCAAGGGAACCATTTTTTTTTAAAATTTTTCCTCTAATTAATTGATCTTATTTTGTGCATTTTGGTCTCCTATAATATGGCTACCTCCCAATCACTTTCACCTGTGTTCCTTTTCAGGTGAGCTGGTCAATATCTACAGTAATTAGTTTAAATCTACCCTTAAACCTACAGCCTCCACCCAATTAAAACTTACTTGAAAGGTACTAATTAGCAATCTGTTTATAATCTTATAATAGGGCAATACTTATTGTGATGTTAAGTTCAAAAATGATAGCCTGTAGCATTTAGATACAAAACTAAACTTTTCTCTCCCTGTGGGCAACTTCCAAAATCCAGTGAATGACCGGATAAAAAGCTTATGGATATGTGACAAATGGTCGTTATGTACTACTTAGAGGTAACTCATTAACTGATCATCAGGAACCTGAACTAAGCCTAAAATACAAAGAACTGAATTCAAGTGCTTAAATAGATCCATTAATAAACTGATTGCAAAAAAAATGTTCTTACTGCTATTAATATTTGTATATGAAGTAGGAGCGCAGCAAGGATGTGACTACATATATACACAAAATGATTCTCTGCATTTGTGCTCTCAACATATTAAAGAACCCTAAGGCATTAGTTCAATGAGACAAACACATTTCATATCACGTGAAAACTCTATTAAGGTCTATAGGAAAATCTGGAACTGAAATAGGAGATGTTTTTCCAACTGCATTGAATCTGGGCCATTATGTTGTATACTACAAGTTATTCATAATGCCCTCATCTTTATAAAAACAGAGATTGTTAGTACAGTATATTGTAATATGATCAAACTTGGTCTATTACGGTTTAAAACTCCCCTAGCAATAAAACGATTTTTCTAATGGAAATGTGAAGAGGTGAATTTATAATTCTTTCCCCATTATGTTATTTCCACTAGGTTCTGTAAATGCGTTACTGGCTGCTTGTTATTTCAGCCTCATCTCTTCTTGATTCTAGAAGCCAGCAAAAGAAAAATACTAGTGTCCAATTATTGGGAGGCTTCCAGACCATCTGAAAATGTTCTTAAATGGAAACTCTGGGCATTGATTTTTAGATGCTTTCTGGAAAAACATGAGATCAAACATATTTTAGCGTATCTATAGGTGAAAATGATCAGAGACTCCATGCTGAACATAATCTGCAGTACCATCGCCAATCTATCCACAGCTCATCTTCCACCCACTAGCTGCATTCCTGACTAATAACCTTCATGACAATACTACACCTTTAGAATTTACTGATAATGTCACTGGATTGGCCATTTATGTTTTGAAACTAAAAACACAATGTTAAATAAGACATATTGGTTTCTATAATTCAGAAACCACATTTATGTTTACAGTGTTTTAATTATATTACAAAATGTTTTGAAGCTTATTTTTATATTTATAGATGTCATCCTATGTTTCCTCTTTACAAAGAAAGGAGGGGGCACTCATTGATAGTTGGCGAATTTCTCCTGTTTTGCTTCAGTGAAAAATTAGACAATTTTCTGAGAAATTTTCGAAACAACGAAAAATTTGCCAAACTCTAATTTTGATGACCGTATCAATTTGCATTTATTTTTATGCTTGCGTCAATTTCGATGCTGGCATTAAAGTCAATGGGTTCCTCCTGAATAGTGTTGACGTGTGACGGTTTTGATGCGAGCGACTTTTCAGACGCGTGTCCAAATTTTTTTGAACCAGCGAATTTTCACTGACAAATTTTCGCTGGTGTTTCGGGAATTTATTCGCCGGTGGCGAAGCGTGGAAATTTGCCCCAAATTCACGCCTGGCAAATCTATTCGCCCATCACTACTCACTGACCCTTGAAGGAGATTTTGCTGTGCTTCTACATGAGTCCTTAACCCCGAAGCTTGAATGATCCAACCAAAGTCCTTAGACACAGAGCACCAGCGGTGTTATAACCATCACTTTATTGAATATTTTTTTAAAAACCTGAATGAAGTGCACAATGAACTACACACTTGATGTGTTTCATGGGTAAAGCCACTTGCCCACATACTTGCCGACGTACTGGGCTCCGCATATGCAGATAGCCAAGTAAATGAACCATTACGAACGACAATTAAAGTATTGTTTAATGGTATAATCTTTACCCGTATATGTGAGACATTCAGTACTGTACATGCCTTAGATCTATTTCAACCACACTTATATGTGCCTTTATATGAATCTCAACCAAGCTGAATCCATGTTACGTTCCTTGGATTAATATAGGACAGGAGATAACCAGGATGCTAAGGATTTCCCTTCCTGAAAAACAAAAGAAGGAGATTGGTCTTTTAAGATCAGATCTTGTAGCAATATGCCCCAATGTCTATGAATGTTTTGTTGAATTTTATAAGCATCTCTGGTATAAACTGTGCTAAAACACAATTTGGAACCTCGTTCTTGTACTCTGGTATGTTTCCTCTTTAATAAACTTTTTTCATTCTGAAGAGGTTTCAATAATTTATACATTTTGGTGCTTAGGAGAGTATTTGTGTTGCGTCTGCTTCTTTCCTTAATGGATAACTAAAAATTTAACAGAAGAAATAAGCCAGAAATGTTGTACATTATGTTTTGGGCTTCTGTATCACCCCAAGGCAACCACAGCCCTTTAGTAGTGAAGATCTGTACCTCTGAAGATGCCCCAGTAGCTCCCCATTTTCTTTTTTGATTCACTGCACATGCTCTGTGCTGCTGTCATTTACTGAACTTAGGCACTGATGCACAATATATTAAATATATATATCATATAACGTCCAAATATAAGGCTGATTAGTAAATAATTCAGATTATTGGTACATGGCAGCACATAAACAAGCACAATTGGCACCAGAATTTAATTATCAGCTGTGTAGGATCAATTTATATTACAGACAAAACTAATTTTCTGCTTGATGATTTGTGATGACCCCTAAGCTTAGCTTCTCAACAGCTGAGCATGTGTGCGTCTCAGACACTCCTAACAAAATCCTGTGATAATTTAGGCTGGCTTTAGAAGTTTAGCATATAAAATAAAGTATTTCTAGATATATTCATTTTTATATCAAAACATCAAGAAGTGCCATAGTTTATACAAATGTAGGATTCTCATAAGCTATCAATACCTATGGAGACCAGTAGTAGTAACTTGTAGCTGGCTATAAACAGGTTCAATACTCCTTGCTGGAGTCGTCTGAGATCGAGTGTTGTAGAGATGCACCAAATCCATTATTTTTGTGTTTGTCTCTTGACAAAAGATTTGGGCAAATACCAAACCAATTCTGAACCCTAATTTGCATATAGAAAAATGTACAACTGTGAATTTCTGAGAATTCAACCTTATTTTTTTTAAAAAATAAATGTCTTAATCAAGATCAAGTTAAAGCCATTTGAAGAGTTTGGAGACAGTAGGGCTCATCTACAATGTCCCACGCAGTGTGCAAAGTGCCAAAAAAAAGCCTCACTCAACAACTTTTTTGTGCTTTATCCACTGCATGGGGCATTGTGCAAATAGATGCAGGCCTCTGCTCCCTGTTTCAGAGATAAGGGGGGTGGGCAGGGGGGAGAGATGTAGGAATCCTCTCCTTCTGCCCCCTACCTCACTCAACATTGAACATCCTTCCACCCCCTACCTTGACTTAACTGTGGCAAAACGTGCAGAGCATATTGGGACCCTGATTCTTCCTGTAAGGACAGTGCTGAACTGCGCAACCTGCACTTTTTACTGAGGGCTGTATTTTTTTTTAGCCTAGGTGGTCTTTGATTGACTTGATTTTCTGCCAGCTGATCAATATCTGAATGACTATAAGAAAATACCACTCAGTAAAGGCAAACTGGTCCCAAACACCAGCCAATGGTCTGGCAGTTGAGTGAAGAAATGCAGTTTTGGTAACTTTACACAAATATGGGTAATTAGCTGAGTAGTGAGGTTCTAAATTGGTGAATTAAGAAATACACTAAAGGGAATGTAATTAAAAATTGCAAGTGTTATGGCATTTTTGTGAATGTTTAGCGCTGCTCGCAATCTAAAATAATTTGCTGGCGAATATTACATCGCCAAGAAAAAGTTAGCATTAACACCTGCTAATGCACTAATGAATGTTTGGTTGGACGACTATAAACAAGGTAGTTATAGGTATAAAATGTAGATAAAAGGTATGAAGTATGAAAAGTGACTAAAATAACATTTTACATCACTGTAACCTTTTAGTCAGCTAAAAGCAAATATATATTTTTCTCTCAAGATGATGTCCATTTAGTCAAATGCAAATGTAACTTTGTATGTCTATTCTGCGGGTGCATTTACATGCATTTCCATGTTACAAAAAATGGTGCATTAAAATGGTAGCAATCATATTTTCCTTTAAAGGTGTAGCATTGGTGGGTGGAAGAAATATCAAAAGTAAGTAATGTATAAGCTACACAAAAAGATTTTCAGTAAATTTTGCTTTTTAATACATTTTTTCAATTCCAGAATTAGTCTGTACCACACACACCAGTGAACAAAGATAGTAATAAAAAGGTTTAAAACAAGCATATGGTTGCTGCTCCTATAAGGTGATCATTACCCTGCCCAGTCCATTTACAATAATAGCTGGGTTGATAGATTTAAAGAAGTTGCGTCTGGTATGTGTGTGGATAACTGATGATGTGTTTAGGATATAACAATGATATTATCCATGTGTACACAGGAGCGTGCCTGTCATGTAAAACTTAACATTTTGTGGGCTGAAATTCTTTTATTTATTTTAACTTCAGTATATTCATTTCTTAGATCAGAATCATTTGTCTGATGAATATATGGTAACCAACATATGTTGCTTATATTAACTCTATTTCATGTAGTAGATGCATGTATTAGAGACTGATTTTCTTTATCTGCTCTCTAGTAAGCAGCATCTGGTCAATCCCTTCACTATTGGAAGGGCAGCATTTATACATGGAAAAGGATAAAACTACATGCACAGGACCTCTTTTCCAGAATCCTCAGGACCAGGGGTTTTCCACATAACTGATCCTTCCGTAATTTGGATCTTCATACCTTAAGTCTACTAGAAAATCACAAAAACATTAAATAAACCCAATAGGCTGGTTATGCTTCCATTAAAGATTAATTATATCTTAGTTTGGATCAGGTAGAAGCTACTGGCTTATTACTACAGGGGAAAAAAGGAAATAATTTTTAAATATTTGGATTATTTGGATAAAACAAAGTCTATGGGAGACGGCCTTTCCATAATTTGGAGCTTTCTAGACGATGGGTTTCCCGGTAATGGGTTTCCAGATAACAGATCTCATACCTGTACTTTGATGTTTTTTCCATTCCACCCTAAGCCTATATAATAAAATTTTAAGATAAACAAAAATGAAGGGAGAATAATATAAATGAAGGTGCAAAAGCAGCATAGCATACATTACTTTTTTGTAATTAGGGATGGGCGAATTTTTTCGCCTCGTTTCGCCGAAAAAATTACGCCCATAGACTTGCATGGCGCCATTCCTTATTGGAATCAGAACCAACTTATTGGGTTTATTTCATGTTTACATGGTTTTCTAGTAGAATTAAGGTATGAAGATCCAAATTACAGAAAGATCCGTTATCCCTATAATTGCCAAGTCCCAAATATTCTGGGAGGTCCCATACCTGTATGATAGAATAAGTATTAAAGTGAAAATTGTCAGTGTGTTTACATCAGGTGCCTATATACAGTAGCTTAACATTGTTAATATGGATAACTGCAGATTAGAATATAGAGGGCCACTATACAATATGATTTTCTAGCTCATTTGTCCTCAGCAATGCAGAAAACTATGCCTTCCAAAGTTTGAATAGCAAACATTTGGAGCATAGTTACATAGACGCATAGCACGTAATTCCATTAGGTTGAAAAAAAGACCAAAGTCCATCAAGTTCAACCCCTCCAAATGATCCATTCCCAGTGCATATACTGTATATACACATACTTATACTGACCTATCTATACACTCACTGGTTGGATAAGGGAAAAAGTGTGCACTAATTATCCCTTGTAGCTGTAGCGACTAGTAGAACCCTGGAATAAAATCATTATTTTAGTAGAGCTGATGTTAGCTGTTTCCTGATAACCACTGTTCTAGTAATAATAAATGATTTGTTGAATTAATTAATAAATAATTAACATGTATAATAACAAATATTACAGGTCATTTGGATGATTCTTCTTGTTGACTTGGGCTTCTGTAATTAATTGTCATATGCTTGTTCCATGCATACTATAGTCTCTTAAGTGTGCAAAATAAAATATGAGCCTCTGCAAATATTTAAGCATATTATGTATAAGCAGAAAAGGTGAGTCACAAAGCTGTCCATCTACATAGCAACAAGAAACAAGGAATGAGACTAGATAGAAACTAGATTTGAATGTAGCAAAGGAATAAAAGTCAACAGCCCTGGAGATATTATCTAACAATCTTGTGTCTCTTCCTTAATCCACTGCATTACTCTCATTACCTAGACCTTTGAAGATTACTATATAAGCTCATTTTAAGATCAACCAGTAAGACCCATTCAATTTCTCTTTGGCATATCTCAACCTGGAAGATAAGTGCCACAATTGGTGGCAACCCCTGCAGCATTGCCCATAGAAACACAGCTTTGCCTTTGAACTGACCCCATACATTTACTATGCCTTCGATGTGTGAAAATATAGTTTGAAAAATACTTCAAAAAGTTTTTTTCTAACTGTGTTAACTGCCAAGACAATTCAAGAGAAGTGGACCTTAAAGTGAATCAATTCTCAGAAGAAGGTCAATGATTTACATGAGTAATTAATTTAGCATGCAGAGCAGAACAGTTGCACTTGTAAGTACATAGAAGATCTTGCCATGCATGAACAACTTCTAAATCATACTACAAATCATGTAACTATAGATTTTTTAGGATTTGCACAATCCCTGCATGTTTACTCTAGCTACTGTAGATGGTACACAAGCACACACTATTACTTCAGGTCAGCATTTTTACTAAACAGACTATATGCAGATAATACAAAACTGAAGGCACAATTTGCTGTTTATTCTTTTATCAGTCCAGATTTACAATCTTTTCTGGGGTTGTTTGCAAATGAATTATCTTGACATTTAACCCATCTAGAAACAACCTCTTTGAAGTATTATTCAAACATGTAAAAGATTTTGCAATTCACACAAACATTCCGTAGGCTTGTGTAGCATATAAATTAGCTCAAAATGGATCCATGATAGCGTGAATCAGATCAGTAACAGAGTTTTTAAACATGCACAGTCTTAGCCTATAGGATATTCATGTTCTGGAAAATACTTTCTCATGTTGAGGAATGTTAGAAGAATGAATAAATCAGTAAAATAATTAACCAAATTCCAGAATGTCATAAAAAGTTAATAATGTGATAAAATTAGAAGCTGTAAACATTCTGGGAACATACAAGGAATCCCAATCCAACCTTTGATAAATCTCTCCCTCAGTCATTTAGTAAGTGTATCACTGCAGACAGCCACCTAAAATGTTCAACAGAGCCAGAGAGCCTGAACAGCTTTGATGTTAATCATCTAAGATCTTTCTTTCTGGGCCCTTTTGCTGCAGTACCAGTGAGAATCCAACTACAGCAAACACAGATAAGTCAAGAACTTGTAACCATTAAAAGGAAAATATTGTAGCACCAAGAAATACAAGGGCTTTAACTTTTTCCTTCTAATAATAAAACAGTACCTTGCACTTTATCCCATCTAAGATACAATTCATCCTAATTGGAAGCAAAACAATTGTATTGGGTTTATTTAATGTTTAAATTATTTTTTAGTAGCCTAAAATTTGCACCTTCCATCCAAAAAGCCATAGGTTGCCAATATTCCATACCTGTACTCGATTTCAACTAAGATATAAGTAATGCTTATTGGATGAAATCAATCTTATTGGGTTTATTTAATGTTTAAATTATTTTTTATTAGACTTAATGGAGGTCCAAATTATGGAAGAAACCCTTATCTGGAAAATCCCGGTCAAGAGCATACCCATACTATCCTGGGTCAAGAGCATACCCATACTTGTAGTACATTCTTAAGAACCGGTAAGACAAATATGATTCACAAATAAGAAGACAGGATGGTGTTGGCCATAAATCAAGAATTCAATGGTAAGTAAACAAGACATATCCAGAATTGTGCAGGCTCTAAGGCAAACAATCAGCATGCTCATCATCATCAATATAACCATCATTTATTTATATAGTACCAGCAAGTAACACATTGCTTTACTTTAAATATCTAGAATCTGCCCATAATTTATAAGTGTAAATATATGTGTATATGGGTAATTGCACAAATTATATCTGTCTCTACAGACAAGCAGGTACAGTGGTACAAATGAAAGTGTTGCATATTAATATGCCTTACTGAAATAACAATGAATCTCTAAATGTATTTGGAATTATTCGAAACAAGACAGACAATAAAACAGAAGACACATCTAGTTCTGTTTTCCTAAAAAATATAACCAGGTCCCTTCTATCAAAAATTATATTTCAGAGAAACTTGTTTAAACTGTTGATATTAATTATTAAACTCGTGGTATTCAACAGAATGTGTTTGGTTAAATTAAAAAGTCATGGTTTGCTTACTTGTTCATAATTCACTTACATGTGTTTCACATATGAGGCAGGATTTTCCAACAATGAATCCTCACTTACAATTTTTTTCCCTGTGTCCATGCATAAATTTGAAGAAAGTTGAGTTCAGCTAATTGGTCCTGTGGGGAATAAAAAAACATTGATTTAATCACTTCAAGGATTGCAATTTAAGACATACTGCAATCATATTAAGTATCAGCACCTTGTTATTTTTAAGCAGTGGAATAAGCCGAAAACGAGACATACACATAGAAAGTAATATAAACAAATGCAAAGGCTCATTTTAACAGAATCTAAGCCCAGGAGCAGGTCCTGATCAGACCGGCAAGGCAGGTCCACTGCTAATACAAAGCACAATATATCAATAATTTTTAGGACTTCCTTCATAGTGGGGTCCAAATCAATAGATGGCAGTATTTCAGAATACTCATGAATCAGGATAAGACTTGGGGATTTCTTATGCTAACTAATAGATACTTTTAGAATTTATCAGAGTTATAATTAAAACTAGGTAAAGCTAACATTCAAGTTAATGAGTCATATACATGAATTTGTGGGGTGGGTTATGAGCTTATGGGTTATGTTTTGGGAGACTAATACCACCAAAATTCACTTCTTCTAACACCAACTAAAATTGAATTTTTCTGTACTTCCTAACATTATTTATTTAGTTATAACCTCTGTGCCTAGCCATGCCCATGGTCCCCACATTTATGAGCTAAAAGATTACTTGTATTTTACCAGTTTTATCACACAAAAAGTAATCTATTAGCCCCTGGAAAGGTAACTAATTGCATAGGATATGATGTAGAATAACTCCAAGGACAAAGTCTTGGCAGACTAATAATTAATATTATGTTAAAGGAGGTTAGAGGTCCAGTTGGCATCTCCTAACCACATTTACTGTGCAACAATGTATCTATGTATCATATTCTAAGAACAACATAGATTCAGCAATTACAAATGATTATGAGGCCCAAAGATATATAAACCAATTATCAGGTTAATTAAAATGACAGAAAGTATTCCCATATATATGATTTATGTAACAAAGCCTTCCATCCAGAACATATCCATGATCATTATTGTTATTCAGGAAAAAGAATGTTTCTAGATTCCACTAAGTCACATCAAAAATATATCCAATGAACCACTTACAATATACACTACAAATGCAATATTCTAAAAAACTGAATTTCGGCTGTTTAAGTTACCAGCAGCAGCTTTTTGCTGCCCCAGTAACCTGTGAGCTGCTGCCATCTGGGGCGAGTTTCTCAACTGACCTCAGGGTCCCAAGAGCTTGCAATTATTTGTCTAGCTTTAACCCTTTTTCCATTTTATACCTCTTAAGTTTAAAACAAAAGTGTCTTCCCTTGGCAGACATATAACCAGCACTATTTTCGTTTATGGCTCCCAAGCATGGTATTTGAGCAAAACTGTAATTGTTAATACAAAAGACAGACTCCATGACAAATTTATTATGAAGGTAAAGCTAACATTAAAGTTAATGAGTCATATATATTTATCCCCCCCCCCATGTACCACCTTTCGCCCTATGCAGCGTGACTGAAGCTCTCCAAATATTTCCTGCTTGCTTCGGGCTGCTTTTGAGTATTAGACATGAAAGAGGGATGTGGCTGTTGCTTACCAATGTGATTGGGAGCACTTAAGAAACCACTTCCAGCAAATGGGATTTAAATCAAGCAAATAGAATAAGCTGAAATGCCTGAGGCAACAATTCATACCATAAATAAAAGAATTCCCTATTCAAAGAAAATGTGTTTATTGAAAGGGATAAAGCTTAAGTTACTAAAACCTCTCTCAATAAAGAGAATGGGTTAAATAAACACGACACACATCTCCTCTTACACAAACTGTGTCACTGATGCTACCTTGGATGCAGTCTCTGTTAATAAAATCTGCACACGTCTCTGTTATCCATTCACCGCATCTGCTTAGGCTGAATATTTCCGTACAGTGCTGGAATTAGTTAACAGTTTTTCCATTTTATGAGCGAGATAGACAGCACGTTGTTAAACTCTGCAGTGCTAAAATCCAAGCTGCGTGTTATGTATGCTTATAAACTTATATCACTATTAGATTCTGTTATCTTATTAACAGCTAGCAAAGCAATCATATTTATAGAAAGGGAAAACACAGAAATATGTTGTAATAATGTCAACAACTGCATAACCATAACCATCTATTTTTGAGTTGTGCTGAAATTAATAATCTTATAAAAATTCAACTGTTTTAAAAGCTTTCAGACAAACAGGAGCAATGGTGCTTCTCACTGACAATCAGCTGCTAATATTTACTTCTCAACACCAATTTTGTAGGTATTTTTATTTATGCCCTTTGTACTTGTCTTTTCTCCCACCCTGGTAATGGATATGCATGTTGTGCTCTCACAATGAGTATTGTCTAAATGTAATTGTTTTTGTGTAGGGTTATTGTATATCAGGACCACTGTAATAAATGGTCATTCCTCCCCACAGATATGACAGACACAGAAACATCCCCCCAACTGGCATATAAGGTTCTGCTTGGTTTGTATGGTGCTTTATGTTCTTTGGAACTACATGAATAGATGGCCATCCAGAGTAATGGTACATTTTTAAACCCCCTTCCTTTCCCAATATGCATGCAGGGGCACAAGCACTGCCTGTCACAAACTATAACTAGTAATATCAAGGGTCAAAGCAGTTTTATATTAAAAATACTGATTTCAACTGTAATTGCACATAGGAAAAATACAGGACATGTGTTGCCAAGAAATAGCTTAGGTGTTGGCTGTACAGATACACATTTTAAATAAAAAAAAATCACTTAATAAAGTTATTGATCTTTTAGAGACTGTACTAATACAGGCCCTTTTGTACCTAAAATGGTCACCATTCAAGAGTGTAAAGAGTATCACAATCCCCATCTTGTGACCAGGTGATAGCATAGCATGTAGTTCTAGACAGCACCTACTTATATTACTACTTTTTTATGTCCACAAGCACAGTGACCAACTTGTGCTTTTGAGTCAAGAAGAACAGAGCTGGACACACATAATTATGCGCAGTCAGGGGCTTACCCCATTTATTGTGACTACCTGTGCATCAGCTGCTCAGGTGGTCACAATATGGGGGGTAAGCTCCCCAATTGCCCATAATTATGTGTGTGCACCTCCGTTCTTCTTAAACTAATGTGAAGACCTTGCCGGGTATACAGGAGACCAGATGGCACACACTATGGCAATTGTGCTAAATCATTATAGCGATCTATTGAGATCTCCACACAACATTTCGGAGGTACAACCTCCTTTATCACATGCTCTTGAGAAAGGAGGTTTCATGATAATGATTTAGCACAATTGCCATAGTGTGTGCCATCTGGTCTCCTGTATACCCGGCAAGGTCTTCACATTAGGTCAAGAAGAACAGAGGCGCACACACATAATTATAATTCTGCATTATATGGATTGTTGAAAGGTTTGTGTGCAGCAGAGTTTCCAGATTGAGCACCACATTTAATTGCACACAGAATCTTGGACTTTTATACTTTGATACAGGAGACCAGCACCACTCTTGCAGTATGTGTGTCTACAAACAGGTCTTGTTGCGCTTTTCCCTGCAATGAGTTGCATCTAAAACCACTTTCATTAAAGGTACTTGAAACAAAATACTATTTTGCAATCACTTAGTGTAATCTTTATTCTTTTGCTGCAGCATCTGACCTAAGTGAACAAGGTTGTACACCTGGAAATAAATAGTACACCAGCCATGATGCCAACCTATATCTATGTAGGCCACAACCTTAAGGAAAATATAGCTGGCTACTCGTATTCATCACCAATAGAATAAGAATTTTCAGTAAGCTGTCCCTACATGGCTTTATTATTTAGATTATGATTTACACTGAGATTAAAGAGACTAAGCAGTTCCTGTGCATCGGATTTTATTTAGCTCATGAGATATTGTTTAGCTCAGACTTTTGATGTAACAAAAAACTACACCATATGGCTATACCAGAAGGAATAAGAACAACCACTGAAAAAAACCCATAGTCTGATTATTATCTAATATACAATAGGTTTTATATTATAACAAATGTTTACAAATGACAAGTAGTATATCAAACTGCCTATAATTTGTTAAATTAACTGCAGAATGTAAATTTTTTTTTTACATTCTTGATATATGCAACCGCCACACTAGAAATGCCCTGTACAGCATGTTAGGATGTGTAATTGTTCCAATATGTTCTTTAAAACAACTGTGAATTGCAATGGCAGCTAACACAGCATCTGTTTATAAAAACTTGTAAATAGGAAACCTTTGGCACGCCAGATGTAAAATAAAGAAATATAGCTCTCAACAATCTTCCATTGATAACGGGATGTTTGGAACTATTGCTCTGTAACACCTGGAGTGACCTGGAGCATACTAAAGAGCATGGTCTCATTTTGATTTAGGATAAATGGGCCTCAGATCATTTTATATGTCATCTTTTAAATATACTGTAATAATAACCCTTTACTTTTGGCAACTGTTCATCTTAATGCTGTATTTCTCCAAACAATGCCACCTAAGGCCAATGTCCAAGCAAAGTGATTACTTTGGTACCTTCAGGAGCAACCATAGACACTTAGACAGTAAAAAATAAATGGTCATCATCATCAAAAATAACAATCCTATATCTAGAAGCATAACATCTGTGAATGTAAAAGAAAATAATAATAAAAGTGCCATAATATGCCTGCAGAACCTGCAAGTGTCTTGGCCTCACTATAATCTGTGCGTTCTTACAAACAATTCAGCAAATGACAAGAAACATTACTGGACAGGAAGGAAGTTATTTAACCCTTTTGCTCTACCTGCCAAGTTAGCTTGACAGATTTCTGGACTCCAGAAAGGAACACTGACAGTTATTTGCTCTAAAGGCAACTTGTCATTAGCAATTTGTGCCAACAATTATATGGCCAGCTACCGTATTTGTTTCAGTCTCATGATGTCCAGGAAACAGACCTAATTAGTAAACTGCTGTTTTTGGTCTTGAAATTGGATCTTTACTTGGAATCTAATGTCAAACTGAAAAAGGAAGAACCTATGTATGGGTCAAAACATTAAATATGTGGCCCTAGAAGTGCTATGTTACACAGAGCAACATGTCCCTTAAATGCCCTTAATTTAACAATAAAACTTCTCGAAAAAAATCAGCTCAACTAAATCGAGTGACAATTCAAATCAACTTTTTCGAATTGACGCTTGAAAAAATTCAACTTTATCAAATTATCGAACAAAAACCAGAGCAAACAGCCCAAAACTATTGAGAATCCTGAAGGTAAAAACCATGTTCCAATTGTTAAAGGGACAATCTACCATTGACTTCTACATGATTTTGACAGGTTTTAGCTGGAGCATTTTCAGATTTAATTTTTTTGCAGCTACAGAGCATAATAAATCCTAGGGTTTCCCCTTTAAAAACCCGGCCAGAAAAATTTGAAATGTAATAAATAGGCCCCTTAGTGTGTGTAACGTTTATAAATGACCATCAGTAAACCACAGCAAAAGACAGGGCTAGAAATTTTCTGTAACATCAATTTTTTTTTTTCAAATTTGTTAGTATACAACGAAAAAAAAGCACAAAGACAAATGAAACTCTGAAATTGCTAAGTCTTTATTAAGAAATAACTTACAGCTCAATTTCTCCTCCCTGGCTATCTCCTATAAGCAAGGCAGGGAGGAGAAATCGTGCCCGCATGATGGATTGCCGGATTGCCTTTTCTGAAGAGCAGTGGTGTAACTAAGCAGACCAGACCATCACGCAATGGGAGAGGGTTGGATAACAGGAGGGCCTGACCACAGGGTCTGCTTCTTACCTTCGGCCGGGAAAGTGGAATGCAGACAGCCTGGGAGACTCTGGGGCAGGAGGAAGAGGAGTGTGGGCAGGTAGTGGTCAGGGCAGGGCAGGCAGCGAGCAGGAGTGAGGGGGTGGATTGCAGTGCTCAGTGTCACTCAAAGATTTTTTAGCAGGGGCAAGCACACTCTATTGATGCCACTGCTCAACGGGCAATTAAGCCACAAGGTTTCTAAATGTATAACCTGGCGGGCAGCACCCCTGCAACAAGGCATTCATTTGAATGACTGAATGGTGAATACAGGAGTGCCTAACTCTAAAAACAAGCCATTACAAATCAAGCCTTATAAATTTGCATTGTTGTTGCCATAGTCACTGCATTTTCCTTTCAGAGAGAGAGAATAATAAAATGCTAAAAGTTACAAAAACAACTAAAGTAAAATAACAAGTAAGATTGATTGTAAGGTTGGTATAATCGCTTTCATCTGCACCATACAACATTACATTTAATTTTGAACTTTTCGTTCATCTCTATTTTCTCAGCTATATTGATTCACTTGACATGCTACCTTCTTGCAAGACGCTAGTTTACACCTTACCCTTAATTCAGCATCAGCTTTACTGAAGAATTCGAAATGAGAATCAAAACTGAATTTAAATTTTTTTTTTTAACAATACAAAACAAACTAAGAGTTAAGAGTTAACCAGAACTGTGAAAATACAGCGATTATGTTATTTCTATAAATTGGAATCATCTGCAAGTTACTTTGCAGCTTCCCTTACTGTAGGCCATGAAGCAAGAAATGAAATATAATACAGCATAATGCACAAGAAATTAAACACAGAGAATATATTATTTAATGACAACATGCTGTCTTAGCAATTTATAACAATAGAACAGTTCCTGAGCCTCATGCGGAGTCCATTTGCTTAGAATAAGCAAAAGCTTCATGACTATGACTTACTGTATAAATGTTTTATGTTTTTCTCGGGGGTTTAAATAAGAAAATTACAAGTACAGTAAATCTACACTGTAAAATTTTGTACAAGGAAATCATACTTACTATACTTCCCTTGTTATTTCATCCAAGTCTTCTATAACTTCCTCCCAGACTTTGTCCCCTCTGTTTTATTCTCTTCAGGATGTCAGCACAGTCAGGACTTGAGGGAATTGCGAAGCATGGTTGGTTGTATGCAGCAATAACACGAGGCGTTGCAATCCTAAGCCTTTTTAATGTGTACTCACAACATCTGGTGTATTCATAAGTAATGTAAACTGAGAAATAAGCAAATATATTGCTTAGTCTTGTAGTTTTTATTTTCTGTTATTATACGCATGCATTGGTTAACAAAGGGCCAGATTCAATTCAGTGAAAAAAAAACGCGATGGGCGAAAATCCGCATTGAAGTCATCAATTTGCTGCTAAATTGTTGATGCGAGCTTCAATTTTTATACGACTATTTTGTCCAAATGCATTAAATTCAATGGGTGTCCGGATAATTTTGACGCGCGTCAACTTTTATTTGTCTGGCCGGATTATTCGCAGGCAAATTTTTTACACAGTTTTGAGAAAACATTGGCGGGTGGTGAAAGTTGAAATTCGCTGCTTTGAAAAAGTAGAATGCTAAACTTTTTTTCGAATCCAATAAAAAAAAACATAGTTATTTTTTAGGTTGTGAGAAATACCTTGGAATACCAGTTAGTCAATCTGATTTGTGAATGGCTCAAAATGTTTTTTTTTTTATTGCATATCAGTTTCAGGATTATCATTATTATCATGTATTCTGCATTGTATTCTGCATGTATTCTACATTTCGCCGCAAGTGAATTGATTCACATAACTGCAGTGACAATTCCCCCGTGGCAAAAAAAAGTTGACACGCATCAAAAATGATTGTTGAATTTTTGCATTTTTCGAGATTTAGTATACCCCAGGGATGTAAAAAGTCTTAATCCGGCATCTCAAACCTACCAAGGTTGTATATAAGTCAATGGGAGAGGTTCCTATCCTATTTGGAAGTATCTAAGTCTGTGCTGGAATTAGCCAGAAAATACGACTTTTTCCGGCAAAATTTTGAAAAATGTGGTCTTTTCAGGAAAAAATCGTGTGATTCGGGAAAAAAATCGGATTCGGATTTTTGCCAGATTTTTTTCTTGTTTGTCCCCGATTAAATCATGTTTTTTTAATAATAAAGAAGGTCCAATCATGGATTCTAGTTTGGTTGGACTTTTTTAAATTAAATAAACAGAATAATTTGGATTTTGATAAGATTTTAAAAAATGGATTCATAAAGCAACAACACATTCTGCAACATTACATAACAGAAATGTGTCTTCATCAAACATACAAATGACCTACAAATACTGACAGATACAGAAGGTAAAGAGGGTTCTGCTCATCAAAGCTTGCAATTTGAAAGAAGAATGGGATCAGAGATACATGGTGTGACTTGTTTCATCTTTTTCAAAAGACTGCTCTACCAGAATTGTTGCTAATGCTATTCATAAATGTAATGTACAATACAGTCATAATCCCCCTTCTCCTGGATCACCTTAAAGTTACGAACGACCAAAATGCTGAAACGTTTTTTTTTTCAAACTAAGATACTATGTGACTGTAACCAAACCTCTTTAGAAATATGAGTTCAGTTTTATGACAGGTCATTCGACACAAGCAGATGGTTTCAGTTTATTGCAGATAAGTGGTTCTTGCAATGTGCTCCCAGAATCTGAATTTGGCAGCATGGTTCTTGCCCCCTTCTCATTCTTAGGGCTCTTACATACAGCTGTTTTCTCCTGCGTTTCTTCCGTTCAGCCGCAGGGGAGCGCAACAGTAGACGCACTCAATTATTGTGAAGGGGGCTGTACTCACACCCCACATGTATGCGCCGAACGCAGGTGAAATGCAACATGCTGCATCCCACCTGCATTTGCTGCTTACTTAAATGTGTCTGTGTGAGTACAGCCCCCTTCACAATAATTGAGTGTGTCTACTCTTGTGCTCCCCTGTGACTGAACAGAAGAAAGAACAACGCAGGGGAGCGCAGGAGAAAACGGCCGTGTGTAAGAGCCCTTAAGCTTAGCTCTGGTGTCTCTGGATAGGTGCAAGTTTCCACCTACTGTCCATCAGTCTCTATTTTCCTCTAATAATTATTTTTTTTACATGCTTTCATCTTACTTTGTAATTCTTAGTACCCTATACTTGATCACAACTAAGATATAATTGATCCTAATAGGTGGAAACAAATCTAATGGCTTTAATTTTTATATAATTTTTAGTAGATGTAAAGTATGGAAATACAAATTACAGAAAAAAACCCTTATCCAGAAAACCCCAGTTCCTGAGCATTCTGGGAAATAAGTCCCATAATATAGCATTACTTCAGCAAACATTTCCATTAGCAGTGTGACATGCTTAATATATAACAAGAGTAGCATGAAAATATGCCCTTTAGTTATAAGTTCTTTCAATCAACATCAGTAAATTGTGAGAGTACAATGTTTATAAATGAAACTGTGGCACACCCTTATGGAGAAACAAAGTCAGAGCAGGATTTGGCTGCAGATGCTTAACAGTTATTTGCATGTCTTTGGCCATTCTTACCCTTTGTGTGTGATCACTAGAGCTAATCTTAATTAAACAATGCCTTAGGTAAACTTTCAGTTAATGCCTAGGTGGAAGGTTATGTCAAGCGTCTTGGGAGAAAAAAAAAGATCTTTATTGTTCAAAAGAAGGAAAACTGGATATTGCCATTAGATAATGATCTAAGTGCAGGTGCTGGGAGTTGAGTTAGCAACATGCTTGATGTTTCTTAACAACAAAAAAAAGCCATGTAAAGCAGTAGTGTGCGATAGTAACTGAATAGGTTTTGTTCGTTTACATACATATTGTTTTATACACATGATTTTGATGGACAGATTTGTATTGTTTGCTAAAATCTGATGATGAATGCTACAACTTTCTTGTCTCCTCCAGCTTTTAGAGATGATGTAAACTAGCAGGAAATATATGAAACCCATAGCTGCAGGTTGTGGCATCAACCAAAATCTGATCAACCAAATCACTTGTGTAAACCAGGTCTTAAACTGAATAAATATTAGACATTCTAAAGCACTTTAACCTGTTTTAGTTGGATTTAAATTTGCATTACACCATGCAATACATAAACTGTATTCTGTGAGAAGGTTGTTGCACAAATATATGAAAATATATAATATCTGATGCTAGTTTCACAGCTGGGGCAACAAAACCATGCAGTGCTTAAAGTGGCACTTTATGGCAAAACATGCAGACTATATTGTTATAGATGCAAAAAAATGATAAATAAAAAGGAGATAAATGGAAAAAGCACTTCTGTGAGACAATCAATACAATGGGGAGATTGGCAAGGTAGTATTCTTCGTTTTTGCACTGCTAATTTTGACTGCGCATAGCATACTTTTAAGGTGGCATAATATTTTGGAGCAAAAATAACTTTCAGTAAGACGTTTTATTACATACACTAGGCACTGGTGTACAATTGTATAAATCAGAGTTTTTTTTATAAATAAGGGTAAGGTCACACCTGGAGATTCAGGGAGATTTAGTCACCCAGCAACTAATCTCCCGAACGGCTTCCCCCTGTCTTCCGCCTGCTCGAATGAGAAATGGCATTTGGGGTGCTTCATTTTCCGAAGTCGTCCGGAGTTTCCTCGTGAGGCAACTTCGGGCGACTTTGGAAAACGAAGCGCTGCGAGTACCATGCTGCAGGCGATTTCTTATTCGAGCAGGCGGAAGACAGGCCGTTCGGGGAGATTAGTCGCCAGTCGACTAAATCTCCCCTAATCTCCAGGTGTGACCTCACCCTAAGAGTTTTTTGGTAAAATTTGGAACACTAAAATTTTAGGGTTAAAATGCCTATCTCTCCTTTTAGAAGTTTTAAGAAACTTTAGCAAATAAATGGATGTTGCAATACCACCATCTTTTCTACAAGAAAGCTATCAAAAAGGGACTGAACATTTCCAGTTTCCATAATCATATACAGAATAAGGTTTCTTCTCGATCGAATAATTCACTGCACCGGTTGCTTTTTTATTTAAATATTGATCTGGTTTAAGCACTCTTCAATCAATAAATTGGATTATATTTCAGATGGATTTAAAGGGGTGGTTCATCTTAAAGTTAACTTTTAGTATCTTATAGAATGGGCAATTTTTTTCAATAGGTCTTAATTTTTAATTTTTTTTATTGTTGTAGCGCTATAGTAAACTGAGTGCACTGTTCTCTCACTATAAACTTTACCCCATTCTTTTGCTCTGGATGAGACCTTAATTATCAGGGGGTAAGACCTCGCAAACGGTATGGAGGCAGGGTGTAGTACAACTGTAACTTGGTGCAGTGAACAATAATTGGGCGCCAGTGGTTCTTGTAACTTAACCAGAGTACAGAACAGAATAATCCACAAAGGAGTGTACATATAGAGCAACAACATACACACAGAACTGCTCCTCCCATGAGAGAGACAATCTTATGATAGATGTAAGAATGGTTACATTTCTGGTGTCAGTATCTTTTTAATGGTTATTTATTAAAGTCCGATTTTTTCTGGTTGGAGTTTTAAAGGGAAAAACACAATTTTTTCAGAAGAACAAAACTCAAATGTTTTGTGATTTATTAAACCCTAAGGCTGCTAAAAGTCAGAATAAAAAAATACTCCATCTCAAACTGGACGAGGTCATGTAGAAGTTAATGGCAGATGTCCTGTTTACATTTGGAAGATTTCATGATCTGCGTTGGGTTTCGTGCAATAATCCAAAGAATGTGTGGTTTTCAGGCAATAATCCGAAAAAATCTGAGTTTAGGGTGTCAAATCCGGAAAAAAACATATGATTTTCGAGTAAATTTATTGATAAAAATGTTGATGGGCGTTTGGTCCAAGTGGTTTTAAGGAAATTATTTTCGGATATTAGTAAATAACCCCCTTAGTCTACTAGAAAGTGATGTAAACATTAAATAAACCCAATAGGCTGGTTTTGCTTCCACTAAGGATTAATTATATCTAAGGTTGGATAAAGTACAAGGTACTGTTTTACTATAATAGGGAAAAAAAAAACATTTTCACTTGGATTATTTGATCATAATGGAGGCTATGGTTGACAGCCTATCGTAGTTCTTCTGAGCTTTCTGGCTAGTGGGTTTCCAGATAACAGATCCCATACTGATACAGTATAACCTGTAGACAATCTCTGCTGGAACACCATGAATGTGATGCAGAACCAAGTGGCCTCAGAGACAAATGTCTTGCCGAAATAATGTTCTGCTATCTTAAATTATTAAATTATGACTGCACTGTCAAATTTTATATCTTATATTGCTTATGGGGGTAACATTATATTTCTGTTGAACTAGGAACAAAAGTCAATAGATTTCTGTATAATTATTTTTGTTAATTATATTGCTCCTAATTAAGCATTAGCAGTTCTCTCAAGGAGGCACATATTATTGCTGATTCAAAGACCATCTGTTCCACTTTAACTTATACTTTATTTTCCAATAATTTTTTTGAGGCCTGTTTGCACACCTTTGAATGTTCATGTGTTGAAAAATACTTTAGAACCATGTTGGTATAAAATCAACCCTTATAAGTATTTTTTTTCAGATATGGAAAATTCCAGAACAAAGTCTCTTGTTTTGGCATATTTTGTGATTTTATTTGCATTCTCTCAACATAAGCTCTAACACCTACACACATAACATTCACACACATCCTTCAAAAACAAAGCAGTCCCATGCGAATACTTACAAAGTAACACTCTTCTACCTTCTGTCTACAAAAACTTTTGCACTCAGCAGGCTTACGGATCTATTAATAAACATTCAAATTCGTTTTTAGTTTTTTTTTTAAATGAAAACATACACAATCCATGCAAGGGCACATTAACTTAGTAAGTGCTGTGAGCAAGGTACGTTTTTTTAACTTATAAATCGCCTGTTTTTCCCAGAATTCCTTGGTCATTATGATGCAGTTGCACTGCACCTACCACAATTACATTTGATTAACCAAAATGGACACTAGACATGTGTTTGTTGTGGTGTACATGTATTTTGACACAAGTACCCTATTATTATTCACACAATTAATGACATTTCCATTAGTAATAAGCAAATCTGACCCGCTTCGCCAAAAATTCACAAAACACAGAAAATTCTTCAAAATACATTGTTTTGATGCACTTTGCAACACTTTAAAAATGTTTTGCTGCGCCACATTTTTTTTCATCTATTGCCATCCATGGGGGTCATTTATGCAGTTAAACTGCTTCTTAAGGCACAATTCTCCAACCTTATCAAACCCAACTCTCTTCTTAAATGGTGTTGCATGACAAGATCAGATCAAATCTGACACACAAAATTTGATCAAAATCGTCCATGTAGTTAAGCCCTAATACATTCCATACTTCTATAAAGTGTATATTCTCTTGTACCAGTATATAAGTTTAAGGAGTTTTGTGACCTTTAGTTGTTTATTAGGTGCAGATATGGACAAGTGAAAACCCTAATTATTGTGTCATCACTCAGGGGCCTAACTACAAAGCACCAGGTCCCACAGTGAAAAAGTTTAAAGGGCCTCAGTACAAACAGAATCTTGCTTGCGTCCCCCACCCCGGTCTTGTGTGCACACCTGCCACGCACAAATGGGGTAAACTGCTTTACCGTTTTCTGCATAAACTATGGGGCAGAATAGTGTGAAATTAGAGATTGCTTACTTTATATTTCTTACTTTAAAAATCCCATAGTAATGGATAGAAAATGGGTTAGTTGTAATGTGGTGAGCTCTAATTTCATACTTACTGATTTCATACTATATTTAAATATCATGTCCAGGTTTGTATTTTATTTTAAAAGGGATTCTGTCATGATTTTTATGATGTCGTTTTTATTTCTAAATTACACTGTTTACTCTGAAAATAATTCACCCTACAATATAAAATTTCATTCCTGAACCAGCAAGTGTATTTGTTTTAGTTGTAATATTGGTGTTTAGGTGCCATCTCAGGTCATTTTGCCTGGTCATGTGCTTTCAGAAAGAGCCAACACTTTAGGATGGAACTGCTTTCTGGCAGGCTGTTGTTTTTCCTACTCAATGTAACTGAATGTGTCGCAGTGAGAACTGGATTTTACTATTGAGTGCTGTTCTTAGTTCTACCAGCCAGCTGTTATCTTGTGTTAGGGAGCTGTTATCTGGTTACCTTCCTATTGTTCTGTTGTTAGGCTGCTGGAGAGGGGGGGGAAGGGAGGGGTGATATCACTCCAACTTGCAGTAAAGAGTGACTCAAGTTTAGCAGAGCACAAGTCACATGACTGGGGCCCGCTGGGAAACTGACAATATGTCTAGCCCCATGTCAGATTTCAAGATTAAATCTAATAAAAATCTGTTTGCTCTTTTGAGAAATGGATTTCAGTGCAGAAGTCTGCTGGAACAGTACTATTAACTGATGCGTTTTGAAATAATAATTTCCCATATCAGTCTCCCTTTAAATACTATATTTACATGCTAAGATAATTTCACCTAATCACTGAACATGCAGATCTATGGTTATTCAAAAATTAGTCATGTACAAACCACCATGCTGGTCTTGGGCTCAGGACTTTGGTAACAAGACCTGCACTTTCCCCATGAATACAGTAATGCAGGCATTTTTAATCTCTTTAGCCCTGTGAAGAGAACCACAAAATGGCTTTGGCAGAGTAATTAGCTTATATAATGCAATGCTGTCATTCTCCCAGTCCTGGCTTTATATCTCATCTTTTCTAGAGAATGGTGTCTACTACAAACATTATTTCAGCTTTGGCCATAAACTGGACAAGAAAGATGCAAGATGTCTATAATTCAGATGCTGTAACAGCAGGTTACTGAACCACCCTGTATGAACAAGCATAACACCGCTTTAAAGAAAAAAGTAAAGGCCTGGCAGCGTGGCAGCATCACATATATAAAAGAAAGTGCCCTAAATATTAACAGTGAGAATTTGTGCAGCCGTTAGATTTATTTTTTACTGCTGCAGGGTTGGAAAAACATCTGGATACTAAAAAACGTAAAGATTTAAAGTGTCCTGTTACAGTACACCAAATTAGACATGCACCTGAATATTAGAAAGGGGTTGTTGGTACAGGAAATCGCTATAGACTCTTTTTAGTTTTGTTAATTGGGTGCTCATAACACATTTTAGAAAGCTGAAATCACTTATGGCACCTTCTGAGCTAATGAGGAGCTAGGGAAATTCAATGCTAAGCTATTGTGAAAACCTAAATGTTCCTTTATGCTATTTCATTACAACAATTTGATTTAATAGTATATTGTTATGGTAAATTAACTGATACCAAATTACAAGGAACTAATGTAGACTTTTTTTTTTATTAGGAAGGTTAATAAAGCATGGTTTTCATTAGCAGCTTACATATAAATAGAAAAGCATAGCAGTTGACATTTAAGAGAATAACAATGCGCACTCTCCAGGCAAGTAACAATATTAACATGTGTGTGTGTTTGTGTTATTGTAGATGTGTCGTCCATGCCTTGTCTTTTTGTGAACGTGATTTGATTTGTACTGAATGTAACTTCCATTTGGCAGTCTATTAGGGGTATGACTCTCATCACTGTGCATACTTAAAGGTTTTTTTCTGAACCATATTCACATTAGATTCTAGTCATGCTTTTATTAATTAGAAATAAATACTAATGTAAAAAATAATTACACAATATCAGCATGTCATTTTTACTGCTTTTAATAGCTGAAACATAAGTACGTTACTGTACTGTAATTATATGTACAGGTGTGGGACCTGTTATCCAGAATGCTCAGGACCTGGGGCTTTCCGAATAATAGATTTCTTTTGGATTTGGATCTTCTTACCTTAAGTCTACTAGAAAATCATGTAAACATTAAATAAACCCAACAGGCTGGGTTGGCTTCCAATAAGGATTCATTATATCTTAGTTTGGATCATTTAAAGGTGCTGCTTTATTATTACAGGAAATCCCTTTTAAAAATGTTGATATATCTGTATAATCTATTAAAAGTAATGGCATATGAGGCATAAAAGCAAGCACTGAAATGTGTACTACTAATACTGTCATAATTTTGTGAATTGATGGAATAATGAGCAGTGACCCCCAAATACTTCAATGCAATAAAATGATTTAACAGAGGCTAAGAAACATGCAGAGAAGTTCTAAGACAGTAATGTGCAGTATTAAGCTAAAGCTAAGCCAAGGAGATGGTCTGTGTCGTCATGCCACTGACATTATCCAGAAATAGCAACCAATTAGAGCATTACATTTCCCTAAATTGTTAGGGGAATATTTTGTATTCATACTAGTGATAGAAATCTAGTTCTGACATTAAAGGATAAGCTTTTCTTTTGTAAAATGAATTTATACTGCAATAAAAAGGAGATAGGAACCATAATCCTTCTATAGTATACAATTCAGAATGGTTTAAGAAAGACTTTATAGTCTAAATAATTTTTCTTTAAATAATCTCTATTATCAACAACCCTGTATTACAAAGTAAATGCTGATTTAATGGAAAACATCTTCTAGGCACACAACCCAAATATTTTCCAGGCATCTAACATTAAAAGGCTTATTTATTAAAGGCTGGATTTTAGTGGTTTTAGAGATTTTTGAAACTCACAAACTCTAAAACCATGAATGTCATTGAATTTATTAAGAGTTCTGAATATAAAAAGGGTGAACAAAAAAAGTGATGAGCGATGCACTAAAAAATATGAATACCTATAAAATCTCCAAAAATTTGAGTTTTCAGACAATGCACAGGGAAAAAAGATCAGAAAACCTTTAAAGGTCTGAATTATTTAAAATCTGTCCAATAAGATCAGTGCAGCTCTTATTGACTTCTATAGCACCTTGACAACTTTTACTTGGTGAAGTTTGGTATTAAAGGTTTTGTGTTTTTTTCATTTAATACATTTTAAATATTTAGAGCTTTTTAGAAATATAGAAAAAACACAAATTTTTCAAGAATCGAATTTGATTTGAATTTTTAGAATTCGATTCAAGTTTTTTTCTGCAAAAAATTTAGAATGTCAGGAAGGCGGAAAACAACTCCAAATTGATCCCTGAACATCTCCATTGACTTAAACAGAAATTTGGCAGGTTTCAGGTGGCGAATAGTCAAAGTCGAGTTCTTAAAGGGCCAGAGTATGATAAATCTCTAAAGTTTAATTACATTTTTTGGAAAAACTTATATATATATATATATATATATATATATATATATATATATATATATATATATATATATATATACACACACATACACACATAATGCATTAATATTTGCATTAATATACAATGTTTAAGGGGCTTGGGGGCCCTGATGTGGAAGCCCCGGTGGGCCCAGGTCCCCCCCCAGTCCAATGCTGGTTTCTTCTGAATGTCTCACTGTCTCCCTTGGAATTTAATGAGAAATGCTTGATGAACAGGTACTACAGATTTCAGTATGGAAATGCTGGAAAGGACTAGCTAAAATGTTCTCCATGTGCCATCATACTAAAAACTCAGCAAGTTTTTATTTTTTCTATGAACCATTTTTGTCTTTTTATTTTAATTTCTTAATTTCTTTCAGGTTTAAAAGACTTAATAAAGATGGAAAATATCTTAGCATTGGCAGCTGTGGACTTAACTGTTGGGCTGGGCTCAGAGATGAGTGAGTAACAAAAATTCAAGCTATGAAAGGGTTTTGTGATATTTTATGCACTGCTGTTTCTGGCACATAGTAAATGAGTAACGAGCAGCTAAAGATTAGTGAATACTTGCAAATGCTGACAACTCCCACATTTTCGTTGTAAGCTTGATATATGTTTTTGCCTTCATTTGAAAACAAATTTAAATGGCTAAAAATGTTCCTCATCCGTAATCATTTTCTAGAATTATCTCTGTCTTCACCTCTTCAGTTACTTAGTCTTGTCTAATATTGTAGCAATTCAAAATGACTATGTGTTCAAATAATATGCTTGTAATCTTTGGACCCTAAGTAATCAAAATAAATTATTTTAAAAATACTTTTACAACCTTTGCATTATTCTCGCCTAGTAAAATATCATCTGTCAAGAATCACATATTTATTTGGCTCTAATTTTGAATAGGATTCAGAAGAATTTAGGCGGAAAAACAAGCAAGAGTGGTATAAATGTGATCCCGTTTGAAGCAAACTGTAAAAAGATTATAAAGCAAGCTTTCTTCTTCAGACCAACATAAGATCAAGACCTGAAGAGGCGAGCACAGTCCTGTTTTATTTTTTCCAACTGTTGGCTAATAAATAAATGTAAACTATCATGAAAACAGAGAAACAAAAATATATGATCCTCGTATCCAGTAAGTTATATTTTTATGGACTGTTATACCCTAAAATTAAACCCTAAAAATTAATATGGCTAAAAATGCCATATTTAAATATTGAACTTATTGCACCAGACTAAAGTTTCAGCTTCTCAATAGCAGCAATGATCCAGGACTTCAAACTTGCCAAAGGGAGCCACCATCTTGGAAAGTGTCTGTGACACTCTTAGCTTAGGGGTTGTTGCAAATTATCAATCAGAAAATGAGGTTTGTCTGTAACAGAAGCTGATACTACAATGCTGATTATTAAATTCTGTAATTTTTTTTATGAAATTCTGTAAATTCTGATACTAATTGTGTTGGTTTCTTTGCTGACATGTAGTCATTATCTGCATTAAGAACTATCAGCCTTAAATTGTGTACTGCATATTTTGAATCAGTCCCTAAGCTCAGTATCTGACTGCAGCACAGAGCATGTGCAGTGAATGAGCAGAGGAACAGTTACTGCTAAAGTACTGTGGTTTTTTAATTTCTTTAAGATGTAGCTTGTATTACATTATCTTTTTCACAATATCCCCCCCTTTAAGTTCAGTAACATTACAAATTGCCTGTTATGCTATGTGCACGTGGGAACATAGCAAATATAAAAATACTACAGTACTGTGATTTTTCTTTTCATATGTCAAAAGGAACTATATTAAACAGCTGGGGAAATTAATAAAAGTCATGGACTGAACAAACTTTTAAATGCAAACAATTTTCCTTTTGCTCATATTAGTTTTTATTCAATATTTTAAACCCACAGGTATGCACTGATTCATTTGTTAGAGTTAAAAAAAGATTTTTCATGTTGTATTTTGTCCTAATGAACATTATAATACTAAAATAACAACCCTTACATTGCAAAATGAACATTTTTATTCTTCTTGCAAATGGTATTCTATATAAAATTGTGCTACTTTAAACCAGACATTTGCTAATGCGTTCGTAATAAATCTTGCACTATAGAAGTATGCTATATATGGCCACACTACTATTATCTAATTGAATTGACAAGAATTGTGAATAAGGATAGTCTGCAAAGTTTATCAAAAGTTCATAGGTGATAAAAGTCTGTGAATTAGTAGCCCATATAATTGTTATAACCTGTATGAAATTCTATTTAAGGCGACCATTAGGTCTGGCCAGAGCTTGCCATAAAAGGGCAGAGAAACAAAACATTGTGTTTTAACAATTTATTGCAATACAATCATTCCTTGAAAGCCCGATATCATTTAGAAGTACCAAATGTCCTGTGGCAAGTAAGAATAGTAGTGTGCCCACAGGCAGAGTCCAACTGAAGTACAGGAGTCCTTGTCTTTTGCGCACAACCTCCTCCATCAAGTCTCCCTGTTGCTCTATACATTCCCCAGCTAGCGCTACCTCCCAGCAAGTACACATTGTTCTGAGGTTGGTGTGCCCATGCGGAGCCCATGGGGGAAGATATTACTTATCTGACCTCTATTGTCTTCAATGAGGACTGTGTGGTCAGGACCTTTAACTCTTGAACTGCTGCCATAAAGAAATCAGCTGGATTTCAGATCCACAGATTCATCACACATATCAAAATAGATCATGCTAATTCTATGACATTGGAGAAACAAGAAGAAGAAGAAACCAATAGCAACACCAAGGGGCCTATATATTGCCTAAAACAAAGTTCTCCAAAAAAAGGTTTAAAAAGCTGTGAAAAATAAATGGCATATTTATCAAGGTGTGTTTTATTTAACATGTAGAGACCCTGAGGTTAAGGTATAGTTAAGTGGCAATCAGCTAAGTGGCAGATGAGATTCAATGTTGATAAATGTAAAGTCATGCACCTGGGATGTAAAAATATCCAAGCCACTTATACCCTTAATGGGACTGCACTAGGCAAATCCATATTGGAAAAGGACCTTGGCAGGGCCCTACTGACCCAGACCACCACTCTCCTAAAGCCAAACATTGCCCCCTAATTGTGCCCCCCAGCCACAGCCATTAATGTGGCCGCAACTGCTGCACAGGTACAAGCTGGAGTCAGAGGGGGGGGAGTTGTGGCTGGGGTGGGGGGCCTCTGGGGAGTGGTGACAGGTAGGGGCCGGAGGAGGGGGCCCTGTGGCGGAAGCCCTGGTGGGCCGCCGGGCCTCCAATCCGATGCTGGACCTTGGAGTCCTTGTAGATAATAAACTTATCTGGGCTGTAGCAAGCAATGTCAGCAGCATCTGCCTTACTTACTATGTCACTATGTTACTATGTATATAACAAAAAGTGAAATTGTGAACATATATCAGACAAACATCAAACAAAGAGTGAAATAATAAATATCTAAAACTAGCATACTTTAAAATAAGAACACTCTAAGGTTAAAATCTATATTGAGACTGCAAGGAGAAAGATATTTTATTTTTTGTATTCACCAACTCTCCCATTGCAAAGTACTCGTCACCAAATCCCGCTCTCCAATGGGCTTTAACTACACAATTAATTAATTACAGTATGCATTAACATAGCAAGGGAATAGTATTTTGTCAGGGCTTGGAACCATATTGTGTTTAATTTGTTAACCCTGTGCATGTTTATCTATTGAAACACCTTCTCCGTCTCTACTTCCACCCTCACCTTTGCTTATCTATGATGCCTATCACTTGAAATTTGGGTTGACTAATTGAGTGTCTGGCTTGATGAAAGTGTACATGGCAACTGGTAAGGTAGTTAGTTGTCTACAAATAGCCAGCTTGTGTTAAGAGATGCAATGATTCATTTACAGATGCAAGCAAAAGTGCAGTGCTCTTAAATGGATGACAAAGGACTGCATTAAAACATCCTTTAATCACTGAACTACATTGTGTATAGTGTAGAATGGAACAGGTGCCAAATTTCAGACATTGTAAAAATAAAGTAGCCTGTTTCATGTGACTAGCAATATTAGTTTTCACCTGATGTCTCTCAGATTTCTGGTTCTTTTATAGGCTGTTAGGGGTTCTCATTTTGTATACAACATTGTATGTGCATGCTTTTAAATACTGTTATCTATACCCCTGATAGAAGTGGAAAATTGCTTATGAAGACATCTAAAATCATCCACCTTGTTTTTTGTATGGAACAATAATTTTTTTTTGTATTGATTTACATTAATTATCTAATGCCACATCTGGGGCCCTTTGTTTAGATCAGTTCACCATACATACCATAACATGTTTTATGCAATCCACAATCCATTTGACAAGTGTAAACTATGCGGATGACAACAAACAGGGGAGAAAAATGAAATAGTGTACAATGTTAATTTGATCAGTGTCCCACCAGATCAAGCCTTCTGCCTACAGACATGTATTTTAGGAAGCCAACTTTTTATTTTATGCAAAAAACAATTTGTATTTTTTTTTAACAGGGAACAAACAAGGCAACTCATTGCAGAAAACACACGTTTTTTCAGTTATTTTGAATGAGACCTCACTACAAAGTAAAAATGGAAAGGTTTCTGTTGTTCTGTGACACAATATTAGATGATCTTTCAGAAAATTTTAATACAAAAGGTGTTGTTGTGTGTATATATAATATATATACTGATATATTTTAAGTTCCTCTCTCTCTCTCTCTCTCTCTCTCTCTCTCTCTCTCTCTCTCTCTCTCTCTCTCTCTCTCTCTCTCTATATATATATATATATGTCATATATAAATTAGCACAAGTGCAACATTGCTCATATCATTTAAGTCCATAAACAGAATATTTGATAATGTATAATATGTGGCCAAACTCTGCTGTGTCTTGAAACACAGGATGTAACAATCAATTTTTGGATGAAAGTTTGAACATAGATACTTTAAATCATTTATTAACAAATAATTGTATGTTTTTACAACATTAAAATATATAATTATTTCTACAATTGGACATTTAACATTTATGTTCAAAATGTTTTTTTTAATTCTAGTAAATGGTAGAAATTATATTCTGATATTCTTTGCACGGACCCCTTTTTCATTTAAAATGCACTTGTGAAATACTGTTTGTATTTGAATTGAATGACTTCTTAAGATGTGTTATCCAACCTCTGAGTAAATTCAGTTTTTTTCCCTTAACAAAATAGCACTAAACAAAAGGCAAAATAGACCCCCTATAATTTACCATTTGTGTATAATGGCACCTATATTTAAGGGATTATAGTTTAACCACAATTAATTTTTTCTGTCTGTAAAATTGTAAGGAACCTTATGTCATTCAAAGTCTTTAGATGCATAAGAAAGTTACAGACCATGAATAATTTTCAGCTTAATTACTATTATTCTGTTACCATCACCTCTTGGTTAATCAAACATTGCCATTTGGACCCGGACCGACAAAAACAGGAAGGGAACGTGGAAACGTTAATGGATAACTATTTTACTGAGACTATTATACAGGCCCAAACAGGGACATTAAGGAAGCATTGCACATTTATAGACATACAATTTGTTATGGAAATAGCATATCCTGTAAAAGAGTGGTATAATATACAAAAGAGACCATAGTCCCTTAAGGACATGCCTCAAACTATGAATTTTCTAAGACCCAATTTGTTCTAAAGGAGAATTGTAAATTTTAAAATAAAAATGTATTTAGAGTGCCAGAAACCATGCACATAAATATGTTAAGAGAAAAAAATCTATTTGGTTGTGAAGAAAAAAATTCTGTTGCCAGTATGATAGGGACCTTAGCTCAACTGAGACAGAGGCTGATGTGAATCATGTATCATTTATGTAAAGGGCTGTCTACAATGTGTCTGCACAGCAAAAATATTTAAATTTACAGAATGTACGTGTCCGATAGTATAAAGCAACTAAAGAGCAAGAAGTCTTCCATTTTCTTCAGTGGGAAAAAGGACACAGACTTAATTTTGATTATTAGAAATTTCCAAATATTTTATAGAAAATATATAACTTTCAGAATACACGTAACAAACATTCAAAATTATGAAATACTAAGAAATGCTTATAAAATTATTCAATAAATTATCTTTATCAGAGATTAAAGTACCTTGATCATGTTTTTCCAAACTAGAGTCTATAATCTAGACTTGTCTTGTTCAACTTTTCCTATTAGATTGAATTAAGCATTTTCAATTCATTTATGAGGTTGTTTTCTTTTATCCAGACAAGAAACTGAGAGTAAGAATGTATTACAGTATAATGCAACTGCGAGTCATACAAAAACAGTTGACACTGCCTTCTGAGCAACAAGTGTACAACTCACAAGAGATGCAAAATTACCTGGAAGTTCAGGTATACAGAAAGTTGCATTCTCAGGTGGCAGCATCCCAACAGTTCAAAATAAATCATGGGTGGTTCTCATCAAGACCTGTCCTCTCTCCCCTTTACAGATTACAGTAATTAAACTCCTACCAAGATTATATGTCAGGAAATAGTTTGCGATACACAGTAAGTTGCAATTAAATTCTCACTTCATGTAATTGAATTTGGATCTACACAACAAAAATATCCCTGTGACTTTATGATGTACATAAATACAATCCAATTTTTAATAGAGAAAAATGCATTGCAATCACACTTTATTTTGTGTTAATTTAATTATTTACATTTGTAACCTGCATCTTTCCAATCTAGAATTTAAAATGCTAGTGCCTGATTTCTGCCTGGAAGGGGACATTGACATTGGCAACTAGAAACAGATAGCAGTTTATACAGTAAATGGTAGAGCTAAATATCTAGTTGCCAGGGTCAGTAATTACTAGAGATTGCTAGGGTGTTCCTTTTCTGTATGACAACTTCTTTGAGTCAGTATTATAAGCTGCCTTGAGCTTGGACTCAGCATTTTAATAGAATACTGACTTCAGCATCTTTGCAGTTGAGTCAGTAGTTAGTAATTATAGTAGTATTATATAGTAGTTTATAAATGTTGGAAAGCCAGAAAATAATTTATGTTTTTTATGGAATAAAATAATTTGAAATTAATGTAAAACCCTTGGGGCAAGCAGAATACGATTTCATCTGTGATTAGCATTAGCACTATAGCTTCTGTGGCACTTTTTTGATTTTCAGATGTTGGGAGGCATGCCAGAAAGGTGTTTATGTTTTTAATGTGTGCCATATTGAATCAAAGTTTTAGGGCTATGGCATGGCTAAGCCACATTAGTTACACCTTTTTTTTTTTACAAACCTATACTCCCGACTCTATTTCCTTCCTTTATAACAGAGAGCAAAACATACCCTATAGAGGTTTAACTTTAAAGGAATAATTTGAAACCCTAAGATGGAAGCAGAATAAGATTTCATCTGTGATTAGTATTAGCCCTATAGCTTCTGTGGCACTTTTTTGATTTTCAAATGTTGAAAGACATGTTAGCGTTAAATACTGATTCTAGCAAGACAAATACTTAGTTAAAAGCCTTCATGTATAAAGAGCTAGATGCAAGTAGAGGAGTGCTAAGGCAGCAAAAATGTAGTTGCATAAAAAACTCTAGTTTTTAGCCCTTGTAGTGCTGTACCTCTGTGCTGTGAACTCTGATCTTGATTAAAAATCCAGTGCAAGGTACAGAATGCAATGCTGTCAGGCAAAAGAGTAACTTTCCACAGTTCTACCAAAGTTGCATGTTCTGAATGAATTGCAATCTAATGACATTCCAGGGTATTTCTTACATTTGTCCCAGCTGTAGGCTGAACTATATACAGGCAAAGATGCAACTCTTTGAATTTAAATTGGAGCAAGACTCAAAGTGCATATTGAATACTTTCCCTTAGTATTTTTTTTTGTTAATGAACCCTAATATGTTTTCTCTTCTATACAACTGAATGGTAACTTGACTAATCACCATAAAGTGTGTGTCCTTTAGATTGTTCAAACTGACTTTGCCATTCAGTCTCTTTAAAGCTTAGTCCTTACAAAACATACATGCTAAATGCTTAGAAATAAGCTTAAATATGTATAGGGACTTAACCTATGTTTTACCTGCATGAGTTAGCATGCCTCCCCAACATGGCTACCATCTTGTATAGTGAAATTATTTTTGTGCGGCCTCCATTCAGAAGAAACGGTTTCTCCTAGATTTTCAAAAATTATATGGAATGTGATAATATTATGAGGGGTTGGTCACTGGTGTTTGTGTGATTGCTCTAGATTATATAGGAAGCAAATATTTAGGTTATATTAAACCCCCTTTACTGTCTGATACAGCAGTTGTACATCTTTATCTGAGAAATTAAGTGCTAGATGTTTGTACTAATTCATCTTTTAATATAATGACTTTAAATTGGATCTGTAGTATATTCTTGTATTGTACTGTCAAGAGGGATAATACTGTGTTGAGGATTGAGCATTAAGTTCTGTTTTCCTGTAACAAGAGGAGACTAAGGTCTATTTTTGCCAGCAGGAGCACCATTTCACCTACTTCTATAGTGTAATACATTTACTATCAGGGTTACATGTGCAATCCATGATGGCATAGAAAACATAACAGTTTGTTTCAGACTGCTTTAAACATTTTCTTTTACTTATTTGTATTAATTTAATTTAAGAGATAAAAGTGGGACATAAGTGGGTGAAAGCACATAATTTTAAAACTGACCTGCAACTTCAGTTTGATTAAGCATCATCTATAAAGGCAGATTATAATTTTAAACAGCTGAAAAAAATATCTTTTGACAAAAAATGTAAATTTAAGTTCCAATGTACCCTTTTGTAGAGATTTAAGTTTAGAATGTTGAAGAGAAAACCATTTAACATCTCCTGTTTATAGCAAGTAATTATTCACCTACTTCATGATTAGTCCCTAATATACAACAAGCAGACAACATATTCTTTATGATTACTCCCCTCCAGTTTCCTGCATTAAACAGCAAAGTAAAACAGAAGTACAAATCTATACATTTCAATCAGGTCTAGTGAAATGGTTTTAGATTCTCTTCAGTAGTAGCACTTGAAAACCTTTATTAAAGTTATTCCATAGTGATTTTCTTCTCTAATGCAAGAATAAAAATCCAAGTAATCAAATTTACTGGGAGGAAAGGCTGCTATGGTATTTTAGTAATGAGGTGTGACCTATGCAATTTCACTCTTAACAGTGATATTAAATTAATAATCTGTGAAAGGTTTTAGTTTAACATGGACAAGAATTGCCTTTTTTCATCATTGTGTTTCAAATGTGCCATATAATTTACTATAATTTAATTTATGCAGAGTTTAACAGTTGCACGGGTTACTTTGTGATTCAGTAGGATTCTTTTTCTATACAAAATATCATTTTGCAAAATAACTTTAAATTCATTCACTATCTCACGACAGTGTAAATTGTACATTCTACAAAATGTGTGGTTTCCCTGGTGTCTCATAAAATTGCAACATTTCCGCTGCAGAATAAATACAGTATTTATACACCAAAATCGTTAGCACACACTAAGGATATTATACTGCCATGAGAAAAAGGGATATTATATACATTGCTAGTCATTATGGAAAAAAATTAACAAGAGATAAAGATAAGAAGATGATGGTAAGCAGAAGACATTTTTCTCTACTTTTTTTCAATGGCAGGTCTGTACAATGGAATTAAGATATGCAAGAAAGAAGTAAAAAGAAAACTGATAAAGGCAAAGTATGCTGGGAATATAGATTGAGATATAGATTGAGAGGTATAGAAAGGTAGCAACTGTGACAGATAACGCAGAGATACATGCACAGACATGATAGTGGCCGAGAGGATAGGGACAAAATGGACAGCTATGACAGGCAGCAAAAACAGGGACATGTAAAAATAGTAGAAATAAGATGTAAGGGAATTATGAATGGCAACCATGACAGACAGCCCAGAGAAACATTGACAGGGTATGACCCTAATACTTTCTTCTCTTCTTCATATAAAATATTACACTAACAAAAACTTGGTTCCAGCACAAAGAAAATTTCAAAAAATCATACTTACTAGGAAACACTTATTTGTTTTATATAGGATAAAAAAATAATACCTATCTAATTCTGCCACATAGTTTCCGGAGTAGGAACCAAAAGTTCAGTGAATATGAATAAGCTAGAGATACTGATTTTAATAGGACCGGATTTCCCTCAGTGGCCCACCGTCTGCCTCTGCAAGCACACCCCGCCCCCGTGAGAACACATATGCATGCGTTGGAGCATCAAGGACCTGTGCATCTCCAGTGCACCTTACTATCGGCAGGCCAGCATTCTACCCCTAAATTTCTGCTGCCCTAGGCACGGGCCTTTGTGGCCTCACCACAAATCCGGGCCTGGATACAAATAACGTTAAAACCATTGACATTTACGTTACAGCGTAAGTTCCACTGGGGCAGGGACTGATGTAAATGTTGCATAATCTCTGTAAAAAGCTCTATAGAATATGTTAGTGCTATATACATAAAGTATAATATTAATAAAATATTTCATTATTACTGTATACATAACCAGTTTTTTGGGACCCATTTCAATGCACTCATTGCTTAAAAGGTCTTTCTTTTATGGCATTAGATAGCAGCTTGCTGGTCAGACATCCTTTTGCATTTCATTACAGACATTCACTCACATTTAATGTTTGTCATATATACCTATTAAGACCAAGTTTGTGTATTATATTGTTATGAGTTAAGAAAAAAGCCTTTAGTCAGTAAAAAGCAGCAATGAAGGTTAAAGAAGGCATTTTATAGCCATATATCAGAGGAGCTGCTTAAAAATTAATCTTCTGCTTACAATTCATCGCACCAACGGTCATTCAACTGTTATTCAGCCATAAGAGAGGAGAATTCCATTTACTGATAAATATTTTACTATGAATAAATAATGAAATATGATGGTAATATGATTGTCTCTATGCTAACCTAGTGTTATTTTTACTTCACAGCCATATGTGTAGTGCCATATGTGTAGTATGGATATTGGCCAGAAGAGAAAAAGTGTCCTACAAAAGTAGGTTCAACTTTGATTTGGAAATTCCATCACAGCAATAGAAGTCAAAGGGGGTCATTTATAAACTTTGCGCAGGGCAGATTGTGTAAGTGAATATATTTGCCCTGCGCATGGTTATATTTATAAAGCTGAATAAGAGGGTGCAAACAGAATTGCGATTTTTTTTTTCACAATGCGAATGTCTATGGGAGCTTTTTAAATATGTCACAATTCGCAAATTGCGAATATTTATGCCATCACTCTGCGACTCAATTACGCCACAACTTTGGTGGTGGATAAAATATTCGCAAAACAGTTTTCGCAAACTGCGAATTTAAGTTACTGTCAACGCTATTTTCGCGCACACCAACCTCGCACATTGGGTGTGATCGCGCAAACTCCCGTCTTATTTGTGCGCCATTTGCGAAAGTTTATTCACACTGCGTAATTGGCATAAACCGGAAAGATGGGCAGAGCAGTGCAGTATATTAGTGTTCAGGAAAAAACATGCACAATACAACCATTTGTGAAAAATATGCGCTGCGCGATCTTTATAAATGTCCCCCAAAGTCATCAAAGGACATATCCTTCTTTGCTAGTGTCACTATCATCAGAACCGGCAGTGTAACTATGTAAACCTTACAATACAGGGTATTTTAATTGCGTAATAGCTAAAAGCACACAGCTTCATTTAGATATGGAAGCATGCCTGCAAAGAAGAGTTCTGCTAGGAAAGTATGAATAGTCCCATGCCTAATGTACTGTCACGTTTGGCACCCTAAATCCAGAACCAGTGCTAGGCACCCTGGTCTTGGCTCTTGCTTCTGCCTATAACAGCCGCCTTTCACTTCAAGAGGAGACTCCGCTAGTTGGATGCCACCAGGTCTTAATAAGAGAGAAGCAAAGCAAAATGTTCTGGACGAGCAAAGGGGCAAGGATACTGGATGGAAGACAAAACAGCTCGGAAGACAGGCCAGACAATATAGCGTGGACAGGCAGGCTAGGCCAGCACAAGCAGAGTTGAGTATAGTCAGACAGGCCAGGTCGGTGCAGGCAGAGTTCAAGGAATAGTCAGACAGGCTAGGATCAGGATTGGTGAGCATACAATAGTCAGCAGGCAGGGGTCTGATTGGAGACTTCAGCAGGCAGGCAAGGGTCAATAACAATAAAGCAAGTTGGATTCACGAAGAATACACACCCAGTAAACTAATCAATAGAACCTAATGTGTGTAATACAAAATCCCTTTAAATACCATTACGTCATGACGCCAGCATGTAAAACCCGCACCATAGGGCGTCCCCGCTGGAGGTGTGCCAGGCGTCCCTGCTGGCCACTAGACCACCAGGGTGAGTCCTTACATGGCAATGTTAAAAAAAGTCTTGTTGATTTCAGATCACCATAGGCTGAATTTGTCCAAGGAGATCAACTTCCTTCTGCTCTTTCCCCTAAATAAAGCCATAAAGTCAACTTACAAAGTCAAATGATATATTATGTGTGATTTGTTAATTATATTTAGAAAACATTGACTTAAAAATCTGTAACAATTTCATTTTTCATATTTCATGGGAAAGTTAAATTATTTACTTTTTAAGGACAAGAAAAGGCGGACTCACTGGGCAGAGCTGATGAATGCAGTTAAATAAATATTTTCCTGGAGCCAGTGTTCCATTTGGAATTAACTGTAAAGCCTATCATATGATTTGGCATCATCAGTGGGCGGGAGGAATATGCATATCAACCCAAACCTCTGGCTATGAAGATAAGTTTTCTTTACCCACTATGTTAGGTGTTAACACTCCACAATAATACAAGGACACCAGTCTTGGGATTGAAAAGGATACAGCTTTAATGACAAATTTATGTAGTACAAATATTTCCCTCAGATTTGCCTCTCCTTGCCCCTTTAACACCCCCTGACTGCAAGCTACTCTAACCTTCCTGTGGCTCCCATTCACAGACATGCCCAGCTTGGGCTTGCAGAAGTTTAGCAAAATGACATTTTCCAAGTTTACCCTACTTAGCATGTGCAAGTGTGAGCGGTAGGACAAGGTATGGAGAATAGTGATATGAAGCGCTGCTAATGCAGGTGAATTTTTTCCTAAACTGACCACCACACAGTGAATCTGCCTTTTCTTGTTTTTCAAGATTGACAACTCTGAATGTAAGCATTATTTTGTTATTTCTTAATTAACAAGCATCTAAGTCGGTTGCTCTTGTATTTTTTAGCAACAAGTGTGTATTAGGAGCAAGGAGTCTACTTGTGCCACACCAAGCATGCCTCTGACCTTATGTCTTGAGAAACATTTCAGGTACAACATAACACTTTTGTCATACTGCATTGTTTGTTGTTTCTAGTTGTAGACAGTCATTCGGAGGCATATTTATGCCAGCATATTGGTTCTACCACAAAAGTTAAAAAAGAAGTAAAATGCCAGGTATATAATAAGACAGTTTAAAATTCATATTTGCAGAGCTGCTGCTATAAGATAAAAGAAGAATTCAAATGGATGAAATAACATTGTTCTGTAGTAAGGAAGAAAAAGCAAGAATTATAGACTTGTAATTCCACCAACAGCAGAGCAAATATAACCATCAATTCAACACTGCATTGAGCCATGCCAAGAATGTTTCTCTTTAAGTCTTCGAAATAAAGGTTATTTATTTTCTCTATGCATGACAAAACATTCCAGAAAAACATGGAACACACTGACAAGGGCAGAAAAAAAAAATGTAAAAGAATTTCAGGCTGAGTGCATCCTAAAATAAAAGGTTCCAAATTATTATATGTCTGACATTCCTCATTACCTTGAGTGAGTCTGTTCTACAGCAGTAGGTCACAAGGGGTCCCAAAATATGTGAGGAATTAAACAAAAGAGTCATTTGCACTTTTTAACTAAAACGCTTTAACAAAACACTGGTACACCTTGTCTCCTTATAAACATATAATACAATTCATTGGGGAATAGCTCTCAGGGCCTTTCATATTAAATGCAAGTTCTTTTCATTCAATCGTAAACTTTGAAAGGAAAATAATTATAAAAACGATTTAATTCATACCTCACCTATCACTGGTATAATAGAAGACTAAGAAAATACTGGAAAACTTGGGCTGGCAGGACACCAAGAAAAAAAACTGGTGGGCCCTTGCCTTCATGGACTCCAGTGACCCAGCCCACTTCCCCTCTAGGTCCCCCGCCTGCTGCAATGCCTGAAATGTAGTCTTTCCCCGGCCGGACTCGACAGCAGCAAAGGAGAGAAGGTAAGCATCATGTGCAGGTTGGGGGTAAAGTTGGACACTGGTACTTGGAAGAGAGCCCTTTAGTCTCAGTCCAAGTGGGTCTTGAATGGACCAGTCTGACCCTGTACCTTAAAGGAATTGTTCAGTGTAAAAATAAAAACTGGGTAAATAGATAGGCTGTGCAAAATAAAAAATGTTTCTAATAATGTAATGTATAAAGGCTGGAGTAATTTGACGTATAACATTTCAGTCAGATCACTACTTCCTGCTTTTCAGCTCTCTTGGTTTACACTGACTGGTTACCGTCAGAGACTTGAGGGGGGCCACATGGGTCATATCTGTTGCTTTTGAATCTAAACTGAATGCTGAGGATCAATTACAAACTCACTGAACAGAAATGTACCATGTGGCCCCCCTTCAAGTCCTTGACTTGCTCAGAGTTATAGAGCTGAAAAGCAGGAAGTTGGATTCTGGCTGTTTTATTAGACATCTGTTCACTCCAGCCTTTATACATTACATTTTTGGCTAACTAACTATATTAGAAACATTTTTTATTTTGCACAACCTATCTATTTACAAAGTTTTTATTTTCACACTGAACTGTTCCTGTAAACACTTCCCCCCATATGTAATAAAAGGCAGCAAGTTTGTACATGTGCAGTAACCTACAGTATAACAGCCAATACAATGTTTGCTTTTAAATAAGTAACCAATAAATGCCACCTGCTGAATGGTTGCTATGTGTGATTAGACCTGCAGTCAATTTTGCACCTTTTATTACATAAACCCTTTTTATTTGCAAACTGCAACTATCATATAGTGAATTATGTTAAATACTATCAAATAACTCTGGGCTCCAAACAGGCCAGTGAAATTGACCAATATTGCCAAATAATATTATTCTCTGTATTGCCATTTTATGTCAGCTGGAACCCCAAATTTAAGTTTCAGGTTATATCATCATTGAAGACTACTAGCTTTTACTGAGAAGAGGCACTGTTATAAAATCTTGCATATGTAGACAATAATTCTAAGCTATTAAAATGTCAATTCTTTAGGACAGTGGCAGATATCACAGTATCACAAGTGTCTGATCAGCACTGAATTATACTCCATAATTACCTTACATAGTTACATAGTTACATAGTTACATAGTTAAATTGGGTTGAAAAAAGACAAAGTCCATCAAGTTCAACCCCTCCAAATGAAAACCCAGCATCCATACATACACCCCTCTCTACTTTTAATTAAATTCTATATACCCATACTAACTATAGAGTTTAGTATCACAATAGCCTTTGATATTATGTCTGTCCAAAAAATCATCCAAGCCACTCTTAAAGGCATTAACTGAATCAGCCATCACAACATCACCCGGCAGTGCATTCCACAACCTCACTGTCCTGACTGTGAAGAACCCCCTACGTTGCTTCAAATGAAAGTTGTATTCTTCTAGTCTAAAGGGGTGGCCTCTGGTACGGTGATCCACTTTATGGGTATGAAGGTCCCCTGCTATTTGTCTATAATGTCCTCTAATGTACTTGTAAAGTGTAATCATGTCCCCTCGCAAGCGGCTTTTTTCCAGAGAAAACAACCCCAACCTTGACAGTCTACCCTCATAATTTAAGTCTTCCGTCCCTCTAACCAATTTAGTTGCACGTCTCTGCACTCTCTCCAGCTCATTTATATCCCTTGGGGAGGTTTCCACTGGCTCTCTATTTACATTTAAACTAATGAACATTTAAATGTTTATTTTGTTTTAAACATCTGCCTGAGCCAAAAGTTTAACTGTGATTTCTAATCCACTGAGCTCTGCTGTTATGGAAGTGATGTAAGAACATCTTCTCTTATGTGTCAACAATAAAACCATGAAATCCTCTATTTTCTAACTAATGGACTTACCAGGGACAAATGCAATTGTGCATTTCTAGCAGTTTAATCTATTTAGGTATTTATTAAGACTTTCTTGACTATTGGGCTGTTGTTTCATTGTTCAGTTCTAAGTTTTAACAGTCTCTGTGACAATAGGAAACATATATGTTCTAATGTAATAAAAAGTCTGCCCACATCTAGTAACCCATAGCAACCAAACATTTTTTTTTTTTGGAAAACTGATTATTAAAGGGGTGGTTCACTTTTAAATTAACTTTTAGTATGTTATAGAACGACCAATTAGTAAGCAACTTTTTAATTGGTTTTCATTACTTATTTTTTATAGTTTTATAGTTATATGTCTTTTTTCTTCTGATTCTTTGCAGCTTTCAAACGGGCGTCGCCGTCCCCTTCTAAAAAAACAAATGCTCTGTAAAGCTACAAATGTATTGTTATTCATATTCGAGTCACTTACTCAAATCAATGCATGGTTGCTAGGGTAATTTGGGCCCTAGTTACCAGATTGCACTGTTAAATAAAAAGCAAAATAACTCGAAAACCTTCAATAATAAAAAATTAAACCAATTGCAAGTTAAATCAGAATATCATTCTCTAAATCGTACTAAAAGTTATCTGAAAGGTGAACAACCCTTTTAAATGCTACTTGCTGATTTGCATCTATGGTTTACTAGACAAGCAATTTATGAGGGTTTTTTTATGCATTACATCAATAGCAGGGCTGGAACTAGTGGTAGACAGAAGATGCATGTGCCTTGGGAGCAAAAGTGAAAGGGGGCGCCGAGCATGTACCTTTTCCACCCATTTACCCCTAGTCTGGCCACTCCTCTGCACACTATGTGAGTTCTCTGGTGCCCCCTCCATGAAGTCAGGCACAAAGGTAAGGTGGCTGTCCAGGTTGCCTAGGGTACCCAGCCAGCTTTGCCAGGCACGGATCAATAGACAAAATAAAAATGTCATTCTGACTTTAAGTCAATTAAGTCAAGTTAAGTTAATAGCACTCTCCTAAAAGAATCCTGCATTAAAATCAAATTTTTAAAAGAACAAACATATTTTAATTTTAAAAGTGGATGTGGAGTTAAACATGTTCTTTATTTCCCAGGTGACTAAACTAAATATTCGGTAAACTACAGTCTTCTTCTTCTTGCTGCAAAGTCTATACTGCCCAAAATCTATCAGCATTGCATTACTAAAAATGCTCTCATGCCCCATCTAGTTGCAGATATGAGAATAGCAGCCAATAGTAAAACTCCCAAATTTAGTCACGACTTCTTCAGTTACACAAAGTAGGAGAAACAATAGCATATCTGAAAGCAGTTCCGTTAAGAAGTGTTGGCTTTTTTTTTGAAAGCACATGATCAGGCACAATGACTTGAGATGGCTGCCTACAAAAATGTTCCCATGCCCGATCTAGTGATAAATATGAGAAGCACTCAATAGTAAAAAAACCAAGTCTAGCCATGACACCTTCAGTTACATTAAAGGACCAGTAACATAAATTTTTTTTAAAAATTCAATAGTATATAACAGAAAAAAAACAGAAAGACAAATGAAACTTTGAAATCGCAAAGTCTTTATTAAGAAATAACTTACCGAAACTCCGCTTGCACTCCTCTTTAGAACCTTCAGAAAAGGCAACATGGCGACAATCCTCCCTGGCTATCTCCTATAAGGAAGGCAGGGAGGAGAAATTGAGCGCCGCATGATGGATCGCCTTTTCTGAAGAGGAGCGCAAGCGGAGTTTTGGTAAGTTATTTCTTAATAAAGACTTAGCAATTTCAAAGTTTAATTTGTCTTTGTGTGTTTTTTCATTGTATACTAACTACATTTTTTTATGTTACTGGTCCTTTAATAGGAGAAACATTAGCTTATCTGAAAGCAGTTCCATTGTGAAGTACTTTCTCTTTTTGAAAGCAGAGGATTAGGCACAATGACTTCAGATGCTGCCTACACACCAATATTACAACTAAATAAATTTATTTGTTCAGTAATAACATTCTAAATGGTAGGGTGCATTATTTGTCAGTGCAGTTTAGTAATAAAAACTACACCATAAAATCATGACAGAATCCCTTCAAAATTACTTAACCCAATTCTCATGTGCATCTAAATTCTTTTATTGAATAAGTCCCCATCACATCTGCAAAAAGGCGATTCTGTGTATTAAACACCCTTTCTTTAATCAAGTGTCTCTTAATGTTACATTCTTGTTCAAATGTTAGAGCCTATTTTTCACCAGATGAGAACTCGAAGAGAACAGACGAAGGGTGACCCACAGTTTCTCTTGCATCGAGGGTCAACTGCAGGCCCCCTACAGAGGATGTCATAGCACTTACCATTTCTTGTGCAATTTCTTTATTAAGCCAGTATTACCACAAAGAACAACTTTCTGGGGAGGTTGGCACAATCCTTTGTCAGGTAGATGAAACACCAGCAGAAAAAAAATAAGTCTTCATTTTATTAAAACATTAATATCTGTTTGCAGATATAGATTTTCAAAACTAAACACCATGTTCAAGGGAAGAGTGGTAATCAAAACATTTATGACCAGAAAACCATATTATAATTGAAGCTAAGGTAAACATAAATAAAAATACATAAATAAACGTGTGAAAAGTCTGAACTGGGGGTTGTTGACCTGGGGTTTTTCCGGATAACGGATCTTTCTGTAATTTGGGTCTTCATGCCTTAAGTCTACTAGAAATTTATTGAAACCTTAAATAAACCCAATAGGCTGGTTTTGCTTCCAATAAGCATTGATGATATCTTAGTTTGGATCAAGTACAAGCTACTGTTTTATTATTACAGAGAAAAAGGAAATAATTTTTAGAAATTTGGATTATTTGGATAAAATGGAGTCTATGGGAGACAGCCATTCCGTAATTTGGAGCTTTCTGGATATAAGGGTTTCCGGATAAGGGATCCTATACCTGAAGCAATAAAACAGGAAGTTCTAAATATTTTGGTAGACTTTTCAACAAAATTAAGAATAACTTACTAATTGTGTACAAAGTGCAAATTTAAAAATGTTCATAATGTCCTTTTTGGACAATGCAGACTTATTATCTAGAATTCTAGCATAAGTGCAAATGTCCTTAAAGGATAAGTAAACCTTTAAAATAAGTGAATGAAATTGATGAGAGTGCTATTCTAAGCACTTTTGTCATTTACATTCATTATTTATTTTCTTTTTATTCCAAGATATTAAGGGATACATGTGCTGTTAATATGAATGAATTTTATTCCAACAGTTCCACCTGCTGGTCAGTTTCTGACCAGTCTGACCACCAAGTAGTCAAGGAAGTTGTCAGGAGAAAGAAAGAGGCTGCTCTGATGTTCTTCTGCTTAGGAAAGATTTGAGAAAGGTTTCTAATTGTTTCTCCTGACAACTTTCTTGACTACTTGGTGGTCAAACTGGTCAGAAACTGACCAGCAGGTGGCGCTGTTGGAAAAAAATTCATTCATATTAACAGCACATGTATCCCTTAATATCTTGTAATAAAAAGAAAATAAATAATGAATGTGAATAACAAAAGGGCTTACAGTAGAATAGCAAACTCATCAATTCCACATTCACTAATTTTAAAGGTTTACTTATCCTTTAAAAGTGGACCTGTCACCCACACATAAAAAGCTGTATAATATGTCCTTTTCAAATTACATGAAACTCAAATTCTTTTTGTTATTAAAACATTCTTGACAGTTATAAACTCATATAAAAGTCTCCATCTAATTGTGTAGCCAGTGCATGGACATGGGTATCAGGTGACTCATTCTGGCACATAAACAAGATTTTGGGATGATGCAGAGCTTGCCTTAAAGGGGAACTCAGGCTTCCAAACCAAAATTTGACAAAGCGGGCCACATAACACAGACACCTCTAATATACCCATCACTATTGCCTGTTCTTCAAAAAGTATGAATGAATGCTATGCTGAAATCCAGCTGTTTAACAGTTCTTCTCTTCTGCATCATTTGAAATCCTGGCAGGGAAGGAGGGAATAAACACTGATGTTACAAATTGTAATAACTCCTCCACAGCTTACAGACAACATGCAGGAACTACATAACCCACAATGCATTGCACTATGATGTTCTGTTCCTTATTGAAATCACGTGTGCGGGGATTTGGAGGATGCAGGCTAAGGACAGAAGGCTGCTGATACAGTAGTCAGCCAGCTCAGCAAAGTTGTCAGACAGATCAGCAGGTGAGCAAGGGGCTAGGCTTAGGGAACTGTTCCAAACCATTAAAAATCATAAAAAGTCTGCATATTTTTAATTCATGTATAATGCAAAATTGCTTGAAATTATGTTTACTTTTCAATAAGCTTAAGTTATGTTTGTGTGGAGCTTCTTCAAAATGGCACCTGCCTATCTACTATAATTGTAATAGTCCCAAGACTAAAAAATACAAGATTTCAATAATTTTTTATAGTGTAAGTGAAATGTATTTTATTTGACTAACATAATAAAATAGGATTTGCACATAAGTTATTAAAGCAGGTGCTAATGTGTATTGGTAAATTGCATGCCACAATTGTACAGGATTTGTTTTTAATTCATTGGTCAGTTGTGGCTGATGGTGCAGTAGGCCAGTGGTAATTACTACCTCCTCAAGGCAAATGTTAATGTCACGGTTCACGTAGGTCCATACAACTTGTACTTTGCACCGTGAATATGAGCAAAACAGTGAGTATGGTGCAAGATATAAGTATAGAGAAATATGCATTTGCACAAATATCTTTGTTAATAGCATTTGGAATGATACCATCTTGCATGCATTTGCTGTATCTTCCTATTATATATATATATATATATATATATATATATATATATATATATATATATATATATATTCACACTTTTTTCCTTAGTTTCGATGGGTTTAATATCCATGCTTGCTTTTGTTTCAAACTGCAGTTAATATGAGAGCTGAAGCAATAAAATGGATACTGACCAAAGGCATAGTGCAGTAGCCTTTAGATCTAGCAATTTGCAAAGGTACAATGGAACAAAAAGTTCTGGGAAACAGTGTATACTTGTATGTTATTGTAGGTCATTGCCAATCACAGTATAAAGTGTTTCACTCTTCCCAAGTAACATGTTTTTACATTTCAATCAAATGCGGGCGATACTCAACAATAACTCACCGCCTGTTGTAGCATTGGGTGCAAGCTGCTGGTCTCCCTGCCAGGGACCCACTTATAACTCCAAGAAGCACACGCTGCAGCAATCTGAATCCTGTGAAAGTGGTTAATTGTGCCAACAAACTAGGCAACGTTTCGGGCCAACGCCCTTTCTCAATCCTGTGAAAGTGGTTTATTGTGCCAACAAACTAGGCATCATTTCAGGCCAAGGCTTGAGAAATGGCATTGGCCCGAAACGTTGCCTAGTTTGTTGGCACAATAAACCACTTTCACAGGATTCAGAGTGCTGCAGCATGTTTCTTGATGTTTTTATATTTCATTTACCAGTGTTCTCTGAATACCATATGAAAAGCATATGTAACATTGTTTTTATTTAGCCTATTGAGAAGCCTCTCTCTCTTTCTGAAGGGTTCTAATACAGGGACTCCAAGCTGATTCACTCACACTTCATAATTCTTCACAATAAAGAAGTGCCAGGATAAACAGTAACAGATGTCTTATAGCTGATACAATCTTCAAGAATGTGCCACGTACTATTTAAATCTCCTCCCACCCACAGGATATATCTATGCTTGGGGTTAACATATCTGCTCTGTAGCTAGAACCAAATAATTTAATATAGGCAGACATGTACAGCCAGATCACCTTCAATGATACCAGTAATCATAGTATAGTGGTGTCTAGTCGAAAAAAATACAGGTTAACTCTTTTGTAATGGAACATAACAAAAGTAGGATGATAGTGATACTTTTATTGCTTTACTAAGATGATAATATTTGTAAGCTTACAGCATAGAGATTTCTGAACATACATTAAGGGGCCAATTCACTGAATTCGAGTGAAGGGTTCGAATTGAAAAAAATTCGAATTTCGAAGTTTTTTTGGGCTACTTCGACCATCGAATGGGCTACTTCGACCTTCGACTTCGACCTTCGACTTCGAATCGAACGATTCGAACTAAAAATCGTTCGACTATTCGACCATTCGATAGTCGAAGTACTGTCCCTTTAAGAAAAACTTCGACCCCCTACTTCGGCAGCTAAAAGCTACCGAAGTCAATGTTAGCCTATGGGGAAGGTCCCCATAGGCTTGCCTGTGATTTTTTGATCGAAGGATTTTCCTTCGATCGTTGGATTAAAATCCTTCGAATAGTTCGATTCGAAGGATTTAATCGTTCGATCGAACGAAAAATCCTTCGATCGATCGATCGCAGGATTTGCGCAAAATCGTTCGACTTCGATATTCGAAGTCGAACGATTTTAGTTCCCAGTCGAATATCGAGGGTTAATTAAGCCTCGATATTCGACCCTTCGTGAATCGGCCCCTATGTAACAAACAAAAAGAATATGTATAAACATAAATAAGAAGCACACACAGGGCTGGGGCAATGCAGACACACAGAAATATGGCATAAATGAATTAAGATCAAATTAGTTGAGCATAAATTTCAACACACATACAACACTTTTTTCTTTAAATAAATAAATAATACGCAAAATATTATAAGTGGAATGAAGCTCATGTGACATACTTCAGTATATCCACGTTCAGTATTTCATCTAAAGCCAATCATTTTGTCTAACAGGTAATTTTCAGCCTTTTTTGTTTTGTTTAATGGATGTGTATTTTCTTCCTTTGACTTTTATGGATATTAGTCAAGGACATTAACTTTCTTATTGTTAAACCATACAAATGTACAGTAGTGTTGGCCTTGAGGGAGAATTGCAAATTTGAATGGTAGCCTAATTACAATCATTATTATTATTTTATAAATAGAAATGTACAACATATAGCAATTCACAGGAATTTAGTACAAGTCTGAAAGGAGTCTTGCTAGGCAAGTGTTTATTTAATGTCTTGCTAGGTTAGTGCTTATGTAATGAAGGAAAAAAATAAGCATGAATCAGGAAATGATTAAATGTAATTGCCTGTGTATAGTTATTTTAGGCCAAGATTTTAAGCAACATTTACAAATCTTTATATAATTTTTATATCACTAACATACTAGTCAGAATTTTGGCTGTTGCTGAAAAATAAGTACCTTGTTATGTTGTTACAAAATGTCTGTACAATGTGGATCAGCTCCATTTTTTAAACTATAAATATTTAAAAACACACGAATATTTACAAGGAGTTTATGAATAAATGGGAAGTTCTTTTTGCAGATATGAAAGGGTCATTTATTAATGATAAGTACAGATGTAAGTGTTTATTTACCCAGCAGTCTGCCCCTCTCCCAAGATAAAAAATCTGAACATCTTAATGACATGATGCTATATTCGTACAGGAAGTACAGGTCCTTGACTCAATAAAGTGTCTGGACATGCACCTACAGTCTTTGATGACGAAGAAGGGTGCCTCCTTATCTTTAAATGAGACATAGGGGCAGATTTACTAAGCTCGAGTGAATTTTCAAAGTTAAAAAAGTTCGAATTTCGAAGTAATTTTTTGAATACTTCGACCATCCAATAGTATACTACGACTTCGAATTTACTTTGACTTAGATTCGAAGTAAAAATCGTTCCAATATTCGACCAGTACTGTCTCTTTAAAAAAAAATTCAACTTCATACTTTGCCAAATTAAAGCTACCGAAGTGCAATGTTAGCCTATGGGGACCTTCCACAGCACTTTTCTAAGTCTTTGCACATCGAATAGAAATCCTTCGATCGATCGCTAAAAATCGTTCGATTCAAACTATTTAATCGTTTTATCTTTGAAATTCGACCCTTAGTAAATCTGCCCCCAAGTAATAATTATTGTTTATTTGAAAGCACTTAAAATAATCCAAATATCCATTTGATGCTAAGATGATTGTATTTACATTGAAAAACAAAATAGATTTTATTAGAAAGGAAAATCCCATAAATAGCACTGCAAATCTATATTAGCTTGCATATATCCTGAAAATATTTGCCAATCACCATCTTGTCTTCATCCAGTTGCTTTTTGTGTGTTACTTTTCAATATGGTATCACCCATCTTGTTTTATTAGCCACAATTGTAAAGAGTATGAACTCGTTAATTGTATGTTATAGTAACAGCTTCTGTATTAAAAATGTATTTCTATAGATATGCCTAGATATGAACACAGTTTTCAAAGGGACTCTCAGTAGCAACCAATAATGTGCTCGTCATCCAAAAAGATGAAGGAATTTTTTCAACTTAGTCTACATTGTATAAACACATCCACATAAAGTCTCCTAATGTCCAACTATACTGTAGTTTACTTCAATATGAGGAAAGAATGCAATACACTTAATATATTAAGGTTAATTACATTTTCATATAGGCTGTATTGGTGATGTAGGAAGTGCTTCACTCATGAAGTAGAGGTAAATTTAATTATGGTTAACCTTAAAGGAATTGTTTAGTGTAAAAATAAAAACTGGGTAAATAGGCTGTGCAAAATAAAAAAAGTTTCTCATACAGTGTAATGTATAAAGGCTGGAGTGACTGGATGTTTAACATTATAGTCAGAACACTGCTTTTCAGCTCTCTTGGTTTCCACTGATTGGTTAACAGGCAGTAACCAATCAGTGACTTGGGGGGGGCATAACTGTTGCTTTTGAATCTGAGCTGCATGCTGAGGATCAATTGCAAACTTACTGGACAGTTATGTCCTTTGTGCCCCCCTCCCCTTCAAGTCACTGACTAACTCAGAGTTAGAGAGCTGAAAAGCAGGAAGTAGTGTTCTGTTATGTTAGACATTCGGTCACTCCAGCCTTTATACATTACATTTTTGGCTAACTTACTATATTAAAAACATTTTTTATTTTACACAGGATATCTATTTACCCAGTATTTATTTTTACACTGAAATGTTCCTTTAAGCTATATATATTTTACATGAAATGTAAATGTATATGCTTCATTTCAATATTTATGAATTTCTGTTAAATGTTATTTATTAATGTGCAGGCTGTACATACATTTTCTGAAGGCTGGTTTTGGTGTAAATGAATGAAAGAGATGCTATCATAAACATAAATGGTATATTTTGTCAATGTCAGCTTCTGTACGTAAACATTAGATTACATCTGTAGTCGGAATCTCCTTATCAATACTAATGTAAACTGTTATGGATTTGGTGACCTAAAGGGAAGGTCAATTTAATTTTCCCTTAGTGTTTTAAATTACATGCCATAGCCAAGATTATCTACAATAATGTTATAAATAAATCACTTTCTTGAGCGGTATATATTAAATAAAACAGTTTCTTTCCGGGTATACAATCCTGGATGAGCTTCCTGTAAACATAGATAATAGATAGGTAATGACACTACAGAGAATGTGAACTTTATAAAGGAGCTTTCATGAGTCGCTTTGGCTTAGGAAGATTGAATTGTTGCTGGTCTAAGATTTAGTGAAGTGTATCTGCCTTATTTTTTTTTTTTTTCCCTCAAGTCCAGCTCTTTTACCACAAACACAGTTTGGGCCACAGCGAACCTCCAAAAAAGTGAAATATATTAAAAAAGCTGAATTCATGCAGCAACAATACTATACTAGCAAAAGGAAAAATATATTCCCATACTGACACATTTCTGCTATTGGAGATCACAGATAAAGCCAAATTCTTACCTGCAGTGGCTGCTCAGAAACTTCAATCCAAACTGAATTTGTTTTGGCTTTGTTATACTATTTATATGTTATTAAAGATTTGTTATCCTCTTAGGTTTGGGGATATTAAACAGGGATGCACCGAATCCACTATTTTGGATTTGGCTGAGCCCCCGAATTCTTCGGCAAATACTAAACAAATCAAAAGCAAATTAGGGGTGGGAAGGGGAAAACATTTTTTACTTCCTTGTTTTGTGACAAAATGGTCACGCTATTTCCCTCCGCGACCCGGATAGGCTTCTGTCGGGGCAGAAAGATTCAGCCAAATCCAAATCCTGCTGAAAAAGGCCAAATCCTGAACTGAATCCTGCATTTGGTGCATCCCTAATTATTATTAATTCAACCAATCAGGCTTACACTAGAATGCAGTGCTAGTAAAAAAAAACAAAGCATTTTGTTTCAGAGATTATACTTTAGCCTCTGCTCCACGGGAGCTTATAATCAATTACACACTATGGTTATTTGCATCAGGAGCTAATATACCTTATATTTTAGAGTGCATACAGAAATCAGAGTACCTGAAGAAAGACACACAATTATGGGCACCTAACACTTTTTTACAACTGTAAAGAAGAGCCTTACCCAAGTTTGAGGTTCCCCACAAAAGTATTCTAATTGAAGTTTGCATTAGCACATGAATTGCTGTTTAAGAGCCCCTCTTATTTATTGCAAAGGCAAACCTTTCACTAATAATACTTGATACTTTGATACCGAAATTGATGTTGGTTATTAAAACAATGAAGACTAAATAAAATATCACATTGCACAGACTTTTATAAGAATTTCTCTGACTGAGAGCTACCTACTTCTGGCAGTGCTGGTACCATAATGAGTTTAATGCAAAAAGCAGATGGATATTCTTCCAGATATTTAGAGCTTGTCGATAAGATGCATATACATTATACTAGTGCCAATTGCTGCAAAATGGTATTTTAGTGTCAAACACATGCAGATGCTTGGCTGAACCATAAAGACCTAGCACTTAGGTCCTAGCAAACCAAATCCCTTAGCACCCCTTTTCTTTTTACAATTTCTTTAGGAATTCCAAGGGTGTCAAGGAGAAGGAAAGCTACAGAGGCATTTTATTGCCAATATATTAGCTGCAATCATGCAAGCTAGAATGCTATATTTATTCTGTAGATGTTTTACCATACCTGAGTAAAAAGCTCTAGAAACTCTCTGTTTGTTTAGGATAGCAGCTGCAGTATTAGCTTGGTGTAACATAATTTCCTGCCTAAGTCTCTCCCTGCACTGGGCTCAGATTACAGCAGAGAAGGGGGGGAGGGGAGAGGAGCAAACTGAGCAAGCTCTTGCCCAGGGCAATGAGGTTTAAACTGAAGGCAGGAAGTCCATATGTACACAATAGAAGGAGAGAAATGCAGTGTTTCTTTTGACAGGGGACTCAGAGCAGCACTACTTTGAGGGTTTACTGGTGTATTTAGATGGACCTTTCTGATAAGGCTTACTTAGTTTTAACCTTTCCTTCTGCTTTAAGCGACCACTCAAGAGATCTGCAGAACATTGCTCTATTTCAGATATCCTTTCCAAGGTATACATAAAACTTTAAAATAAAAAACCAGGGTTTAATCAATTCAGCCTCCTCTGAACTTGCCTCAATGTTTGGCAGGAAAATAGAATCAACGGCAATGGCAGGTGGGTTTTTGGATCTGCAGCAAATAACCTTCTAACTCAACTACTGCAGGAATGCACAGAAGTCTGACTGTTGAAAATAACGTTACAAGTATAAGCAGCCCACACAACAATAATTGCTGTAAACACAGAGGAACATTCTGTTTCTCATGTAAATAGCTGCAAAATAGGTAGAAAGCTGTTATTCCAACAAAATCAAGTTCTGTATGGGTAATTTACATGGCACACATGTCTAGCTGCTTCACTTAACATTTGAATTATGAATTATGTATCATCACCATTTATAAACCTTTTATTTGTAACCTGCCCATCACTGTGTTTGTTTAGTGCTGCATTCAGTTGGAAAGCTAAAGGTTTTGGAGTTTATAGACATGCACCCATTCCTAAGGAGCAGTGTGCAAAGAGCAAAAAAAGCAAGATTTCAGCCATATTTTGTACTTTACACACTACCAAGGCGTTTTGGTGGTTCTATCTGATACCACCCCCAGCTCCCATTGCATACCATTTAGCTGAGCCAAAACTCAGATTTAAAAATCTGAATTTTTGCTCATAAAGTTACCAGCCACCCCTGGTAACTTGTGGGCTCCTGCCGCCTAGGGTTTCTCAACTCGCAGCACCCCTGCACACTGCATTCTGTTTTTTAAATCACCCCTTATATATTTCATTTCAAATAATAGCATCCATAGGTACAATTTATGAACTTGAAGCTAAAACAGAAGGTGTAGGACACTAATACAGGACAAACAAAAAGAACAGCCATTAATATGTTTTCCAGTTTGAAAGGGCTTCTCCAGGAATCCTGATTAATACGAACATTATTTTGTTTAGCTTCAATAGGAACAAAAAATGATTTTATTGTCTACTTTATAAGAGCTTACAAATTGCAAATGAATCTACATCATGTACCTCATTTACATAAAAGTGCAAATTATACCGACAAAATCTCAACTCTGAAAATACCTCATTTCTAGAACTGGTACATTTTTCGTGTTGAAATATTGATCTGCACTAAAGATTTCATACAGAAAGCGATTCCGTTCAGTTTTTTTTATGTATATTCGGGGGAGTTTTCCGCCGAGACATTTCAAGGGAGCTGGAACCAAATTTTGTCTGATGCAATTAGTCCTAACAATTTCTTTTTTCATATGCACAATATCTCAGCATTTCTCAAGAGACCTAAGTTGTAGCTGATAATTATCATCTGTACTTGAGCTATTTCAGTCACATAATGATTTCATGAAAATACGAATGATGGTGTATGGTTAAGAAAATTTGGATAATATTGCCATCTACTGGCCAGTTTACTAAGGACCAGTGTCACTTATGAATGTGTTCTTTTGTTTTTACCCTTTTGCTTTAAGGCAGGCAATAATGTTAATTCTTTTATGCAGTTCTAGATAATAATCAGTAATAGGAAAGTAAACATATATGCACTGTGTATTGTGGTGTCTTAACTGCCGTCTGAACTTAAATTGGAGGCATATTACATTTAGCATAAACATTTGCAGACTAAGGGGCAGATTTACTAAAGGGCGAAGTGGCTGTCGCTAGCAAAAATTCACCAGAAATCCCATCTGCAGGGACATTGTCAATTTACTAACAGGCGTAGAGGATAATTTGCCATCGAAAGAGACCGTCGCTAGCGGAGTTTCGCACCCTTTCGCCAGGCGTATTTTCGCTCAGGCGTGAATTTTACAGAACTTTACCTCTTTCACCAGAGTTTCCTTCACCAACTTAAACCAGGCGAACTGATAAGATGAAGCTACATCCTCTTCAATCTTATGTCAGTGACATCATATCCTGTTTGCCGGAAAGTCATAAAAATTATAAAAAAACGCTGGCATTTTTTTATATTTTAAAGAGGGATTATCTTTAAAAGCTTTAATTATTAAACATGTTTTATTTTTAACCATTTGAGGGGCATGCCACATTTGTTTTAGGGTGGACTCATGTCTAGGAAATTAGTGAATCTCTTTTGCCTATATTTTCTTCCTTAAGCATTCTTAATAATAAGTCGCCACTTCAAGCATTTGCACCAACATCTCTAATAAAGTCATATATATGACCTACTGTATATGAATCCATCCTATTCAAATTGACCTTAATAAAGTAAAAGTAAAGTAATAAAGTTTCTCTAGGCATAAACGAACATTAGCGAAAGTTCGCTATGAAACGCTCATGCTGACGAATTTACTCTAGCAAAACTTCGCCAGCGTTTGGCTGCAGAGACGAATCTTTGCATTTTAGTGAATTAGTGTAGTGGTAGCGAGTTTGCGGCTTGTTGATATGTTCAAGAACAATGATCAAATAAAGCAATAATTTTACTTTCCTCTACCATAAATAATCTTTGAACTAATACATCTTGAAGTCTGCGAATTTAACAGCAGTTTTAGAGAATCCATGGTAAATCAGAATTCTGGGGGTGCACCTTTCTCTGTTCATTATGAACTTGCAACCTGATTCACTCTATTGACGTTACACTCCATGAGAACTTTTGTAGGATGGTGTCGGATTTACAAAACACATCCTACAAGTTGAATGCAGTAGTGTGGGTCAAAATGTTATTGGACTGATACAAAAATCGTAAACTCCATGTAAAAATGTTTCCATTCGACAGGACTGACGGATGGGAACATTGCATGCTGCGTCTTCATCAAGATACTTTTTTCTTCACATTGAAATACATTGACTGATGCAAACACATAAACAAAAGACTCCATTCAACTTTATCTGATCTGAATTAACATTCTAGCTATAGGGGTATCAGATTTCGTAGCATCCTACAAAATCTCTTGTTGTTGCTTGGTGTTGCCTGGTGTTGCATGGCATGATCAGATAAAATCGAACCCACGAAATCTGATCAAAATGTCTGTGGTGTTTTACACTGAAGTAAAGCTGAAGTCTTTTCAATTAATCACTTTTCACAGTTTCAAAATGCACTTTCCACAATACACCATTTAGTGAGTCTTACAAGGAGTGGGTCAGTTATCTTGATATTAATACAACTGCATGTCTAATCATTAGTGATGGGCGAATTTGCGCCGTTTCGCCGGAAAATTCGCGGAAAAATGGTGAAAAATTTGCGAAACGGCACCGGCGAAAATGTTTTTTGGCGCCGGCGAATTTTCTAGGGCGTTTCGCGAATTTATTCACTGGTGGCGAAACACGCAAATTTGCCACTAATTCGCGCCTGGCGAATAAATTCGCCCATCACTACTAATCATCAACTAATCAACTTTGATTAATGATCATTAATGGTCTAATTAAAGATTACACATCAGCATTTAAAACATTTGTTTTAAAAATGGAAATTCTACTCTTAAAGGGATACTGTTATGGGAAAACTTGCTTTTTTTCAAAATGCATCAGTTAAAGGGAAAACTATACCGCCAAAATGAACACTTAAGCAACAGATAGTTTACATCATATTAAGTGGCATATTAAAGAATCTTCACAAACTGGTCTATATATTTAGTAAATCTTGCCCTTTTTCATCTCTTGCCTTGATCCACCATTTCGTAATGGTCTGTGTGCTGCCTCAGAGATCACCTGACCAGAAATACTACAACTCTAACTGTAACAGGAAGAAGTGTGGAAGCAAAATACAGAACTTTGTCTGTTAATTGGCTCATGTGACAAGTATGGTTTGTTTGGTATCTTTGCGTGTACAGTGAATCGTACGATCGCAGGGGCGGCCCTTATTTTTAAATTTTCTATTTATGATTACCCAATGGCACACACTACTAGAAAAGTATATTATTATGAAAATGGTTTATTTACATGAAGCAGGGTTTTACATATGAGCTGTTTTATGCAATATCATTTTATAGACACCTACATTGTTTGGGGGTATAGTTTTCCTTTAATAATGCTGCTCCAGCAGAATTCTTAATTTTGAAATCTGACATGGGGCTAGACATATTGTCAGTTTCCCAGGTGCCCCAGTCATGTGCTTGTGCTCTGATAATTTTCACTCTTTACTGCTGCACTGCAAGTTGGAGTGGTATCACCCCCCCCCCCCAGCATGCCACCAGTAGAACAATGGGAAGTAACCACCAGATAACAGCTCCCTGGTAGATATAAGAACAACACTCAATAGTAAAAATCCATGTGGATCAAATAAAAGGTATTGTATTATTACAAAGAAAAAATAAATCATTTAAAAAATTTGGATTAGCTGTATATAATTGAATCTGTTGGTTTTCTGTATAACAGGTTTGTGGATAACAGATCCCATGCCTACAACCCCTATCTCAGTTTGTGGATGCATCTTTACAAGACACTGTGAAAAATATACTGTAATTAGTGATGGCGAAAAAAATTTGTGAAAAATTTCCGCGTTTCACCACAAGCAAATTAATTTGCAAAACTGCAGCAACAATTCGCCGGCGGAAAAAACGCTGCTTCAATATTGGCATGGGCATAAAAATTGCCGCGCAGCAAAATTATTCCGATGCCCATTGACTTTAATGCATTTGGACCAAATAGTCCTGCTCGAGTCAAAATTGACGAGTGTCAAAACTATTTTGACACCCATTAACTTCAATGCGTTTTGCAAATTTTTTGGCATTTTGCAAATTTCGCGGTAGATTCACAAATTTTTTGTCACACATTCGCCCATTACTAACCATAATAAAACAGATTTTCTATATTGATTTAAAGAATTTACATGTGTGGAAACTGATTGGATATTGTGTAGTACAGATGTCCAATGTTTATACACATCCATTCTACATGAGGAAGGCATCCATTATATTGAGGAGGCACTGCTTACCACCTTGTTTCCTCATAATATGGTAATATATACTTTCCGATTAAACTATTATCTTGTGCTTACATAAAACTACTTCCACTTTGATACAGAATTTTATGTGCAGGAACAAGGCACGGCTATAGGATGTAACCTTGCACCTATCTATGCAAAAAATTTTATGCACTTTATTTAACAGAAAATAATTTTCGGGAATAGTAAATTGAAATCTAATATTAAATGTTACCTTCATTTTGTGGATGATATTTTTATGCTTTGGAGCGCTAATGAAAATAAACGGTTTGAATTTTTGGAATATATTATTTCCCAACATTCAACTATTAAATTAACTACTGAGAACTGTACCACCTCATGTATTATCTAGACATGAATATCATTAGGAACCAGTTTTTAAGAATACAGAGGATTGTGTCAGGTTCGGTATCAAAAAACCAGGACAGACACCAAGGTTCTGGTCACAGCTCACGCTTCTGCCTATAACAGCCACCTTTCATGACAGAAGGAGTCCTTCACTATTTCGATGCTGTCAGGTCTTAAAGTGAGAGAACCAAGTTGAGATTCTGGGCAGGCAAAGAGCAAAGCGTAGTCGAGGAAACAGACCGTGGTCAATAACCAGTCAGACACAGCAGTACAGAATCAGGATCCAGAAGCTTATTCAGTACAGGCAATCGTTAGTACAGGCTGCAAAGAGCAATGGTCAAGGACAGGCAAGGGTCAAGAACAGTAAATAAGATGATGAGCACACCCAGGAACTATCTCAGAATAGACCTATGTTGGACAATGGGAAAATGGATAAAGTACCTGCAAATATTTTAATTTATCACCATTGCAATGACATCCCGTGGAGCGACGGTATAAAGAGACACGCGCAAGTGGCGTGTACATCAGAAATGAGCACCAAAACCAGTTAGGACCGCTCCGAACTCACCACCCTTTGGCTGCTCCTCTGGGTATCCTGGGTGCTCAGTCCGCAGCATCCCCACTGCCAACATATGCTAAACAAACAGGAGGAAGGCACTCCGGGTAAAAGCAGGTTTTTATTGAAGGTTCTGCAGAGATACATGGCCTTACGCATGACCTTTGACTATGTAAGCCTATGACTAAGGGAGTGTATTCCCGAAAAGCATAAGGCCATGTATCTCTGCAGAACCTTGCAATAAAAACCTGCTTTTACCCGGAGTACCGTCCTCCTGTTAGTTTAGCATCAGAAATGAGCGGCATGCAAAAGTGGAGCCCATCACCACCCAGATAATATCACAGATTGTTTCTGATGATTAAAGTAAATAGTGCAAATGGCGTCTTTGATAAGTTGGTAGCTAGGGGGTATGAGAGGGGTCCACTAGAGAAAACTCGAGCTGAGGTACTTCAAATCGAAAAGGAATCACTGTGAAACAAAAAAAGCCTTTCAGAAATAGGAAAATGAGTTGCACTTAAAGAAATTCTGTCATGATTTTTATGGGGTAGTTTTTGTTTCTAAATTATACTGTCTACACTGCAAACAATTCAGTCTACCATGTAAAATTTCATTCCTAACCCAAGTGTATTTTTTTTAGTTGTAATATTGGTGTGTAGGCAGCCTAACCTGTGTGCAGGTTATTTTGCCTGGTCATGTGCTTTCAGAAAGAGCCAGTGTTGCACTATGGAACTGTTTTCTGACAGGCTATTGTTTCTCCTACCCAATGTAACTGAAGGAGTCACAGTGGGACATGGATTTTACTATTACATGCTGTTCTTATATCTAGAAGGGAGCTGTTATCTGGTTACCTTCCCATTGTTCTGCTGCTGGGCTGCTTGGGGGGGGAGTGAGGGGTTGATATCACTCCAACTTGCAGTGCAACAGTATAGAGTGACTAAAGTTAATCAGAGCACAAGTAACATGATTGAGGGCACATGGGAAACTGACAACATGTTTAGCCCCATGTCAGATTTAAAAATTAAATATTAGAAAATCAGTTTGCTCTTTTGAAAAAATTATTTCAGTGCAGAAGTCTGCTGGCGCAGCACTATTAACTGATGCATTTTGAAAAACAAGCATGTTTTCCCAGGACAGCATCCATTTAACTTCACTTGCATTTTGTCCAGAACAATGCTTTATGTATTTTTACATACCCATTAGGTTTTTGGACCCAAGTCATGAATATGAATTGACAGGAGTCAGCTGAACAGCAAAGGAAAACTTGATGCCTATAACATGCAAAGGCAGCTTAGCTGATTTCCAGTTCAGTTACACAAAATAACTTTATCCAGTGCTTAACCTCGATATCGATTTACATCAAAACAGGCATATAAGCATATATAAACAGAGGCCGCTCACCATTCCCATCTATTGGTCCGGGTGCATTGAGCCCCAGACCCAACGCTTGTAAAATGGAGTTGTTACACCTCCCCTCCTGTGAAAAATTAAATCTTAAACAATCCGTTAGAGTTCTTACCCAGTCGGCAGCGTGACCCAGGTGCTCCCGCCCTGAGTCTGTCACTAAGAAGAACATCTATATCCACTGTACACCTCTATTCTGACGCGTTTCGTGTCACTGCACTTCCTCAGAGGTCTCTGAGGAAGTGCAGTGACACGAAACGCGTCAGACATTGGATGCTGTTCTTAATACCAAGATTTATCTAATAAAGTAATGTTTTTTAACTAAAGAAAAAACCCTTGAATGGAGCGATTATTGTGACCTTTGAGTGCACCGCTGCGTGAATAGAGGTGTACAGTTCAGTTACATACTAAATGTTTGATTAGAAAACAGTGGAATTTGCAGTATCCATCTGAACTGATTGCTAATCAGCATCTTAGCAGGTCTAGGCTTATTTTAGACATAGGACATGGTAACAATACCTCATACAGAATGAAAAATGGCTTGATGACTGAAAAAATATGTTAGGCATACATGACCAAAAACATAAAAACTTCTTTGAGTGCAACAAAAACAAATGTTGTAAAGGTAAAGTACAAATTATGATTTCTCATTTTTCTGACTAATCATTTCTTATTATTATTATTATTGAAAACTCGTTATTACAATTATTAAAGGGATACTGTCATGGGAAAAAATATTTTTTCAAAATTAATCAGTTAATAGTGCTGCTCCAGCAGAATTCTGCACTGAAATCCATTTCTCAAAAGAGCAAACAGATTTTTTTATATTAAATTTTGAAATCTGACATGGGGCTGGACATATTGTCAATTTCCCAGCTGCCCCAAGTCATGTGACTTGTGACTTGTGCTCTGATAAACGTCAATCACTCTTTACTGCTGTACTGCAAGTTGGAGTGATATCACCCCCTCCCTTTCCCCCCCCCCAGCAGCCAAACAAAAAAAAACCAATGGGAAGGTAACCAGATAGCAGCTCCCTAACACAAGATAACAGCTGCCTGGTAGATCTAAGAACAACACTCAATAGTAAAAACCCATGTCTCACTGAGACACTTTCAGTTACATTGAGAAGGAAAAACAGCAGCTTGCCAGAAAGCATTTCTCTCCTAAAGTGCAGGCACAAGTCACATGACCAGGGGCAGCTGGGAAATTGACAAAATGTCTAGCCCCATGTCAGATTTCAAAATTGAATATAAAAAAATGGATTTCAGTGCAGAATTCTGCTGGAGTAGCACTATTAACTGATGCATTTTGAAAAAAACATGTTTTCCGATGACAGGATCCCTTTAAGGATCCTTGAAATCTTTCAGAAATTGCCAGCCTTAAGGAAAGTATTATAAAATCTCTGCAGGTCTCAGTAACATTGATGTGATAAAACCTTTTGTATTGCTAAGCTGGGTCAATAATAGCAATAAAAAAACAAAGACAAATACATTCTGCCAGCACTAAGCATCCGGTGGAATCATAGGCAAATTTTCAATAAGGCTAGGGGCGGCTAAGCCTCCCCAAACCTGTCTGACCCCTAAAATAAAAAGAAATAAAATAAAACCTGCTCCATTGCTGATTGCGCTGTTCCTTTAATGACGGATTGGTAGCTAAGGTCTGCCTCCAAACCATGATGCTAAAGAGATAAGTTGCACTGGTTTGTAACTTGTCCAATCAGAGCACAGCTGACTTTACAGACAGTGAAATGTACCAACCAGGTTCAGAGTAAGCGTGGCTAGGAAAAGTTTACAGACTGATGGCAGCATGGCAGAAGTGAGACTGATATGAAGCAGTTGGAGCATCCATCTGGCCATGTTGGCAACTTTCATTCAACTCACAGGTACTATATAAAGCAGCTTCTCCACCAGCTTGAATAAGTATTAAAGGTTATTTTAGGTTCTTTTTCTTTTTTTTTATGTGCTTTTTTCTGACTTTTTTATTGTTGTTTTCATGGAAACAGACCTCTATTATACCTACCATTTTTCCTGAGGCTCTTATATGTAAATTAGCATTTAATTTCCCACTGTGTATAATGTGGCAAGACCCACTATATTTCACTGAGTATAATGTGCCAGCACCCACTGTTTCCCACTGTGTATAATGTGCCAGGACCCACTGTCTCCCACTGAGTATAATGTGCCAGGCCCCACTGTCTCCAATACACTTAGTATATTTTGAAAAAAAAAAACTGTTTAACCCAACCGGCGTGTAAGCTCTATTAGTACACCCCTCTGTGGGGTAAAAGAAATTCGGGGTAACTGATTCCCTTAGGGATACTGTCATGGGAGAAAAAATTTTTTCAAAATGAATCAGTTAATAGTGCTGCTCCGGAAGAATTCTGCGCTGAAATACATTTCTCAAAAGAGCAAACAGATTTTTTTATATTCAATTTTGAAATCTGACATGGGGCTAGACATATTGTCAATTTCCCAGCTGCCCCCAGTCATGTGACTTGTGCCTGCATTTTAGGAGAGATATTTGCAAAAAGTACTAAAAATAGTGTAAATTACCATCTTCCTATCAATGCAAAAAAATGTTTACAGAATTATAGTGTCATTGCAGACCTCCAATAATATTACCATCTGACATGGCTGTGCTCCTGTGGAAAAATCAATTTTTTCTTAGCACGTTTGTGTATGAATTACACTATTTCCAGTGCATGGAGTCATTAAAGCATTAGAGTGCAATTTAGTTGAGTATGTACTGTAGGTGCAACAAATTAAGTGAACCCTGGAAGTGACGCCTCCTTAAACAGGTGTTACTCCCAGAACTTGTATTTGTGCTTAATGAATGCATTAACTCTACATGGAAGTTAAATGGAAGTGTGAACAGTATAAGACTTTAGGGGTGAGAACAATGGAGGTGTTACCTTGCGCCACTTCGCCATGCACAAATTATTCTTGTGGATTTTAACTTCCATTTCGATGATGCTTCATAAATCTGGCTTTCTTGTTTTCTCCACCTAAGCTCCTCCTTTGAGCTCCAGCAGTGGACAAACACACCTACTCATAAGGATGGCCCCTTTCTGGATCTATTCTTTACTAAAAATCTATCTCTCTGGTTTTAACAGTGACCCCATCCTCCTTTCCAATGATTATTTGGTTCCAATAATTATTTGTTCCTTGGGGCAGCCATTCAGGCACAGGATACACAGTAGATACCATGTTATGAAGAATCCCATTGTATACTATAGAGCTGATCTGTAGAGATGGCGCGAACTGTTCGCCGGCGAACTTGTTCGCGCGAACATCGGGTGTTCGCGCTCGCCGGAAGTTCGCGAACGTCGCGCGACGTTCGCCATTTTGGGTTCGCCATTGTTGGCGCTTTTTTTTGCCCTCTCACCCCAGACCAGCAGGTACATGGCAGCCAATCAGGAAGCTCTCCCCTGGACCACTCCCCTTCCCTATAAAAACCGAAGCCCTGCAGCTTTTTTTCACTCTGCCTGTGTGTGCTGAAGAGATAGTGTAGGGAGAGAGCTGCTGCCTGTTAGTGATTTCAGGGACAGTTGAAAGTTTGCTGGCTAGTAATCGTTTTGATACTGCTCTGTTATTGGAGGGACAGAAGTCTGCAGGGGTTTGAGGGACATTTAAGCTTAGGTAGCTTTGCTGGCTAGTAATCTACCTTCTACTGCAGTGCTCTGTATGTAGCTGCAGTGGGCAGCTGTCCTGCTTCTGATCTCATCTGCTGACTGCTGCAATAGCAATAGTCCTTGTAAGGACTGCTTTTATTTATTTTTTTGTTGTTTTACTACTACTACTACTACTACTACTACTACTATAAGAGCCCAGTGCTATTAGTCTAGCAGTGTTGGGGAGTGGGACTGGTGTGCTAATCTGCTGCTCCTAGTAGTTCAGCAGCACCAACTTTAATTTTTTTTTTTTTAATATTCATTCTTTTTTTATTTAACTTTTTTTTATTTTACTACCGCTGTAGTAGTGTATAAGTTGACCTTTTAGGCATTATTTGCCCTGTAGGCATTTTTTGCCCAGTGTGTTATTCAACCAACTGCTATCTAGCTGTGTGACCGTGTTCACATTCTGTCTAAATATCCATAATATTACCGTCTCCAGAAAAAACACCGGAGTGACTTTTTTCAAGCAGCCATAATAAATTTTACGTAATCCGTATCCATCGCTGTAGTAGTGTATAAGTTGACCTTTTAGGCATTATTTGCCCTGTAGGCATTTTTTGCCCAGTGTGTTATTCAACCAACTGCTATCTAGCTGTGTGACCGTGTTCACATTCTGTCTAAATATCCATAATATTACCGTCTCCAGAAAAAACACCGGAGTGACTTTTTTCAAGCAGCCATAATAAATTTTACGTAATCCGTATCCATCGCTGTAGTAGTGTATAAGTTGACCTTTTAGGCATTATTTGCCCTGTAGGCATTTTTTGCCCAGTGTGTTATTCAACCAACTGCTATCTAGCTGTGTGCCCGTGTTCACATTCTGTCTAAATATCCATAATATTACCGTCTCCAGAAAAAACACCGGAGTGACTTTTTTTCAAGCAGCATTCTTATATTTTACGTAATCCGTATCCACCGCTGTGTATACGTTGACCTTGTAGGCATTATTTGCCCTGTAGGCATTTTTTGCCCAGTGTGTTATTCAACCAACTGCTATCTAGCTGTGTGCCCGTGTTCACATTCTGTCTAAATATCCATAATATTACCGTCTCCAGAAAAAACACCGGAGTGACTTTTTTTCAAGCAGCATTCTTATATTTTACGTAATCCGTATCCACCGCTGTGTATACGTTGACCTTGTAGGCATTATTTGCCCTGTAGGCATTTTTTGCCCAGTGTGTTATTCAACCAACTGCTATCTAGCTGTGTGCCCGTGTTCACATTCTGTCTAAATATCCATAATATTACCGTCTCCAGAAAAAACACCGGAGTGACTTTTTTTCAAGCAGCATTCTTATATTTTACGTAATCCGTATCCACCGCTGTGTATACGTTGACCTTGTAGGCATTATTTGCCCTGTAGGCATTTTTTGCCCAGTGTGTTATTCAACCAACTGCTATCTAGCTGTGTGACCGTGTTCACATTCTGTCTAAATATCCATAATATTACCGTCTCCAGAAAAAACACCGGAGTGACTTTTTTCAAGCAGCCATAATAAATTTTACGTAATCCGTATCCATCGCTGTAGTAGTGTATAAGTTGACCTTTTAGGCATTATTTGCCCTGTAGGCATTTTTTGCCCAGTGTGTTATTCAACCAACTGCTATCTAGCTGTGTGCCCGTGTTCACATTCTGTCTAAATATCCATAATATTACCGTCTCCAGAAAAAACACCGGAGTGACTTTTTTTCAAGCAGCATTCTTATATTTTACGTAATCCGTATCCACCGCTGTGTATACGTTGACCTTGTAGGCATTATTTGCCCTGTAGGCATTTTTTGCCCAGTGTGTTATTCAACCAACTGCTATCTAGCTGTGTGACCGTGTTCACATTCTGTCTAAATATCCATAATATTACCGTCTCCAGAAAAAACACCGGAGTGACTTTTTTTCAAGCAGCATTCTTATATTTTACGTAATCCGTATCCACCGCTGTGTATACGTTGACCTTGTAGGCATTATTTGCACAGTGTTTTCTTCAAACCGCCATCTAGCTGCGTGAGCTTGTTCACATTTTGTCTAAATATTGATAATATTATCGTCTCTAGAAAAACCACTTGAGTTACTTTTTTTCAAGCAGCATTCATATATTTTACGTAATCCGTATCCACCGCTGTAGTAGTGTATACATTGATCTTGTAGGCATTATTTGCACACTGTTTTCTTCAAACTGCCATCTAGCTGTGTGTATTATCGTTTCCAGAAAAACCAACTGAGTTTTTGTTGTTGTTGTTTTTTTAAAAATAATGCCAGGCAAAGGCAGGCCGCCACGCAGAGGCCGTGCTAGGGGCCGTGCTGCTATGCAATCCTGTGGCCCTAGCAAATTGCCCAGTTTTAAAAAGCCAATGACCCTGAACTCCCAAAATGCTGAAGAGGTAGTTGACTGGCTTACACAGCACACCCCATCCTCTACCATTTCTAACTTTACCACAACATCCTCCTCATCCTCCACTGCTATGGCCACCCCACGTAACACTTCCTCCACCACCGGTGCCCCTTCTTCACTGGAGTCAGAGGAGTTATTTTCCCATGAGTTTCTTGAACTGAGTAATGCGCAACCATTATTGGCAGAAGAAGATGAAGGAGATGAGGACGTTACACCAGATTTAATTCTGGCAGAGAACACGACAGAGATGGACATAATGATGAGTGATGAGGAGGAGGTCCCCGCTGCTGCTTCCTTCTGTGATGTGTCAGAAGAAATTGATGCATCTGAGGAGAATGATGATGAGGAGATTGATGTTTTGTGGGTGCCTAGTAGAAGAGAGCAAGAGGAGGGTAGTTCAGATGGAGAGACGGAGAGTCAGAGAGGCAGTAGGAGAATAAGACTTAGAAGAAGCAGGGAGGACAGCCCGCAGGGATCAGTAGGGCAACAACATGTATCGGCACCTGTGTTCAGCCAGCCAACGCACCCGCCATTGCCGCCAATGCCGCCAACTTCTACTGTTACCGCCAGATCGCACACTTCCAAAAAGTCAGCAGTGTGGGATTTTTTTAATGTGTGTGCCTCTGACAAAAGCATTGTAATTTGCAATGAGTGCAGTCAGAAACTGAGCCTTGGTAAGCCCAACAGCCACATAGGTACAACTTCTATGCGAAGGCACATGAGCGGCAAGCACAAAGCACTTTGGGAGCAACACCTCAAAGGCAACAGGCAAACTAAAAGCCACACTCCTTCTGGTCCAGCATCTTACTGCTCTACCTCTGCTCTCCTTGACCCATCTGAACCACCCTCCACTCCGCCTTCCACCTTGACCACCTGTTCCCATTCCCAGTCATCTGCCACCAGCCAAGTTTCTGTGAAGGCCATGTTTGAGCGTAAGAAGCCAATGTCTGACTGTCACCCCCTTGCCCGGCGTCTGACAGCTGGCTTGTCTGCACTCTTAGCCCGCCAGCTTTTACCATACCAGCTGGTGGACTCTGAGGCCTTCCGCAAATTTGTAGCAATTGGGACACCGCAGTGGAAGGTACCCAGCCGCAATTTTTTTTCTAAAAAGGGAATACCACACCTGTACCAACATGTGCAGAGCCAAGTTACCGCATCTCTGTCACTTAGTGTTGGGCCAAAGGTCCATATGACTACTGACGCATGGTCCTCCAAGCATGGTCAGGGCAGGTATGTCACCTACACTGCCCACTGGGTGAACTTGGTAATGGCTGGGAATGGGAAGCAGGGAATGGGTAGCTCAACAACAACAACAACAGTGGAGTTGGTGTCACCGCCACGGATTGCACGCGGTTCTGCCACCACCTCTACTCCTCCATCGCTCTCTACCTCGTCTTCTTCCTCTTCTTCTTCTTACTCTGCTGCTGGGTCCTCCTTCTCCTCCTCCACACCTGTGCACCCCCAGCTCCCCCTAGGCTATTCGACATGCCAGGTACGCCGTTGTCACGCTGTCTTGGGGATGACGTGCCTGGAAAGCAAAAACCATACCGGATCTGTACTCCTGTCATCTCTGCAGTCACAGGCCGATCGGTGGCTGACCCCACACCAACTGCAGATCGGAAAAGTGGTGTGTGACAATGGAAGCAATCTGTTGGCAGCGTTGAGACTGGGCAATTTAACACATGTGCCCTGCATGGCACATGTGTTAAATTTAATAGTCCAACGTTTTGTCTCCAAGTACCCAGGATTCCAGGACGTTCTCACCCAGTCCAGAAAGGTGTCGGCCCATTTCAGACGTTCCTACACAGCCATGGCACGCCTTGCTGACATTCAGCAGCGCTACAACATGCCAGTCAGGCGTTTGATTTCTGACAGCCAGACTCGCTGGAATTCAACGCTCCTTATGTTGGAACGTCTGCTGCAACAACAAAGGGCCGTCAACGAGTACCTTTTTGAACTGGGTGGTAGGACTGGATCGGCAGAGCTGGGGATTTTTTTCCCCCGTTACTGGGTGCTTATGCGCGATGCCTGCAGGCTCATGCGACCTTTTGAAGAGGTGACAAATATGGTCAGTCGCACCGAAGGCACCATCAGCGACCTAATACCCTTCGCTTTCTTCCTGGAGCGTGCCGTGCGACGAGTGACAGATGAGGCTGTAGACCAGCGTGACGAGGAGCTGGAAGCGCACGATTTATGGTCGCAATCACCAGAACGAACCCAGGCACCTGCTGCAACGCAGGGAGAGGTGCCAGAAGTGGAGTCAGAGGAGGAAGGTGGCTTTGTGGAGGAGGAGGAGGAGGACCAACAGGAGCAGGCTTCCCAGGGGGCTAGTGGTGACCTTTTGGGGACCCCTGGTCTTGTACGTGGCTGGGGGGAGGAGACCGTGGATGATGCAGTCCTTGATAATGAGGAAGCGGAGATGGATAGCTCTGCATCCAACCTTGTGAGAATGGGGTCTTTCATGCTGTCATGCCTGTTGAAGGACCCCCGTATCAAGAGGCTTAAGGAGAAGGACCTGTAATGGGTCGCAACGCTACTAGACCCTCGGTACAAGCATAAAGTGGCAGAAATGTTACCAACATACCACAAGTCCGAAAAGATGCGGCATTTACAAACCAGCCTGCAAAACATGTTGTACAATGCTTTTAAGGGTGATGTCACTTCAGGAACTCATCAACATTCCAGGGGCAGAGGTGCCAGTAATCCTGCCACGAGCACACCTGCAAGGACAAAGCCCTTTGGCCGGTCTGTAACATCAGACATGCAAATGTTTTTCTGTCCAAGGCAGCGCCACAACCCTTCTGGATCCACCCTCAAAGAACGCCTCGACCGGCAGGTAGCGGACTACCTGGCATTAACTGCAGATATCGACACTCTGAGGAGCGATGAACCCCTGGACTACTGGGTGCGCAGGCTTGATCTGTGGCCAGAGCTGTCACAATTTGCCATGAACCTCTTGTCTTGCCCAGCCTCAAGTGTGCTCTCAGAAAGGACCTTCAGTGCAGCAGGAGGGATTGTAACTGAGAAGAGAACTCGCCTAGGTCACAAAAGTGTCGATTACCTGACCTTTATTAAAATGAATGAGGGGTGGATCTCGGAGGGTTACTGCACGCCGGAAGACTTGTTCTGACTTCTATGCAGCTGTCCTTCTCTTCAAGCCTCATGACTCCACACACAGCTGTCCTTTAGCGTCCTCCTCCCTCCGCCACCGTTACAAACTAGGGTGCAAACCCTACTGGTTTAATTTTTTCTGGCCTCAGTGGCTGCAACCAAAAAAACTGGGCAAACAATGTCTACAAGGTCAACGTATGGCGAAAAATGACTATTTTCAGCATTTATATGGCATATTTTTTCTGGCAACTGTGCTTCAGTGGCTGCGTCCAAAAAAATGCATATTTTCTGCATTTATATGGCATAATTTTTCTGGCCTCTGTGCTTCAGTGGCTGCAACCAAAAAAATGCATATTTTCTGCATTTATATGGCATAATTTTTCTGGCCTCTGTGCTTCAGTGGCTGCAACCAAAAAAATGCATATTTTGTCCATTTATATGGCATAATTTTTCTAGCCTCTGTGCTTCAGTGGCTGCAACCAAAAAAAATTATATTTTCAGCATTTATATGGCATAATTTTTCTGTCAACTGTGCTTCAGTGGCTGCGACCAAAAAAATGCATATTTTCTGCATTTATATGGCATAATTTTTCTGGCCTCTGTGCTTCAGTGGCTGCAACCAAAAAAATTTATATTTTCAGCATTTATATGGCATAATTTTTCTGGCAACTGTGCTTCAGTGGCTGCGACCAAAAAAATGACTATTTTCAGCATTTATATGGCATATTTTTTCTGGCCTCTGTGCTTCAGTGGCTGCGGCCAAAAAAACTGGGCAAACAATGCCTACAAGGTCAACGACGTTGACCTTGTAGGCATTGTTTGCCCAGTTTTTTTGGCCGCAGCCAATGAAGCACAGAGGCCAGAAAAAATATGCCACATAAATGCTGAAAATAGTCATTTTTTGCCATACGTTGACTCAACGTATATGGCAAAAAATGACTATTTTCAGCATTTATATGGCATATTTTTTCTGGCAACTGTGCTTCAGTGGCTGCAACCAAAAAAACTGGGCAAACAATGTCTACAAGGTCAACGTATGGCGAAAAATGACTATTTTCAGCATTTATATGGCATATTTTTTCTGGCAACTGTGCTTCAGTGGCTGCGTCCAAAAAAACTGGGCAAACAATGTCTACAAGGTCAACGTATGGCGAAAAATGACTATTTTCAGCATTTATATGGCATATTTTTTCTGGCAACTGTGCTTCAGTGGCTGCGTCCAAAAAAACTGGGCAAACAATGCCTACAAGGTCAATGTATGGCAGTTGTTTAAAGAGAACAGTAGATTACTAGCCAGCAAAGCTACCTAAGCTAAAATGTCCCTCAAATCCCTGCAGACTTCTGTCCCTCCAATACAGAGCAGTATCAAGCAGATTACTAGCCAGCAAACTTACTATCATCTGTCCCTGAAATCACTAACAGCTCTCCCCCTACACTATCTCTTCCAAGCACACACAGGCAGATTTTTCAGATAAATTTTTGCCCTTGATCCCCCTCTGGCATGCCACTGTCCAGGTCGTTGCACCCTTTAAACAACTTTAAAATCATTTTTCTGGCCAGAAATGTCTTTTTTAGATGTTAAAGTTCGCCTTCCCATTGAAGTCTATGGGGTTCGCGAACCGTTCGCGAACCGCTCGCATTTTTGCGCAAGTTCGCGAATATGTTCGCGAACTTTTTTTCCGACGTTCGCTACATCCCTACTGATCTGCTGTGTATCCTGTGCCTTTTCTCATTTTTTCAGCTTTGGATGGTTGCCCCCATGACTACACAGCAACTTAAATATAAACTATAGAAGAGTTTCTGAAGTAAACACACCAGCTGTACCAGTGCATGGCAACAGTACTATATACTGTCATTTCTTTAAATCACTTTAATTTTTTGGTATTACTGTTCCTTTAAACACCGTGCTACTGTGCTTACTCAGCACTTACTCACTTTTTCAATACTTTTTTGGCCTCTGGAACCTTCCCCTCTCCATTCAAACAGGCCTATGTAAAGTCATGCTTGACCTGTCCTGTCTCACTTCTACCGATTGCCTCTAAACGCCTAGAAAATATTGTGTCCTCCTGTATTACTAACTTTCTACATGCCCATAATCTGTTGGACTCTCTGCAATCTGGTTTCCTGTCTGGTCACTCTACTGAGACTGCCTTCAACCTTGTGCAGAGTTACAAACGATCTTCAGGTTGCCAAAGCCAAAGGTCACGTCTCTTTCCTTATCCTCCTTGACCTATCATCTGCATTTGATATGGTTGATCACTCTCTCCTGATGCAAATTCTGTATTTGCTTTATATCTGTAATTAGGCTGCATCTTGGCTTTCTTCTTACCACTCTAACAGTTCATTCAGTATTTCTTATGCTAATGAAATCTCATCTCCAGTTCCACTTAATATAGGAGAACCACAAGGCTCTGTATTAGATTCATTGTCACTCTCCCCTATACACTTTGTCTTTGGGAAATCGTATCTGCTCATTTGGCTTTAATTAGCATCTGTATGCTGATTATACCAAAATATATTTATCCACCCATTCATTAACAGCTGAAACTGAGGCTCAAATCTCCTTCCTAGCAATCTCCAACTTGATGAACCAGCACACCTCAATCTCAACCTAACAAAAACTCAACTAATCTTCTTTCCTCCTAAATCTGGCCCTTCTCCCCCACTAAGTGGAGCTCATTTATAAACTTTGCATATTGCAGATTGGTTCACACAGTGAATATATTTGCCCTGTGAATGGTTATAACTATAAAGCTGGATAAGAGTGTGCAAACAGAATTGAGATTTTTTTTCAAACAGCAAATGTCCATAAGAGCTTTTTAAATATGGCAAAAATCACAAATTGCAAATATTTATGAGCACACTGCGAATTATGGCACGACTTTGGTGGCTGAGAAAATATTCGCAAAATAGTTTCACAAATTATGAATTTAAGTTACTGTCAATGCTATTTTCAGGCACAACAACCTCACACAGTGGACATACTCATGCAAACACCTTTCACCTTTATGAGACATTTGCGAAACTTTATGCGCAATGCAAATTTGCAAAAAAAGGAAAGACGGGCAAAGCAGTGCAACATGTTAGCATTCATATAACAGCATGGGCAATACAACCATGTGCAAATAAATTTGTACTGCGTGAACTTTATAAATTACCCCCACTTTCGCTATTGATGGCAAGCTCATTAACCCTGTCAACTCTTTCTCTGATCATATTAACACCACTGTCAAGACCTGTCATCTTTTTCTTGTGCAATCAGGGCCGGATTTATATTGTGGGCACCCCTAGGCCCGCTGCCATTCGTTGCCCCTGTCCCCTCCCTTTTATTCGCTCAAATTTTCATCATCGGGACCGGAACAATGTGGATCGGTGCACGGGAAATTTAGAAAATCTCCTGCGCATCCCCAGTGTTTCTGAACCAATGTGGGTGTAGTTGGGCAGCATGCTGCCCCTAAAGTCCTGCCACCCTAGGCCTGGGCCTTGGTGGCCTCTCCACAAATCTGGGCCTGTGTGCAAAAATCTTTCACTTGCTACAGCCAAGATGTGCATGCATGCTGTCATCCTATCCTGACTAGGTTACAGTAACGTTCTACTAACTGTCATCCCTAACTCCCATCTCTGCCCTCTACAGTCTGTATTAAATACTGCTGCCAGAATTCTCCTCCTCTCATCTAAAATGGTACAGGCCCCTTTTCCTACTGAAATCCTTATCATGACTTCCAATAAAACAAAAAATAAATAACAAACTCCTCCTCATAACATTTAAAGCCCTTCATCCTTCAGCACCTAACTACATTGCATCTCTTATCTCTCTTTAGGGGTTATGTAATAATGAGCACTAAGTTTGCCCAGGTGCAGTAACCCATAGCAACCAATCAGCAGGACGCATTTACAGGTCAGCTGTTTAAAAGCAAACATCTCATTGGTTGCTATGAATAACTGCTCCTGGGCAAACGTAGTGCCTTTAATTACATATAGGGGTTTATGTTTCTGGCCAAATCCTCTCCTTCTCTCAGAGCAACCACTCGGTTGCACCCCCACTGCTAGTTCTATTTCCCACATCAATCCCTTCTGTCTTGCTGCACCTTATATTTGGAATGCCATTCATCAATTCCTTCAGAGAGAATCTCAATGTCCAGAATTAAACTCAAAGATTAATTCTTGGAGCACTTGCATAACACCTGAACTGGAAACTGGCACTTATACAGCAGTATCACCCACTATATCGTCTGTAAATTACCCTTCAATTTAGACTGTAATATCTAAGGGGCAGGGATTGCCATCCTTTTGTCTCCTTTGACACTAAGCACTTAATCTGTATTGAAACTGAACATCATATTTATGTGTATTGTGTTTTTGTACTTACTAAAAATACACATACATACAGTACATAACAGCCAATGTCCTACAAGTTTATTGTTTTATCTCTGAATACAAGAATTTTTGATGGCAGTACCCATTAATCAACTCCTGAAACATCCATGTCAGCATTCCTTTATCAAGATCCACTTCATTCTTGTGAATCTAATACTTAGTGACCTTGTAGTTCATATTGAATACAGAATAAAGTATACTTGAAATGCTAAGATTAATTGTATCAATCTATTCAAGTAAGCATTCTTTTATTACGCCCACCACATACTGTATTCTGCCATTGACTTGAACTGGTGTCTTTATAGCTAACTTAAACTGCTGAAGTGAATGCAAAGAATAACTATTCAGTATCAATATTCTTTTGCTAAAACCATATTCTGGAGGCCATATTCAGTCAAGTAATCCATACTAATGTAAAACAATGTGCAGATATGCTCCGATTCTTCATCATGTAGGGATGAGCCTTTATCCATTGTTTTTCAGATCCCTGTTCATTTCTCTTATCTGTGTTATACATGCATGAGCCGAAGGCATGTAGCCATTTATATGAAATCATGCCCTATGGGTGATGGAGGGATTGTTATTGGTGCAGAGATGTCAGCTGATTTCCTTTAATGGAATAAAAAGTATGGGGTAACAATTTTCTCATGGAACAGTGTTTATGGTGCCAGAAGGAGGTATGTCAGCTGTATACATTAAGGAGATAGAACATGTAGTAGCTAGGGGTGAGCTAGCTTTAGTTCTCAGGTCTCAAGCAATAAAACTCACCAATTGTGAGAAGAGGTCCAGGGGCACTGCCTGAACCTTCTGCTAAGGGAGCGGACAACCGTGCAGAGAAAAAAGAGCAGGCACTACCAAAGACCAATCCTCCAGGCACACTTGTCAAATCATAAGTAATTTATTTCGGTTCACAAGGATACATCCTTACATGTTTCATATCATTCAGATACTTAATCATTGTCAGGTACTTACCATTCTTCAGGGAGATGCAGCCAGTGGCGTAACTACCAGGGGTGCAGCAGGTGCGATCGCACCTGGGCCCGCACCCAGCTGGGGCCCGCCGGAGCCGCGATAAATCTTATCGCAGCTGGCACAGCAGGGGGACTTTATGGCACACAAGCCCGCAGCTCGCTAGTCGCTGATGCATACATTTGGAGAGGGCTTAGATGTGGCCGACTGGCCGCACATTTTCTCTCTTGTTCCTGAACCGGCTTTTGTAGGGGATTCTGATTCCGGTAGGAGCCGCAGGTTAGAGTGGCCGCAACTCTAATCATGTCTTGTTTCTCAATGCGAAGTGGAAGCGAGTCGATATGAGCGACAGTCCATGTGCGCGGCCTGTGCCTTGCGGGGCCCGATTCCGCTGCTGTTGGGGATGGGACGAAGTATGGCGGAGCCGGCCAATCTTGCTGAATCTGCACTCATTTTGTACTTGGCTTGCCTACTATCTCTTGCGATCTGCTGTCGTTTTAGTGTGGGAATAGATAAATCGTTTCGCCAAAACCCAATCTGCCTTGCGATGCTCTCACTAGTATTGAACTACATTTCCCGGCATCCTCTGTGCAACATATGTGCAGGGATGGCTTTGCTTTCTCTTACGCCATTCTTTGCGTTTCGGGAATAGTATAAACGTGGTTGTGAGGGCGAATATATGCGCATCAGAGTCTGCAGCATCACTGAGGACTGCCAAGGAGCATGAGAAGAGGGACCCAGTGGTGACATATTACTGTGAGTGCTCCTTATCTACTGTGATGCCTAGGTTACACTAAACACTCACACACCTCCTGTACCTCTTATTCACCTTCTGTACCCCTCACCCACCTCCTGTCACTCTCACTCGCCCTCCTGTCCCTCTCATTCACCTTCTGTACCCCTCTCTCACCTAGTGTACCTTTTACTATTCTCCTGTACATTTCTCTTACTCCCTGTACCACTCACCCACCACCTGTAGCTCTTGCTCTCCTCCTGTCCCTCTCACTCTCCTCCTGTCCCTCTCACTTGCCTCCTGTCCCCCTCACTCACCTCCTCTCCCTCTCACTCACCTCCTGTCCCTCTCACTCGCCTCCTGACCCTGTCACTCACCTCCTGACCCTGTCACTCACCTCCACCCCCTCACTCACCTCCACCCCCTCACTCACCTCCTGTCCCTCTCACTCACCTCCTGTCCCTCTCACTTGCCTCCTGTCCCTCTCACTCGCCCCCTGTCCCTCTCACTCGCCCCCTGTCCCTCTCACTCACCTCCTGACCCTCTCACTCACCTCCTGTCCCTCTCACTCACCTCCTGTCCCTCTCACTCACCTCCTGTCCCTCTTACTCGCCTCCTGACCCTCTCACTCACCTCCTGACCCTCTCACTCACCTCCACCCCCTCACTCACCTCCACCCCCTCACTCACTTCCTGCCCCCTCACTCTCCTCCTGTACCTCTCACTCATCTCCTGTCCCTCTCACTCAACTCCTGTCCCTCTCACTCACTTGCTGTCCTTCTCACTTACCTCCATCCCCTCTCACTCACCTCCTGTCCCTCTCACTCACCTCCTGTCCCTCTCACTCACCTCCATCCCCTCTCACTCACTCACCTCCAGCCCCTCTCACATGGAATTGTGACTGTGCCATCCTTCTATTAGTTTTGGGGTATTTATACATGGAATTGTGACTGTGCCATCCTCCTATTAATTTTAGGGTATTTATACATGGAAATACCACCGCCCCATCCTTCTAAGAGTTTCGGGTATTTATACATGGAATTGCCACTGTGCCATCCTTCTATTAGTTTTGGGGTATTTATATATTGAATTGCCACTCTGCCATCCCTCTATTAATTTTGGGGTATTTATACATGGAATTGCCACTGTGCCATCCATAGTTTTTATGTCTGTATACATGGTTGTGGCCCTGGCTTTTTGCCTATTGTTTCTGGTATTATACATGAAATTAATGTGTAACAATATTTGGACTGTATACAAGAATACCATATAGAGTAAAACCTCAGTTTTACATACCCTTATTCCCAGGCTTATTTCACATTGTGAGTAATAGGCGAGTTGTAAAAATGTTTAGTTGTGCCTTGTCATAAAAGTAACTGAGAATTAATATCTGGCCACCACTAAAGGTGTTTACAGACCGTCCCTGCTTCCATGATTTTTTTATCACTGCAGTCTGTACCAGATTACCGTTACAGTGTTATAAAATTTTAATTTTAGTTGTACAGCCCTTTGCCCTTAAAAAGTGTACCAGTTTCAGTAATTAAAATAACTTTTTAAATTCAGTTCTAGGACATTAGGTCAGTAAATGTTGGTAACTGCCCACAACCCGGGCTGGGGGGGGCCCAGTTTCAAATTTTTGCACCAGGGCCCCTAGGTGTCTAGTTACGCCACTGGATGCAGCTCTTCGGCGTGATGCGTTCCAATGATGCGTTCCAGCGACGTCACAACATGTGCACAGGGGATTTGACGCAGGCTACACTATTTCTTTTGGCGCAGAGTTTCTCCCAGTGCTCGGACATCGTTTTCCTAGCTACATTGAGTAAGTTACTCTGATTATTCTTGAACTTTGGTTTTGACCATGTTTTTGCCTGTTTGTCTACGCTCCAGCTTTCACCCTGGGAACCCTCTTCCTGTGGATACTTCCATCAACGTGACACCATCTGTTCAACCAGTGAGTCTAGTGAAGCGGTTAATTGTATCATCTGTGCTGACCGTCATATCTGCCGACTACTCTTCAATATTTGCTTGCAGTTGACGCTAAGATGATTGCCGCACTAGTTTCCTGTGACGTCCTCCCTACTCTTAGCTACTCTCACAACTAATCCTGCGTCTTCCTGTACCTCTACAGACACAAGACCTGTTCCTCCACAGACCGGCGCATCCTGCCAGGAATCTCAGGCTCCCATACTACACCTTCACTGATCTCCCTCTGTATCCAGTTGAGGGTGTTTTGGTAGAGGAGCTGTAAGGGTTGTCTTCCTCACGATCCGTGGTCCCTTCCGGTTCGGTAAGTTTGACAGTCATAGTGATTAAGTATCTGAATGATATGAAACACGTCAGGCTGTATCCTTGTGTACCAAATTGAATTACTTTTGATATTCCACTCTATGGGCTTAAGTGGATAGACTTAGGATAAAGGAGAATCTCTTTGAATATATGTACACCTACCTTCAGTTACTTTCTACAGATTAAAGCAGGTGCTCCTGCAAAATTCAGGTTGAGGTTCAGTTCATTGTTGCATGTATAATTTTAGAGAGAAATAGTGTACAGGAGAACTTCTACAATAAAAGCAGTGCACTGACATGTACACTGACACTTCCATATGTGGGCATTGTGTAACACCAGAGAGAATGGCTTGTCTAAATGTTGTTTCTTTGATATGACTATGAAGATTTTCATTCATCCAGGTCATAGTATATCTAGTATAGGTCAATCTAAAAACAACTGGACTCATTGATTCATTGATTACTCAGCAAGTCCAGTTGTTTTTAGATTGACCTATACTAGATATTTCTTTGATATGTTTTCTATCTATTTGTGGATATACTGTTTTAGCTTCATTTCTGCTTTGCTGTCTTTGATTTTCATATACTTCCTTCATGAAATGCGCATATATAGTTAGCCATGTTGGAGCGCTAATAAATGAGGTTTTAAAGCATAACCAGTGATGCTGTGTGGCTTGAGCAGCAGTATAGGAAAAGTGCAGAATAGGAACCTCTCACAGGAGAAACTATAGATCCACTGCAGAGACGGCTGCCCTGGGACACATGGAGGAATTTGATGTAAGTGACCCTGCTTCTTGCTAACCATTTTACAGAATTAAGGCACTTAGCAGAGCACTGCCAATTTGGAGCATTCCTAAATTACATGCAGTGAGACCAATTTGTCTGTGGTATTCAGGAAAAGGCATTGGCACTTGGCAGCACTTTTACACACTAAGAAAATTAATTGCACTACAACCAGTGTTCAAATCATACAATCAGGGAGAAGACATTGATTTGCTAAACAGAAGACTATTTTGCAAAAGACGCTTCATCATTTTTCACCTTGTATAGGATGTGGTGGTCAGCATAGGCACTCTGCATGCCCTTTTAGGAATGCTAGCTGTCATTAAGGCCATGTTATATGTGTTTGTAAAGCAAAGATTATTTAGGAAAAGCCAACTGATTATGCAACGTTTAAAAATAAAAATCCTAACAAATAATGCTCATACTATTATCACCCATTGGGGTGAATGCAGCGAAAGTGCCTACAGTTTGGAATTTACACTGCACCAGGAATATTGTAGCGATTTATGGAAACCTTGTTATCCAACATTCTTAGTGTTGTACCATTTTTTGATGATGTTCTACTAATGGGGGCATCTGAATGTATATTGACTTCCATCTAAGAAAATTACTCTCTCGTTTTGATTCATCAGGTATTCGGTTAAAGAAAGAAAAGTGTGAGATTGGAGCTACAAGCTAAACTTCTTGGGGTACCATATAGATGCTTCAGGCATTAGTTATACAGAAAGTAAAGTGAAAGCTATTCATGATGCACCTAAATAAACGCTTCAAGAATTTCTTGGGTTGTTCAATTTCTATCACAGCTTCCTTTCTCAAAATACAACAGTGGCAGAGCCTCTTCACTGCTTGCTTGATAAAGGGGTTCTATGGAACTAAACAGTTGATGCCATCTAATGCTCATGTTGTTCATTATAATGAATATCAGCCATTAACCCTTACTACAGATGCATCTCCTTCGTATGGTGTTTGTGCTGTTCTCAGTCACGTTCACCCAAAGGGAGAGGCACCAGTTGTTTACAACTCTTGGATCATGATATCAGTAGACAGAAACTATGCACAAATTGACAAAGAAGCATTATCTGTCATAGCTGATGTTAAAAAATTTCATAATTACCTCTATGGACATTTGAAAATCCACAAGGATCACAAGCCATTGTTGGGTTTGCTCTCAAAAGATTTAATAAACTTTGAATACAGAAAACCCGAAAAATTCTTGTTTTTTAGTATAAAATCAGAATTTAAAAAAAACATGAATTTTTTTTTTTATACCCAGAGGATGGAAAAAGTCAGAATCCAAAAATCCGGTATCTCAGATCTGCCAAGGTTGCATATAAGTCAATTGGAGAAGTCACAAAATGTGTTTGATCTGTGGGTTTCGTGCAATAATCCAAAGTTTTCCTGGTTTTCAAGCAAAAATCTGAAATAATCTTGAGTTTTCGGGGTGGAAATTCCGAAAAAAAATTTTAGGAAAATAAAATAAAAAATAATTTTTTTTTCCAGAAAATAAAATTTTCTGGTGTTTAATAAATAAGCCCCTGGTTTTTTTTTCCAGAAAATATTAAGATAAATTCAGACTTTTATAAATAATAATAACTCCCCTAATGTTATGTAATTTTGAATGCTCAGATGGAGTATCATGCTAAGTGCTTATGAGTACACTCTTGTGTACAATCCTGGGAAATGAAATGCTGATGCTCTGAGTTGTTTGCCTTTACAAATTTATGACTGCTACCCTTTACTTGAAGTACTAATGCTGGAATCCCTCCCTGATTCTCTATTGGAAGCTACTGAGATTGCTCATGTGACTGCAAAGGATCCAATCCTTTCTCAATCGAGTGTGGAGGGGATGGCCAAATGAAAAGTTGTCTTAAGCATTCCATAATCAAGCCATCAGCATGAACTGTCTGCACTTAAAGGGTGTTTATTAGTCATCCCTCAAAGAGGAAGCAAAACTGTTCTTAACGTTACATGCAGCTTATCCAAGAATTGTGCTGATGAAAGCTCTTGCAAGGAGTTATGTCTGGTGGCCCAGAGTTGACAGAAGAGGCTGTACATCTATGTTTTACTTGCCAGAACTCTTGCCACAGCCTCCCTGCAGCACCAGTGTATCTTTGGGAGATTACAAAAAAAGCCTTGGTCAAGACTACATATTGATTTTGCTGGACCATTCCAAGGGAAAACTTTCTTGTAGTGGTAGACTCTTTCTCAAAATGGTTAGAGGTCATTCCAGTTTCATCTCAGACATCAGCAGTAACAATTCCAACACTTCATCAGCTGTTTGCAACACACAAAATACAAGATGTAGTAATGAGTGAAATGTTTCTCTGAGTTTTGCTGCAAAAATAACACCCATAGACTCCAATGGGTGAAAAAAAATTGTTGTGCAACAAAAAAACCTCATTGTGCTACAAAAAAAAATCGATGCCCATAGACTTTAATGCATTTTGACAAATATTCGCCGTTTCAAAAAATTTTGCCGAAGATCAGATTCGCCATCACTAACCAGATGTTATTGTATCAGAAAATTGAACTGCTTTTACTTCTAAGGAATCTAAGACATTTATCAGTAGCAACTTCATTAGGGCAGTAAGCATTGCTCCATGTCAACCTCAAGGATATGGACAAGCTGAAAGAATGGTTCAAACTGCAAAGGATGCACTTATGGGAAAATAAAAATTTGCAAAACACCCTTTTTTTGCCCTTTTCACCTAGAATGTTGCAAATCGATTTGCCCCCCAAGAGGTAATTTTTTATTCCTAGGAGTAGTAGCTGAAAAGCATTAAGGAACACACCTCTAGGTGCTCACTTATCAAACACATGTGACCTAGGGAATGAATCTGCACGGAGCACAGGATTTGGAGCAGTGAGAAAAAGATGCAGCAGAGCCCTGTCCTTACCACCTGCAGTAGGGCATACTTAATGCTTGCTTATAGCAGGAATGCAGGAATCGTGCAAAAGGCAGAGCACAAGTGCTCAATGTATAAATTCTAAGGTGAGCAATTTTACCCCATGCTTGCACTTGACAATGGTAAATGAGCCCTTTCAACTCTTTTAGCCAATATTTCTTATTGTTGTAGGGGTGTTATAAACAAAACATCCCTAGCACATGTCTAGGTGTAGATCCAATCTGCATGTCTTCATGTGTCCAATGTTACAGAAAGCGCCATATAATCCCCCATGTGATTAGAAAGCAGTCTTGATTTATTTCTTGGTTCACCTCATGGGGCAGAGTGGATGTGTTTTCCACATCTGATCTAGGAGTTTGGGAACCTGGCACTGAGAAATAGATGGTGGTAACTGTGGAAAGCAGCATTCTAAATTGATACCAACATAGGGTTTATAGGTAAGATCGTATTTAACATTTAGGGGCATGTTTACTAACATTGGAGATAAATATCTGGAGAGATTTCTGGAGATGTTGCCCATGGCAACCAATCAGCAATTAGATTTAAACAGCCAGCAAAGATCTGATTGGTTGCTATGGGCAACATCTCCAGAAATCTCTCCAGATATTTATCTCCAATGTTAGTAAACATGCCCCATAGTCACTTGAGCGCCTGCGCATAGAGGAGCGCAGGAGGGCAGCCTTTGTGTGTCAATATGGTAAATAAAAAAACACCCCACCACCACCCATAAAGAGGATCACTGTACCAGAGGCCACCCCTTTAGACTAGAAGAAAAGAACTTTCATTTGAAGCAACGTAGGGGGTTCTTCACAGTGAGGACAGTGAGGTTGTGGAATGCACTGCCGGGTGATGTTGTGATGACTGATTCAGTTAATGCCTTTAAGAATGGCTTGGATGATTTTTTGGACAGACATAATATCAAAGGCTATTGTGATACTAAACTCTATAGTTAGGTATGGGTATATAGAATTTGATTAAAAGTAGGGAGGGGTGTATGTATGGATGCTGGGTTTTCATTTGGAGGGGTTGAACTTGATGGACTTTGTCTTTTTTCAACCCAATTTAACTATGTAACTAACTATGTAACATACTTACCAACTAAATCTGGAGGCCATGAGCAGGCAGAAGTACCTACATTACATTACTTCCATACTGTGATGAGGGAGGGTGCCTAGCTCATCACCAGACCAAAATACAGCACGGTTGATAAGACAAGGTAGCTGAGCACCCAAAGTTCCAAGGAAGTACAGTCCACCTACTACCCCCAATGGACAACTTCAAGTCATATGAGTAGGGGAGAGAGTGAGAGAGAACTACGTGGTATCACATTATTTTAAGTTGTAGTTTCCTCCATTGTGTGAACCTCTGAGTCTGAGTGTAAGAGGTATAGCAGAAAACCCAGAAAAAGGCATTCCATTAAAAAAAATCAAGCATGTCACATCCCAACTGTCCTGTTTTTCGCGGGACATTCCCGATTTTGACAGCTCAACCCCCAGTCCTGGATTGTTTTTGTTCTTCTTTCTATATCCAAAATGTTGGGAGGTATGATGTCATAACCATTGTTTTGTCACTAAGAAAATGTACACACGTAACTCTGTGCCATGATTTTATTGCATTCCAAACCTTTCCCATTGTTTTTTTACATCTAATATTACCCAATCACACATTTGTGACCTTTATTATATTTATTATTATCTTCTTATCGATAACTTTAAATTATAGAATCACTACAAGTCATTAAATAGATTGTGATGAAATTAAGATTCACCACTAGAGGTCGGCAAAGTACAGCAGAGATGTTTAATGCAACATTTCTCTGTTGTTGCAGCCCAAAATTAATGTACATCAATATGAGTATTTGAATTATTACTGAGGTGCTTACGGGTAGATCCTTTTAAAGTAAATTGTAATTCTCCAAAAAGCTAGTACTGCTTGTGATGAAATTTATTTTTTATTAAATTTAAAAGAAGAAGAAAAAGCAATATCAAAGAATATTAATGCGAGGAACAGGATGTACAAGTCTTTAAAGTAAAAGAACTGTGATTTTGGGTAACCTGTGCCCAATGCTCAAGTCAAGGTTGCTATGTCTGTAGAAACAAAATAATACAATGTCCATAGAGTTCTAACTTTCCAAAACAGTGCAGCCCTGACCATTGGTAGGCAAATAACCTCCCCAAGTAGTTCTGGCATTCTGTTCAATTCACGGATTTAAAATGTAGAGATTTCCGAACCTTCATAAATGACACCTCTTATAATGGGGACCGTTTTAGGCTCAGGAAGGAAGACTCAATCAATGTCCTAAAATGAGGAGTTACAAGTTTACATGGAAGAATATAAGAGATATATTGCCCATTCATCTTCATGGAATATCATCAATCCTCAGCTCCTCAAAAAATAAAGAAGAAAAGAAGAAAATAAAATAGAAGTTCCAAACATAATTCAAATTCAAAAATAAAAAGCAATGTCCAAAATAAGTCAATGGATACTGAGTGAGTTTAATCAGGCTCGACATACATAGTGGGCATTCCTAGGCCTGCAGCAGATAGTCAGCCCTGCCCCCTCCCCTTTATATGTGCTCATGCACAAATTGTATCTCCTGTGCAGCCTCAAACTGTATGTGGTTGGGTGTCAAACCGCCCCTATAATCCTGTCACCCTAGGCCCAGGCCTTAGTGGCCTTTCCACAAATCCAGGCCAGAGGCTCAGACTCCTCAGACTCCTCAATAGTTGTTCAAGCCAAAAATATCTAAAAAATAGATACACTCCCATAGTGTAATACAATTACAAGACTGTGTTCCATTAGTATTGCACTTACAGAGGGAAATAATTCCTCAGTATTAGACACAATAGTTAATGGCTATGAAATGGGCTATATTGTCCAGTGTATAACTCTGCAAATGCAAATCCATTGTTGTAATTGTTTTACACTATGGGAGTGTTTGTAAACCTTTACAAAGGGAGTGTTTGCTGCTACTAGAATCCCTTTTAAAAGTCTGCTGAAGTTAATGAATTTCCCACAGCAGCCTCCAAAAGCAATAGAGATATATATATATATTGTAGTATACGGAATTTTCATGGTCAAGGGAAAAAAAATGAGGGGCAAGCTACCACATCCTGCTGGGTCACTGTGATAGGTTACTACGTTATTATAAAACCCCCATGATTATTTAGATGTACAGTATTTTACCATTAGAAGCAACATTGAACAGCTGCCTATTAAACATGACATCTTTCCAGTGACAGTATTTCACATCAACGTCACTTCTCAGCGGGTGATAAAAACAGGGAGCAATGTAGATGTTACAAGTTGATTGTTTTGGTGCTACCTTTTGGTAAAGCTTATGCTTATATTTTGTTATTTCATGACATTGTAATAAAAGGCAAAACATATTGTCATATAAGAAAAAGAAAAGTAATCAAATCAGTTTGGTTTTAAAGTTTTAAACAAAACTCTAAGGAACTCCACTAAACAAAGCTAACATCTCAGGACACCTTTGATAACAATATGTTGTAGATTATTTATTGCAACAAGATCAAATTTATTGTTGTCTATCCTTTCATGGGGTCAGTATTTGTCATTTTCTGAAAAGCAATACAAGGTTAGCAGGGTTTTGCAGAGACTTATATATTCTTTTACATTCAATAATCACATATGGCTCATGGATAAAAATGGAAAATTAATAACATCATTTACATTGAGTTATCTTTCCTTACACAGTCAAATTCAAAAGGATTTATTTTATTTATGGCATGCTAATCTTCCTGTGCTGGAATAGTTTTTCAGTTAATTCAACAAAACCATTTAATGTAGTTCTCCTGTGTACTACAACTATGGATAAGAAGTTATTCAGAAAGTTACTATTAATGAATCTCTTCTACATAAGGAAGGTAAACGGTAAACTTTCCTTTTATAAGCACCTGCTTGTGAGCTTACAAACCATTTGACCTATAACCAAGGTGCTACCCAGATCCAGGTGGTCATAATTTTTCCTTATAATTGCCATGCTCTTATCATCTACATGCATTTCTTCTTATCCCTTCAGATGTAGCAATTTGGTACTTTGTAACAGAATTTAACTTACTGGATCTCTGACTATGAAGATTTTCATTCATCCAGGTCATAGTATATCTAGTATAGGTCAATCTAAAAACAACTGGACTTGCTGAGTAATCAATGAAGACGTTTCACTACTCATCCGAGCAGCTTCTTCAGTTCAATTGACTGGTGTGAGAAGTTCTCGGCATATAAACTCTTCCACTAATCCATTTACAATGGCACATTCTAACTCTTCAAAGAGGTGACATCTGAAGAAACTCACAGAGGTGTTGATTCTGTGTAGTTGTGATAGGATTATCCAATGTGTCATGCAACTCCTAGATACAGGTGTTACTTGTGAGAGTTGCATGAATGTATGTGTGAAGTGTTCTGAATCCGCCGGGGTACAGATGTTAGAACAGCATTGTATGTAGCAGACAGGTGGTGTCGAAGGCCCCCACCTCTGTTCAGAGATGGTCTCTCCACCTTGACATGAATCGCCTCTTTCACGCCTCGTTCAAACCAGAGTTTGTAACCAAGATTCACGGCGTTACACTAGAGGCAGAAGAAACAATGGTATCATATGATGTCACTTCTTTGTTCACATGTATACCTACTACAGAGGCGATTGAGACTGTAAGAAATCGACTGCAACATGATAACACCCTCAGCAGCAGAACGAAGCTCAGTCCCAACCAAGTTTGTTTGTTGCTAGATTTGTGCCTTAACACCACATACTTCAAGTACAAGAACCTTTTTTATAGACAGAAACATGGCTGTGCAATGGGTTCTCCAGTCTCTCCCATTGTAGCAAACTTGTACATGGAGGAAGTGGAAAGGAGGGCCTTACTTACTTTCCAGGGAACTACACCGACTCACTGGTTCAGGTATGTGGATGATACTTGGGTTAAAATCAGATCCAATGAAGTGGCGGCCTTCACAGAACACATTAACTCAGTGGACAATAACATCAAGTTCACAAGGGAAGATGTCCATGAGAACAAACTTGCTTTTTTGGAAGGTTTGATATGTATCCAAGAGGGGGGTAACTTGAAGACGGAAGTATACAGGAAACCGACTCATACGGATCAATATCTGTTGTTTGATTCCCACCATCCACTGGAACACAAACTGGGTGTCATTCGAACCCTGCACCACCGGGCGGAATGTGTGGCAACTGATACAGAGTCCAAAGACAAAGAGCAAAAACATCTCAGAGGAGCGTTGAAAGCATGTGGCTACCCAGACTGGGCCTTTGTCAAAACAGCAGCAACCAAGCCAAACAGGAACACCAATAGAAATAACCGCCCGGAGACACATAGTAGGTGAAACATAGTCATCCCATATGTAGCTGGAGTGTCAGAGAAACTCAGGAGGATTTTCAAGAAACACCATGTCCCTGTGTTTTTCAAACCTAGCAACACACTGAGACAAAAACTGGTACACCCAAAGGATCAAACACCAAAAGAAAAACAAAGCAATGTGGTATACGGAGTCCAGTGTAGCGAGGAGTGCACAGATCTATACATCGAGGAGACAAAACAACTGCTCTCCAAGCGAATGGCTCAGCACAGGAGGGAGAACTCTACAGGGCAAAACTCAGCTGTCTTTCTACACTTTAAAGACAATGGACAATCCTTTGAAGACAGCAAGGTCCAAATCTTGGATAAAGAAGACCGCTGGTTTGAACGAGGCGTGAAAGAGGCGATTCATGTCAAGGTGGAGAGACCATCTCTGAACAGAGGTGGGGGCCTTCGACACCACCTGTCTGCTACATACAATGCTGTTCTAACATCTGTAAACCGCGGATTCAGAACACTTCACACATCCATTCATGCAACTCTCACAAATAACACCTGTATCTAGGAGTTGCATGAAACATTGGATAATCCTATCACAACTACACAGAATCAACACCTCTGTGAGTTTCTTCAGATGTCACCTCTTTGAAGAGTTACAATGTGCCATTGTAAATGGATTAGTGGAAGAGTTTAAATGCCGAGAATTTCCCACATCAGTCAGTTGAACTGAAGAAGCTGCTCGGATGAGTAGTGAAACGTCTTCATTGATTACTCAGCAAGTCCAGTTGTTTTTAGATTGACCTATACTAGATTTACTGGATCTCTGTTCTGAGTAACCAAATAGCAACCAATGGGTCAGGAGACAGAAGTTGAATAAGATTAGAGACATGAGTAAAGAATTATAACATTAAGACAGAACTATAACAAGGAACAAACTAGTCTGTTTCTGTTTAGAGTATCATAAATTTATAAGACTTATGGCACACCAGATATATAAATCCTTTCCCACCTGTTTCCTGTTTTGAGTAGAACATAAATTTGAAGAAGGCTGAAGTGCAATAAAAGAGAAGTAAAAAGCAGAATGGAAAGATATCAATGCTGCTATGGACTGGTGCATTATTCCATATTCATACTACTTGATCTTTCTTTGCAGCATTTGATACATGTGGACTCACCACAAATGCTTGATATCAGTGGTTCTGCTTTGTCATGGTTGTCATCCTATTTATCTATGCAAATATTCAGTGTAACCATTTCTAATAGGACCTCCCAATCTGTTAACCTCGCTTTTGGTGTGCCCAAGGGTCTGTCCAGAGTCAGACTGGAGCACAGGGAGCCAACCAGGTTCCAAAATTCCAGGGGCCCCCCACGCACATGCACAAATGCTGGCACACACAATGCATGCACAAACTATAACACGCATCGTTTTGTTTTGGGGCTCGACAGATTATGGGAGTGGGTCTGGGCCCGGTCCAATCCAATCCTGGGTCTGTCTCTACGGGAAGCACTTAGCTGTTCTTCCATCTGCAGTCACAAATCCTTGGCCTATGTACTTGTTACCTACCCCTTTTAGTGGTGCAATCTTCCCCAATAAAAGCACTTTGCAGTGCAGTCACAGATGCTGCTTTGGATTTGTCCTGCTTTCTACTTATATATTGAACCTACCCCTTTTTGTTTCTGTCTGTCTCCACTTTGTAATAGATTGTAAGCTTTTTGGGACTAGGACCTCATACCAACTGTGTATTAAAACACTGTAATACTTAAGCATAGATTTAATAATTTTCACTGTATTATTACTAAGCACCTGTCTTTGTTTATGCTTTGTAAAGCACACGAAAACAAAAAAAAGTAGGGAGAAAGTAGGGAGAAAGAAGAGAGAAATATAAATTGACAAAAAGAAGAGCATATGGGAAGTAGCCAGTGGAAAGAGCACAATACAAGACAGAGTGAATAGGAAAGTAAAAATAGAAAGAGAGAAGACAACAGTAGAGTTCAGTGGAAGACGTTCAGTGGAAGTCGTTTAGTGGAAGCAGACTAAAAGATCAATTTTATGATCATAAACTTTAACTTTAAATGTATGTACTTATTAACAGAATAAATTAACAATACAGCATCAAAAGTGCATTGGTCATTCCCCTCATTTTTGTATGTTTCTAGCAGATTTGGCCACACCAGTTACATCTCCATTACAGTTTATATTTTTTTACTTAGCCTTGGAGTGTTCGCAGAACGCCCTCCTTGGCCTTGCCATATCTATCTATCTATCTATCTATCTATCTATCTATCTATCTATCTATCTATCTATCTATCATCTATCTATCTATCTATCTATCTATCTATCTATCTATCTATCTATCTATCTATCTATCTATCTATCTATCTATATATGTATAGATATATGTATAGATATATAGATACATGAGAACATATTTTATTTCTATTTTAGTCCCTAGCAGAAACTCTATTGTTCAAAATACTTTTACAAACAATATAAGACTTTGAAACCTGTGAAGACAGCTAAGATTAGAAACAATACTAAATGGCATCCAACAAAATGAGTTTTTTTTTGTATGAAAGTTACAATAAAGAAGAAACAGTGTTATCACACCAACTTGGAAGATTTGTTTAGCACATCATTTATAACACAGAAACCATTTTGTGTTCTGGAATAGTGAAAAGAAATCAGGCACCAGTTTTGCTGTTGAGAAAAATCGCTGAAAACATGATTATTTAAAAATGTAAAATATAAAGTTTGATTTGTTTAATACCTAAGTAAAATGATTATGTAATAGAATACACTGCAACATTTTTATACATAGGCAGAAGAGTATTAAAACACATTTTTTATGTGGGAACCTAACAAAACACAATGTGAAGATGGAGAGCTGTGTGAAAAGGAGTGGTAACTATTTGTCAAGGACAGCACAGAAAGGAACTCTTCTGGATGAAGGAATGCATGCTGCTTCATAGACATCCCTGAAAATGTTGAAGTTGTTGTGCTGGATTTATCCAATAAACACCTTATGTATCCACCTGGAAGCCAATAAGGGTATAGCAGATACAGCACTGTATAAACAATGTGCTTTTCTGTTTTATACACTCCATAGGAATGTAAAGTAGACAGGTTAAGTTGTATGTTTGTCCAAAAACTGGTATCTATGAAAGTTTAGCTTAGCATTCAGTCTGAAAAACATTAAAGTATGTTGCATTCTGACTTTCATGTACATAACATATTTATTCCTGTTCTAAAGTCTAAAGTTGTGGTTTCTTGCTCTGGTTTATCTCCCATTAAACCACCCCAGTTTCCTTATACTGTATGCCCATTATCATTTCTTCTTCATGGGAATTTAAATGAAAACAACATACATAAATGGAGGAGTAGAAACCCAGCACTATTCCCCCATGGAAAGACTTGTTCAACCCCAAATTAGGACCAGTTCCACAAAGACAAAATACAAACTTTAACATTGCAGATCACTGGATAACATTACAAAAAGAATTTCAATGAATATAATTTGTTTTAATATTATAAACACACCCAAGCATCTTTTTTTTTTTTTGCATTGCAGACCAGTTTCTAGCCTGGCAGGTAATGTAGTTAATTAATAATCCCCCACCCACTCCTTTGAAAAGTTCTTATTTTCTTTCTTTAATAATTCACTTAAAGTAGCTGGTCTTTCACTTATGGTAATGAAATATTGCATTTACCCCAAAAATCCTAAAAAAAAATTTGTTTGTAAAAATCATTATTTATTATGAACGTTAAAGGAAATGCACCTTTCGGGTGCTATGATTAAAAAATGGATATTATCTTTTAATGAACAAAAAAAATGGTTTAAAAATCCCAGAATAAAATAACACCTTATGTAAATGCCTGTAGTTCAATTAATAACATGTACGTAGCCCTGATAATGTAAAGACATTTGGATTAGTGGTTTCAACATATTGCACAGAATGCGTATTTTGCCTATTGCTCAAATTAAAGTGACTATAATAACCTGTGCAACAAGAATACAAAAACAAAACAGGTATTAGGACTTGCAGAAATATTATTTTGTATTTTGATTTTTGCCATTTTTAATCATGTATGTATCAGCATACAGAATGGGGGAGTGGCAAAAAGATGGAAGTTACAATGGTGGCAAGATGCAAATTCATTCTGGCAAAGTAAGATGCACACAACACAAGCATGCTTAAATCTGTGCTTCAAAACTATTACTTATGGCAAAGGAATGGGATGAAATCTGCATCATACATGATTACTGTTTCAGTTCCAATGCATGTTTTGTCTGTTAGCAATTTTATACCTGTCTCCAAATGGGAGGTGCATACCACACTGCTAAACTGGAAGTCCTGTGTAGATAAGGATACCACTTTATACAGTAGTAGTCATCCCTTTATCTCATATAAAAGAAAAAATACATTTTAAAGAGGAAAACAAGACAAAATGATCAAAGAAATGTAAAAACGTAACATACAGTACAATTAAAAACTGCATTAGGGATACATAGGAAATTCAATCAGACATAAAAAGGCAATAGACTAGCAATGACAACACCTGATTGGTAAGTAAGACTGTAATTACTTCTTGCTCCTGTAAAACATATTTTTCATTAGAGATTCATTTCTTCTGGAATAAAATGCAACATTTGGAAAACATATCCAAATATTTTGTATTTCAACCATTACAAAATGAGTAAATACTTACATTCTAGTTTATGTTATTTTGAGCTTAGGATAGTGACTTTACTGGAATGTAAGGCAATATAAAGTGTGGCACAACAAATAAGAGATTGGGGGTCTCCAGAGTGAGTATCTTGAGACTTTAGCCAAACCATTTTGAATCCTTATGCCCTGGGCTCCACAAATAGGCTTTAAACTCAATGGATAGAAAATGAAACATATCAATAATCCTTGTGTGTTGTTTTCAAAACATATAAGTGATTCCTTCCACTTTTAATATATATATTTATATATATATGTTTGACAGGGATTGGCCAGAAAGCTTGGGCTTCCTTCTGAAGGCAGCTGCCATATGGACATTTACTTGTGATCCGCATAGAAAGTATCAGAATTCCCATTTAAGCCAAACTCTTCTTTTAAACATCATATCAAGGCTGTCACAGAATGTACACATACTATTTCCTTTCAGAGATACAGTATGTTTACTCATTGATAACATATAGTTTTAGGCAGCTATTGGCTACTTTCTAAGACTCGCTGCACACTATACAGTATTTACGTCAAAACAGAAGCAAGGAATAAAATAAACAGTTTTATTTACCAGTGACAACGTCAGGGTATACAGCAGCTCAAGAGTATCCAAAAATATTATTTAATTATTCTGAAAATGCAAAAAAACACTTTCTTGATATGCTTTAGAAGATCCGTGCTACTGTAAAGGTGCATTATATAAAAATGTAGATGAGCATGGAATTGGGTATGACAAATACACAACACATCACTCAGAAAAAAAGTTGAATGGCCTTTGCCCAGCAGAGGTAGATAAAGTTTATAACAAACTGTTTACTAACCATAAGGGTAAGGACACACTGGACGATTTGTCGCCAACGTTTTTAAAAAGGAAATCACGGCGACATATCGCTCGTTTTGTCTCTGAACAAAAATAAATGAAAGACGCCAGCTCCTGTGCCCACAGCGCATTTGTGAATCGCCTGTAGCTCCAAAACGCACCGAGACCCTTTTCCGAGCGATTTATCAGAAATAGCATGTACTTAGAAAAGCACTGAAATCTCCTAGACACGCACACACATACAGATAAGTAGCAGCAATTGTATTCAAATTACAACGCGAACGCAATGACGCAAGAACGCAAAGACGCCAGGTTACAGCGGGAAGCACAAACCGTTTCCGGTTTGGGTGGAGCACGTACCGCACAGAGTAATGGGATACAAATCGCTCTGTGCCAATAGTCGCTGTGAATCGTCTGTTCAAAAAAGATGATCATCTTGTCGCCGTGATTTACTTTTTTAAAACGTTGGCGACAAATCGTCCAGTGTGTCCTTACCCTAAACACTTAAATAGTAGATCAGTTGAACAAGAGCTCACCAAGTAAGTGCTTTTTGTACAGCGCCCTATCCTGACTCTTTTCTACAGTACTAAAGTACTACCCAGTTATTGCTCCACTATATTGAAATACACTATATACTAAAGATCTACATTCTAGCATTATTTAAGGCTTTTTATTTTTTTATTTTTCATTCTACAAATCTTTTTGCAAAGTTTAAATAAAGTCACAATATGCCCAACCCCCCACCCCAAGAAAAAGCACCATGTTCATGTCTAAATAAAACTGGTCTTGAAATCAGCAATGGACAACATAGGTAAACAAAATAGTATTTCTCTTTTTTTGACTGGTGCATTTTCTTCCTATTGCATCAATATGTACAGTTACCTCCAGAATCACATTTAAATGTGTCTTTTCTGATCAAAATTCAGGAGAAGACTTTTTCATGTGAAAAATGCATAGTATAAATACTTTTAAATGTTTTTCTGTTATTACATGACGAAGAGGCTAGACCAGGGATGCCAAATATGGGTAGTAGTCCAGCTGTCCATCTGCATTAGCAAGCATCCTCATAGAGTAAGAGACTTCTGGAGCCAGCTGTATTTGGCAACACATGGAGGTCCACAAAATAGATATTCCAGGAATAGATGACAATAACTAACCATATAAAAAGGGTGACCTTGCTGTAATGAAGTGGTCACGCCAATTTAGTTTGCTTAGAACACATTCCCTTATAGTTTCCTCATATTTCGGCTACAAACGTCACTGAAGTGCAATTTATAGAAAAGGAAGGAATGTTTTTTTTTTGTTTGTTTCTTTAAACAGCCCTTATAACTTTTCCTCCAATAGCATTTACTGTAAACAATAACAAAAAAATGATATCGCTTTCCCTTGGGGGTAAAAATACATCTCACCAGTAAGAAATATATATAAACTAAAAGTATTAGTAACTATATTAAAAGAGGATTTACTATATGAATAATTATTTTAGTAATGTTTTGAAAAATCCAATTTTTTTTTTCATTTTCACATGAAGATGATATGCTCTTATATACCTTCATGATGTAGAATCAATTTCTTGAATTGTAAATGAAAAAGGATTCACAGTTGAATGTGAAAGGGATTATGGATGGCATTCATCAAAACATTCACCATTTTACCAATATTTCATGATGAGCATGCAGGATCTCATACAGATGAGATGAACTCACTGTGATGATACTTGCTTTTGTATCAAGCACCATAACAGTGTGCTCTAATGTATTGAACGTCACCCATACTGAAGATAAACATATTTAGAAACAACATATACTAGTATGTGTGAGGAGTCTAACTCCATGTATTACTGATGTCCTTCTAAAGCTCTACTACGATCAGTCTTTTTTTGATGATGTTGGACTGGATCGAAGAAAGGACATAACTGGAGAGAAATGCACATTTACATAATAATTAATTCTATAAAACATACTGTTATAAGACTTTGATGCATGGTATTAGCCATTTTTACCAAATAAAAAAAAATATTTTAAAAATCGAAACCCATTTTCTTTATCTGCTTTCCAAGCGTCCCACTTCAGTATGTCATTATAAGCTGGTTAAAAAGGTGACTGTGGCAGAAATTAAAACGTAATTCACAATGAATGCCAACACTTTTACCTCCAATGTGAAGGTCATCAACCCTTTTACTCTCTGAGCTCAACTGGTTCCACATACTGAATCCTAAAGGCTGCTCCTGTTCAACTGACCAGTTAAAGACTGGACATATTAAATGGGAACTGGAGCAACACAGTTTGTTATAGGTTCACGAAAAAAAACTGGGTAACTGTTCAACTCTCTTAGGAGAGATATATTTGTCACTGTATTAGATTAATGACCCTCTCCCAACAGTAGACTGAAGGGTAGATGTAAAGGATATGTGACCTAGCTGTTACCAATTTACAATTCCAACCCTATAGAAAAGAATGCAGTAGTGTCTGGCTGAGAATGGCAGGAACTGTACTTTAACATAATTAGTCCCCTCCCTGCTATTGGTTTTATTCAGTCAGCTGATTTGTGCAACTGTGGCATAGGCACACCACAATAGTGTGCACTCATTCATTGTGATTACAAAGACAGAACCAAGCAGATGTTTGTTTTATTTTTGCTTTGGGGAGATGAGTAAAAGAATGGTTTGATGGAAAAAATGGACATTTTCAGTTTTGTTTGCTATGGATGTATTCGTAGCATTCATTTCCCAAGAGTAGAAACTAACAAGACAATAAAAAAAAATGTTATCAGATGAATACATAAAATGACTAGAAATATATAGACAGTGAAAAGGTTTAGTTTTCAGAAACCTTTCCCGAAAAAGAATTCATGTATTAACAAGAGCAAAATCAAACAAACAAACAAAAAATAAAACCCAGATGTTAAAACACAGTGTATAAAATGGAGTGAGAAATTTAAAGTCATCATACAGCCTTTTAGCCAATAAAAAGCTGTCCCTTTGTGTCCTAGAAATTTGGAATCAGGCCCAATTATTTCAGCTGTATCCTGAATGCCATGAGAAAATTGGTTATCAGGTACCAACACCTCGCTTCTTTCATCATTGACTGTGGTACCATTCTGCAATGGGCCAGCTGTGTATATATTTTTTATGTAAATCCTTTTTTTTTTCTATTCCTCATTTGTTGAATTGTCTTCCAGTATGATGCTTGCAAAACCCGGTGCTGTTGAGTTTTGTGCTGCTGAGACTGTTAGTACTGTATGTAAGAGAATCAGTACAAGAACACACAGTTTAAGTCTGCTGTTACACAGTCTGGATGCTGACGAAGCTGCGGGTGTCCTGTGATGCAATGTTGAGTCATATGGTTTTTTAGTCCCTTTGGATTGGTTATCTGCTAATAATTTCCATCTGACATCACAGCATTCTGGTTCTGCATTGGTTGGATAGTTTTCATACAGCCCTGCAAAATAAGGTGCACATGGAGTTGGTAGAACATAATTTGTTTCTAAGTTATGAAAGAAAACAAAGGCACAATTCCAGTCTATATGACTTTAATATAATGGGGGCTTAAACATTAAAATTATCAAAATATATGTAACTAAGGAAGTCTGTTGATATTATGTCCCTGATCCATCCCCTATATGCTAAAAAGGACATAAGCTTACCTTGGTGCAGTAACCCATAACAACCAAACTTCACACATTGTATTACATACCCCCTGTGGGTTGTTTAACAGGAAATATGTTCCATTCCAGGGCTCTGTGCAACCTTTACCCAAGACTAATACAGTACACTAAATTTAATGAAAAAAATAAGACTTTAACCATAACATGACTGTGTATCCATAAGCTGCTGAAGACTGTCCTCATTGTAATAGCAAGCGTACCATAGTGTAACACCATAAGCATGAGATAGGCCTATGCCTTCTACTACCCATGACACACTTGTTTTATTGTACTGCTTGACAGAACCTAGCCTAGGATCCCTCACATCCAATGTACCCATTAACAACGGGGATCCCTTTTTGGTGCCCACCCCAGCATACCTATAATAATTTGTTTTGTAAAGTAAAATAAAGAAAAATATCTAGATGTAGCATAATGAAACAACTAGCCACCAATATTACAGAACCACCCTCAATATAGTCATGCACCCTCTATCTCCTCTTTTCAAGCTTGCTTCCCAGGAGGCCCTTTCATTTTCATGCAGTCACATGATGGAATAGTGATTAGGATTACTGCTCTGTAACACTTTGAGGGTCAAAGCATTTTAAACTGAACACTACCTGCTTACAGTTCTAATGTACCACACATCTAAAAGTAAGAAACACTATACAAAAATGACTTGTAGATTATATTGCATAACAAGACTCTTAGTCTAGGTATTACTTAAAATATTAATCAAAATGTTGCTAGTGTAATATTGTAATATCTGTATGATCAGAAAAATATTCTATGAAACATACTGTATTCCTACAATCACCAGATTGAAACTACTATATATCATTTCTTTTTTTTGGCCACATGGAGGTGCTGGATTCATATAATAATCTGTTTTGGAAAGTAAAATGAAGAAACATATCTAAATGTAGCATAATGCTAGAGACATTTTGAATATTAAAAAGAAACATTGGTACATATTATAACACACCAAATGACAGGAACAATATTGAAAAATATTAGGTGAGGGGTTTAAGTGTTATAAACTGAACTGGGAGCCATTGAACAAAGCTTTTGATGAAGTTGAATGTGGCAGTGGATGTTATTTTAGGTAGCCATCAGTTGAGCCAAAATATCTGTTGGTTTTTGTATAAAAATTTTAAAAAACAACATAACTTTTAAGATAGGATAAAACAGGATAGTAACATGGTGTGAAAATGTACTTTAGAGTATGGAGTATAAGAATATAAGAAAAATATGTTTTTTTTGGATTTATTGCAATTTTAGGATTAAAATAAATTATAGGAAGATGGAATTCTGTAGGGTCGACGGTTGCATTAGTCCTGGTATTGACATAAAGAAAGGGTTTAGCAGTTTCTTGAGAATGAAGGAAATTATCTCGTGATACTTCAAAGAAATAAAAGAAAGTCAAAAGTGGAAAGATAGAAGTGCTAAATTGGAGAATTGCCCCCCCCTCCGCAAATTTAAATAAACCTGTCATCAAATCTAGTTCCAATCTAAATAATAAAATAGTAAGCTTCTGTTTAGGGAGGGAAAATAATTAGTTGTGGTTTTTTTCTATTTTTACTAAATTTTAGTTGAGATGGTGTGTTATCCAGGGTATAGCCAAGGAAATAAATCCAAAATTTTAAAAGTTATGATTGGAGTGGAAAATATCATCTGGCCATAGATAGTACTTTGAATTTTTTCAACATAATTATCATCGTAACTTTGCATGAGGTTAGCTAGCTAGATTTTTTATTTATCAATACATTTTCACAAAAAATTTTTGTGTGAGAAAAGACTAGATAAAATCATGAAAAAATCTGGTGTACAATTTTTTTTTCGCATTTGACTTTTTTGGATTATCACCCGTAAACCATGATATCTTCAGATTATTGTATGAAATCCAGGGCAGACCAGGATATCTTTAAAATGTCAACAGGACATCTGCCATTGACTTCTACATGGTCTGGCTAGGTCTGAGTTGGAGTCCTTTTCATTCTGACTTTTAACATCATCAGAGTTTAGTACATTTATATTTTCTCTGAATTTTTTTTTCCCTTTAAAAAGTCTGACCAGAAAAAAATCGGATTTTAATAAATAAAGTATGGAGATTCAAATTAGGAAAAAACCCTATATCCAGAAAACGCCAGTTCCTTAAGGATTCTGGATAGCCAGCATGTTACATTTCAAAGCTTTTCTTAGTGATAGAAAACATTTTAGTCAAAACTCCACATGGCAGTCCTTTTAAACAAGGATTCACAATTTTCAGTGTGTAAAGGGCTGTAGGTAAAACCTTATTATCTGAGAAATGCTCAAGTACAGGGAAATTCAATTGTCATTTTTCTTGCATGTTGGAAGGAAGTTGTATGCCCTATCAAGGTGATAACGGCTGTAGTATTCATTGATTAACTGTTATTATTGTTAAGCACTTCTATGAAACAGCACACGCAGAAGAGGTTTGTTAATGGCTGAACTTGAATGACTTATGTCCTTCTCTCAACCTCAATAACTATGTAATTATGTAATAGCATGATCATTTTAAGAGAGAAAACAGGCAAAGTGTCAATTCCACCTCTATAATTAATCAGACACATGTAAAAACAAAACAAATGGCTTGTCACATCAAATACTAATTGCAACAGAGAAGAAACTTGAGATTAGTTACTGCAGCAGTCAGAGATCATTCTGGTTCAAATCTCTTTTTAGTCAGAGCTTCAAGGGAATTGAACATGAAAATAAATGTCACTACACCACAGAGACTCTGATCCACTCTTAAAGGGGAAGTTGAATTACCTTTTTAGGAAGCTGAAGAGAGTCTTTGCTGTAACTTACTTTGCAATTGTTTGTAGATGAATGGGGCAAGGTCATAAAAGTCTCAAAGAGCAAAACAATTTACACAAATAAGAATTAACATTTTGCAATGTAATGCTCTTCCTAAACTGTTATTACATTGCACATTTTAAGATTTTGCATTGCCCACTTTTAAGAAGTGCTTGAAGGTGTTGTAATATGTAGGAGCAAACATAATCACAGGATCACAGAATGGTCTGTTAAAACTGACCCTCATGCTAACACACGTGCAGTGCACACAAAGATCCGACTCAAGAACTAAAAATGTTTTTGTGCTATTAATTTACATTTTGTCCATAAGTCACATTTCTAGTTTTTGTTTATTTATGTAGTATCCCTTATGCAGCAACCCAATTACAGGAAAGTCATCTCTCATAGAGCACATTTTAAGCAAATAATTCTAATTTTTAAAAAGTATTTCTTTTTTCTCTGTAACAGTAAATGAAACAGTACATTTTACTTTATCCTAAACTGCATGAACTCATATTGGGGGCAACATGATCCTATTGGCTTTAGTTAACACAGGTGTTATTATTTATACATATACTGATTAATCTTAACAGTTAACAATTGGGGGAGGGTATTTTTCTATAATAATAAAAATTCGACCTAATTGCCAACTGCAATTTGGCAAAATTAACTAAAAAATTAAAATAACATTTTACGTGTAGGAAAAGTCTCGATGAAAACGTGCGTCAATTCAAACTGTGAGATTTTTTCAAATTGTCTTCTGAAAAACTTAATTTTTCGAGTTTTCAAGCAAAAAACAGCCCAAAACCCTCAATCATAAATGGGGACATCTGCCATTGACTTTTACATGACTTGAATAGGTTTTAGCTGGAATATTTTCTGAATTTTTAGCAGTTTTGGAGTCTAATAAATCTAGAAACATTTGAGTTTTTTCCCCCTCTAAAAATTTGAGTTTCTCCCCTAAAAACTGAACCAGAAAAATTTGAGGCTTAATAAATACATAATTATTAATTTATGTATTCATGGGCTAATGAATGAATCTTTTAGTATATCGGGAATGGCTAGAGTGAGCTAATTGCATTTTTAGGGGCAGATTTATTAAGGTTCACAATGGAAATTCAATAACTGGAATTCAAATTTGAATTCAAGATTTAGCATACATGGACCCTGGGAACAATTCAGATTCGACTACTCGTCACCTAAAACCTGCCGAGTTCATGCAGAAGTCAATGGGAGAGGTCCAGTGACGCATTTAAAGATGTTAAAAGCCTTCCTGACATTCAAGTTTTTTCAAGTTTAGTCAAATTAGATTCTAGTTTTCAGGTCGATAATATTTGTTTGAGTTTTAGGTATTCAAGTTTTTTCTTAAATAATATACGATTCAAATTTTGAGGTCATTCAAGGTCATTTGACTTCATATGAGGTAAAAAAAACCTCATTGGACCTAAGGTCCCAGGAATTTCAGATAATAGGTCCTAAACCTTTGTCTTTTACTCAAAAAAGTACATGTAGCTTACCTGTACATATGAAACTTGATAGGCCTCCATAGACAACATCATCATTATCTGGTAAGATAAAGGGA